>BSBM01000720.1:7360000-7823184 GCA_027924585.1 Larix kaempferi | reverse complement strand
AGCCCCTAAAACCAAATCTATCTATCTATCTCTAAACCCCTAACACCCAATCTCTCTCTCTCTAAAACTTGAACACCAAAATTCCATATCTCTCTATAACCCCCTAATCCCTAATCTCTCTCTCTCTTTCTGAACCCCTAAAACCAAATATCTCTCTTTCTATCTCCCTCTTTCAAAACCCCAAACCTCCAATCTCTCTCTAAACCTCTAACCTGCAATCTCTCTCTCTCTCTCTCTCTCTCTCTCTCTTTGTGTCTCTCTCTCTAAACCCCTAACCACCAATTTCTCTCTCTAAACACCCAATCGAAAATATCTCTCTCCCCCTTTCTCTCTATAAGACCCTAAGCTAAAATCTCTCTCTCTCTTTCTATAAACCCCTATATTCTGGCCTCTCTTCTTACCTCTCTCAACCCCTAACTAGCAGGTTCTCTCTCCAAACACCCAATCCAAAATATCTCTCTCCCCCGCTCTCTCTATGAAACCCTAACCTACAATCTCCCTCTCTTTATAAACCCCTCTATCCCATCCTCTCTTCCTATCTCTCTCAACCCCTAACCTCTATTCTCTCTCTGCCTCTAATTCCCTAATCCCCAATCTCTCTTCCTCTCTCACCAAATGGCTCAGGCTAAATTTCAATCTCTCTCTCTCTCTCTCTCTAAACCCATAACCTACAATCTCTCTCGCACTCTCAACCCATAACCCCCAATCTCTCTCTCTCTAAACCCCCAAAACCCAATCTATCTATCTATCTCTAAACCTCTAACCCCCAATCTCTCCCTCTCCAAAACCTGAACACCAAATTTATCTATCTCTCTCTAAACCCCTAATCCCCCAATCTCTCTTTCTCTCTCTCTCTCTCTTTTTAACCTTTAAAACCATATACCTCTCTTTCTATCTCCCTCTCTCTAAACCCAAAACCTTCAATCTCTCTTTCTCTCTCTCTCTCTCTAAACCCCTAACCTCCATTCTATATTTCTCTTTCTCTCTCTCTCTCTCTCTCTCTCTCTCTCTCTCTCTCTCTCTACACCCTTAACCCGCATTCTCTCTCTCTCTATCTCTAAACATGTAATCACAAATTTCTTTCTCTAAACAATTAATCAAAAATATCTCTCTCCCCTCTCACTCTGTAAACCCATAACCTCAAATCTCTCTCTCTCTCTCTATAAGCCCCTATATCCCAACCTCTCTTCCTATCTCTCTAAAACCCTAGCCTCCATTCTTTGTCTGCTCTAAGCCCGTAACCCCCAATATCTATTCCTCTCTCACCAAACACCTAAACCTAAATTTCAATCTCTCCCTCTCTCTCTCTCTCCAAACCCCTAACACCTAATCTCTCTCTCCCTCACAAACATTAAGCCCCTAAACCCCAAACCATCTCCCTCTCTAAACCCTAACCTTGAGTATATATCTCTCTCTAAAACCCTAACCCCCATATCACTCTCTCTCTCTCTAAGCATGTAACCCCCCAATCTATCTCTCTAAACCCCTAACACCCAATCGATCTCTCTAAATCCCTAACCCCAAATCTATCTTTCTCTCACTCTCTCTTTACCTCTCTCTAAATCCATTACCCTCAATCTCTCTCTCTCTATCTATAAACCCCTAACATCCAATCTCTCTCTCTAAGGCCCCTTATCCCCAATCTCTCTCTCTCTCTCTAAACCCCTAACCTCCAATATCTCTCTCTCTCTCTCTCTCTCTTTCTCTCTTTCTCTTTCTCTCTCTCTTAACCCCTAACCTCCAAAATCCATGTCCCTATCTCTCTCTAAACCCCCAATCCCTAATCCCTTTCTTTCTAAATACCCAACCTCCATTCTCTCTCTCTCTATAAACCACTAACCCCCAATCTCTCTTTCTCTCTCTAAAAATATAACCCCCAATGTTTCATTCTCTAAACCCATAAAACCCTAACCCACAATCTCTCTCTCTCTCTCTCTCCCTCTTTAAAGACCTAACCCTACCTCTCTCTCTCTCTCCAAAATCCCATATCTCTCCCTCTCTCCCTAAACCCTTCATGCACAATCTCCCTCTCTCTCAATCTCTAAACACCTAACCACCAATATATATATCTCTCTCTAAAATTCTAACCCCGAATCTCTCTCTCTAAAGGTCGAACCACAAAACTCTCTCTCTCTCTCTAAACCCCTAAAACTAAATCTCTCTCTCTCTCTCTCTCAACCCATAACCACTAATATCTCTCTATCTCTCTCTCTAAAGCCCTAACACCCAATCGTTCTATCTATCTCTAAACCCCTAACCCCTTATCTTTCTCTTTATCTAAACCCCTAACACCCAATCACTCTATCTATATCTAAACCCCTAACCCCCAATCTTTCTCTCTATCTTAACCCTTAACACCAATATCTCTATCTCTCTCTAAACCCATAACCCCCAATCTCTGTCTCCCCCAAACCCCTACGACCAAATATTTATCTTTCTATATTCCTTTCTCTGAATCCATAAGATCCAATTTCTCTCTCCCTCTCTCTCTCTCTCTACAACTGCAACCCTCATTCTCTCTCTCTCTCTAAACCCATAAACCCCAATCTGTCTGTCTAATCTTGAATCTCTCCCTCTCCCTCTCCCTCTCTAAACCCCTAATATCCATTCTCTCTCTCTCTATCTATCTAAACCCCTGAACCCCAATATTTATTTCTCTCTCTTTGAACCACTAACCTCTCTCTCTCTCTCTCTCTGAACCCATCACTCCTAGTCTCTCTCTCTAAAACCCTAACCTCTGATATCTCTTTGTTTCTCTTTAAATACATCACCCCCAATCTCCCTCACACTCTATCTCTAAACCCTTAACCTCCAATATTTATCACTCTTTAAACCCCCAATCAATAATCACTTTCCTTCTAAATCCCTAACCTACAATCTCTCTCTCTCTCTCTCTCTAAACCCCTAACTTGCAATCTCTCTCTCTCTCTCTAAACGCCTAATCTCCAATATATCTCTTTTTTTTAAGCCACCAACCCCCAATCTATATATATATAACCCATAACCATCAATCTATCTCTTTCCATATATCTCTTTATAAAACACTAACTCCCAATTTCTCTCTCTCTTTAAACTCCTAACCCCTAATCCATCACTCTCTTTAAACCTCTAACCACCAATCTCTCTTTAACCCCCTATCTCCAATCTCTCTCTCTCTCTCTCTCAAACCTCTAACAACTAGTATCTCTCCTACTATCTCTTTGAGTCTAAACCCATAAATCGCTCTCTTTATTTCTCTCTCTCTAAACCTCCTAACCCCCCCCTCTCTCTCTATAGATATGTATATCTTTCTAAATGGATATTCCCTAATCTCTCTCTCTCTCTAAACTCATAACCCCCAATCTCTCTCTCTCTCTCTCTAATCCCCTAACCCCTAATATCTCTCTATTGATCTATCTAATCCACTAACCACCAATCTCTCTCTCTCTCTCTAAACCCCCAACCACCAATTTTTATCTCTCTAAACCCGTGAACTCCTATATCTCTCCCTCTAAACCCTTAAGCCTCAATCTCTCTCTCTAAACCCCTAGGATACAATATTTTTATCTCTGACTCTCCCTCTCTCTCTCAATCTCTTTCTAAACCCTTAACCCCCTAATCTCTCCCCCCCCCCTCTTTCTCTCCTTATAAATTCCTAAACCCTAACCTCTAACACCTAATATCTCTCTCTCCCTCCCCCCTCCCCCCCTCTCTATAAAACCTTAACACCTAATTCCCACTCCCTCTCTCTCTCTAAAACCCTAACAAACAATCTCTCTCTCTCTCTAAGCCCCTAACCTCCAATCTCTCTTTCTCTAACTCTCTGTCTTTGTCTCTAAATGGCTAAACATGGACCTCCCTCTTTCTATGTCTCTCTCTCTTAACCCATAACAATTAATCGATCTCTCTCACTAACATAAAATATATATATCTGTCTCTATAAAACCCTTACCATCTCTTTATTTCTCTCTCTCTCTCCGTCTTTAAATAGAAAACTAGTAATCTCTCTGTCTCTCCCTCTCTCTCTCTAAAACCCTAATCCTCGATCTCTCTTCCTCTAAAGCTCTAACCACCAATCGCTCTCTCTCTCTCTCTAAACCCAAAATGCCCAATCTCTCTCTCTCTCTCTCTCAATCCATAACCCCAATCTCTCTTTCTCTCTCTCTCTCTCTCTCTCTCTACCCATAACCCCAATCTCTCTCTCTCTCTCTCTCTCTCTCTCTACCCATAACGCCAATCTCTCTCTCTCTCTCTAAACCCCTAAAACCTAGTCTCTCTATCTTTCTCTAAAACCCTAACCCCCAATATCTCTCTCTCTCTCTCAAACATGAACACTAAATTTCTCTATCTCTCTCTAAAACCCTAACCCCCAATCTCTCTCTCTCTCTCTCTCTCTAAACCCCTAAAACCAAATACCTCTCTTTCTATCTCCCTCTCTCTACACCCCTAACCTCCAATATCTCTTTCTGTCTCTCTCTCTACACCCCTAACCACCATTCTCTCCCTCTCTCTATCTCTAAAACCCTAAACACCTAATCCCAAATCTCTCTCTCCCCCCCTCTATCTATAAACCCCTAATCTCTAATCTCTCTCTATCTCTCTCTAAACTCCTAAACCCCAACCTATATTTCTCTCTCTCTCAACCCCTAATCCCCAATCTCTCTCGCTCTCTCACCAAACCCCTAACCCTAACATTTAGTCTCTCTCTCTCATTCCAAACCTTTAACATCCAATCTCTCTCTCACTATCAACCTATAAACAACTAACCCCCAAACTCTCTCCCCCTCTAATCCCCTAACCTCCAATCTCTCTCTCTCTGTGTAACACCTAACCCCCATTCACTCTCTCTCTCTCTCTCTCTAAATCTCTAATCAATCTCTCTCTAAACCTGTAACTCATAATATCTCTCTCTAAACCCCTAACCCCCGATCTCTCTTTCTATCCCTCTCTATTTATCTCTCTCCAAGCCCCTAACCCACAATCTCTCTTTCCCTCCCTCTCTCCAAACAAATCACCCCCAATCTCTCTCTATCTCTATCTATCAACCCCTAACCTACAATCTCTCTCCCTAAGTCCCTTACCCCCAATCTCTCTCTCTCTCTCTAAACCCCTAACTGGCAATCTTTCTTCCCTTTTCTCTTTCTCTCTCTCTAAACCCCTAACCCCTAATATTTGTATCCCTCTCTCTCTCTCTCTAAACCCCCAATCTCAAATATCTTTATTTCTAAATCTCTAACCTCCAGTCTCTCTCTCTCTCTCTCTCTCTAAACCCCTAACCCTGAATCTCTCTCTCTCCCTAAGACCCTAACCTCCATTATCTCTCTCTCTAACTCTCTGTCTTTCTCTCGAAATTCCTAATGCTGAACGTCCCTCTTTCTATCTCTCTTTCTAAACCCCGAACGCCCAATTGATCTCTCTCCATAACCTAAAATATATATCTCTCTCTGTAAAACCCTTACCATCTCTCTATTTCTCTCTACCTCTCTAATTATGAAACCAACAATCTCTCCCTCTTTCACTCTCTCTCTCTAAACCCCTAAAACCCAATCTATGTATCTTTCTCTAAATCTCTAACCCCGAATCTCTCTCTCTAAAAAATGAACACCAAATTTCTCTATCTCTCTCTAAACCCCTAATCCCCACTCTCTCTCTCTCTCTCTCTAAACCCTTAAAACCAAATACCTCTCTTTCTATCTCCCTCGAAACCCAAAAACTCTAATCTCTCTTTATCTCTCTCTCCAAACCCCTAACCTCCATTATATCTTTCTCTTTGTCTCTCTCTCTCTCTCTACACCTCTAACCCCCATTCTCTCTCTCTCTCTCTCTCTCTCTCTCTCCATCTCTAGCCCCTAATCACCAATTTCTCTCTCTAAACACCTAATCCAAAATATCTCTCTCCCCCTCTCGCTCTATAAACCCCTAATCTCCAATCGCTCTGTCTCTCTAAACCCCTATATCCCAACCTCTCTTCCTCTCTCTCTCAACACTTAACCTCCCTCCTTTCTATGCCTCTGAGCCCCTAATCCCCAATCTCTATTCCTCTCTCACCAAATGCCTAAACCAAAATTTTAGTCTCTCCCTCTCTCTCTCTCCAAACCCCTAACACCTAATCTCTCTCAATCCCTCTCAATATCTAAACACCTAAACCCTAATCTCTCTCCCTTTATAAACCCCTAACCTCTAATATATATCTCTCTCTAAAACCCTAACCCCCAAATCACTCTCTCTCTAAACCTGTAACCCTTAATATCTCTCTCTAAAACCCTAACCCCCAATCTATCTTTCTCTCCCTCTCTCTTTACCTCTCTCTAAACCCACTACCCTCAATCTCCCTCTCTCTATCTATAAACCCCCAACCTCCAATCTCTCTCTCTAAGCCCCTTACCACCAATATCTCTCTCTCTTTCTCTAAACCCCTAACCACCAATATCTCTCTCTCTCTCTTAATGCCTAACCATTAAAATCATTGTCCCTTTCTCTCTCTCTAAACCCCTAATCTCTAATCTCTTTATTTCTAAATCCCCAACCTCCATTTTCTCCCTTTCTCTAAACCCCTAACCCCCAATCTCTCTCTCTCTCTCTCTAAAAAGCTAACCCCCAATGTTTCATTCTCTAAACCCATAAAAACCTAACCCACAATTTCTCTGTGTGTGTGTGTGTGTCTGTCTCTCTCTCTCTCTCTGTCCCCCTTTAAAGTCCTAACCCTACCTCTCTCTCTCAACCCCTTATCCCCAATTTCTCTCTCTTTCTCTAAACCCCTAACTCCCAATCTCTTTCTCTATTAACCCCTAACCCCAAATATCTCTCTATCTCTAAACCCCTAATTTCCAATCTCTCAGTCTCTTGCTCACTCTAAAACCTTGAGATCCAATATCTCTCTCTTTCTCTAAAACCCTAACTCCCGATGTCTCTCTCTCTCTAAGCCCACAACCTACAATATCTCTCTCTCTCTCTCTCTCTAAACCCAAATATCTCTCTCTCCATAAACCCCTAAACCTGAATATCTATTTCTCTCTCGATGAACCACTAGCCTCCATTCTCTCTCTCTCTCTCTACAAATTGCTAAACCCCATTCTCTCTCCCTCTCTCACTAAACCGGCAACCCTAAATCTCTCTCTCTTAACCAATAACCCCCAACCACTCTCTCTTTATGTCTCTCTCTCTAAACCCCTAACATCCAATCTCTCTCTCTCTCTCTCTTTCTCTTTCTCTCTGTCTTAACCCCTGAACTCCAAAGTACATGTCCCTATCTCTCTCTAAAGCCCCAATCCCTAATCCATTTCTTCCTAAATACCCAACCTCCATTCTCTCTCTCTCTCTATAAACCACTATTCCCCAATCTCTCTCTCTCTCTCTCTCTAAAAATCTAGCCCCCAATGTTTCATTCTCTAAAGCCATAAAACCCTAACCCACAATCTCTCTCTCTCTCTCTCTCTCTCTCTCTCTCTCTCTCCCTCTTTAAAGGCCTAACCCTACCTCTCTCTCTCTCTCTAAACTCCCATATCTCTCCCTCTCTCCCTAAACCCTTCATACACAATCTCCCTCTCTCCCAATCTCTAAACACCTAACCACCAATATATATATCTCTCTCTAAAATTCTAACTCCGAATCTCTCTCTCTAAAGCTCGAACCACCAAACTCTCTCTCTCGCTAAACCCCTAACCCTAAATCTCTCTCTCTCTCTAAACCAATAAACACTAATATCTCTCTATCTCTCTCTCTATACACCTAACACCTAATTGTTCTATCTATATCTAAACCTCTCACCCCCCATCTTTCTCTTTATCTAAACAACTAACACCCAATCTCTCTATCTATCTCTAAACCCCTAACCCGCAATCTTTCTCTCTATCGTAACCCTTAACACCAATATCTCTATCTCTCTCTAAACCCATAACCCCCAATCTCTGTCTCCCCAAACCCCTACGACCAAATATTTATCTTTCTATATTCCTTTCTCTGAATCCATAAGATCCAATTTCTCTCTCCCTCTCTCTCTCTCTCTACAACTGCAACCCTCATTCTCTCTCTCTCTCTAAACCCATAAACCCCAATCTGTCTGTCTAATCTTGAATCTCTCCCTCTCCCTCTCCCTCTCTAAACCCCTAATATCCATTCTCTCTCTCTCTATCTATCTAAACCCCTGAACCCCAATATTTATTTCTCTCTCTTTGAACCAATAACCTCTCTCTCTCTCTCTCTCTGAACCCATCACTCCTAGTCTCTCTCTCTAAAACCCTAACCTCTGATATCTCTTTGTTTCTCTTTAAATACATCACCCCCAATCTCCCTCACACTCTATCTCTAAACCCTTAACCTCCAATATTTATCACTCTTTAAACCCCCAATCAATAATCGCTTTCCTTCTAAATCCCTAACCTACAATCTCTCTCTCTCTCTCTCTCTAAACCCCTAACTTGCAATCTCTCTCTCTCTCTCTAAACGCCTAATCTCCAATATATCTTTTTTTTTTTAAGCCACCAACCCCCAATCTATATATATATAACCCATAACCATCAATCTATCTCTTTCCATATATCTCTTTATAAAACACTAACTCCCAATTTCTCTCTCTCTTTAAACTCCTAACTCCTAATCCATCACTCTCTTTAAACCTCTAACCACCAATCTCTCTTTAACCCCCTATCTCCAATCTCTCTCTCTCTCTCTCTCAAACCTCTAACAACTAGTATCTCTCCTACTATCTCTCTCAGTCTAAACCCATAAACCGCTCTCTTTATTTCTCTCTCTCTAAACTCCTAACCCCCCCTCTCTCTCTATAGATATGTATATCTTTCTAAATGGATATTCCCTAATCTCTCTCTCTCTCTAAAATCATAACCCCCAATCTCTCTCTCTCTCTCTAATCCCCTAACCCCTAATATCTCTCTATTGATCTATCTAAACCACTAACCACCAATCTCTCTCTCTCTCTCTAAACCCCCAACCACCAATTTTTATCTCTCTAAACCCGTGAACTCCTATATCTCTCCCTCTAAACCCTTAAGCCTCAATCTCTCTCTCTAAACCCCTAGGATACAATATTTTTCTCTCTGACTCTCCCTCTCTCTCTCAATCTCTTTCTAAACCCTTAACCCCTAATCTCTCCCCCCCCCTCTTTCTCTCCTTATAAATTCCTAAACCCTAACCTCTAACACCTAATATCTCTCTCTCCCTCCCCCCTCCCCCCTCTCTATAAAACCTTAACACCTAATTCCCACTCCCTCTCTCTCTCTAAAACCCTAACAAACAATCTCTCTCTCTCTCTAAGCCCCTAACCTCCAATCTCTCTTTCTCTAACTCTCTGTCTTTGTCTCTAAATGGCTAAACGTGGACCTCCCTCTTTCTATGTCTCTCTCTCTTAACCCATAACAATTAATCGATCTCTCTCACTAACATAAAATATATATATCTGTCTCTATAAAACCCTTACCATCTCTTTATTTCTCTCTCTCTCCGTCTTTAAATAGAAAACTAGTAATCTCTCTGTCTCTCCCTCTCTCTCTCTAAAACCCTAATCCTCGATCTCTCTTCCTCTAAAGCTCTAACGACCAATCGCTCTCTCTCTCTCTCTAAACCCAAAATGCCCAATCTCTCTCTCTCTCTCTCTCAATCCATAACCCCAATCTCTCTCTCTCTCTCTCTCTCTCTCTCTCTCTACCCATAACCCCAATCTCTCTCTCTCTCTCTCTCTCTCTCTACCCATAACCCCAATCTCTCTCTCTCTCTCTAAACCCCTAAAACCTAGTCTCTCTATCTTTCTCTAAAACCCTAACCCCCTGTTAGAACTTAGATTTTACTTCGGTTGTAAGAAAATAAGACCTAAGGTAACCTATTTCAAACCAAGCTTTAGGTAGAAGAACTAGCCATTTTCTCTACCAGAGAGGGCTCTCTCTTTGATATATATGTGAAGGCTAAAATATACAAAGGTTCTATCAAAACTTCTCAAAATATATTTTCTTGTCGAAAAGGTAAACAAGAAACATTGGGCATGGAGTCAAAGCTTTCAAGATGTATAATAAACCAGCAAGAGATTTTCACCATATAAATTTACGCAGAGGCAAGATAGTAATCAAGTTACAGTCAATTTGATTTTTTTCAGGCGACATAGAAAGAAGTAAAGACATTCCATCAACAACAGGTATCTATCCAGGATAAATCTATTGTCAACTTTGGAGAATAAAATGGATATTTAAATGCAGATAAAATGAGGCATAACCAGTATGAATCTCAAGTTATTTCAAATGTTCATTTAAATATAGAAGAAAAACACCACGGGAAGTATAACGAAGAAGGTAAACATGCACATATAAAGATAAGAAGAATAACAGACTGCAAGACTGATTAACTCATGAATCTCTGGTATCAAAAGATAGGTATCATCACTGTACTGCCTTTATTTCAAAAATAAACTTCAAAACATACTTGTTTCTCAAAAAATTTCCAACCCTTTCAACAATGACCTCCATTGTTTTTATACAAAATTTTCAGAAGAAGCTCCACATAACTGCTTCTTCTAACTAATAATTAAAAATATTTAACTAAAAGATAACTGTCTTCGAGTAACCCATAACTGTCTTTCAAATAATATTACAAATTTAAAAATAAAAAGTCTTTTTGCCACTTGGCAAGACTTTTGGATATCATCATTTTGCCACATGGCAAGAGTCTCAAATGCATCTAGGTATGAACAGAATATCTGGTCTTTCCGTATTTCTCAGCATAATTCCACTGGTCAGCCGTGGGTAGGTCATAATTGGTCATTTCCTTCACCAAGACTCGCATCTCGATATGACCTGCATAAGAAATAGGGAGAAGGTTTGCACTAGTTGAAATTAGCATATTTAACATTTCGAATTCCCCTGACATTTTCTCCATTAGTATTTTTCCTGTGAGCATGTGATCTAGCTGCTGGAATTTTCGGTGATCCATCCTGATATCAAACAGTAATCTTTTATAATCACTTGGAGGAATTAATTCACTATTTTCGTTCCAGAAAGCTGGGAATCCCTTATTCACTAACTTGTCAAATTGCTTTTTGAACTGGATTACTTCTTTCCTTATTTCTCCTGCCTTGGCCTCGATGTTTTCGACATGTGAGTATTTGCCCAAGATCCTTCTGGCCCAAGTGATGACAGAAATTCTGTTTGTTATACTCATGGCTGTCAGGTCTGCCTCGGATAAACTATTTAAAAATGTAATTGCTCTCTGGGCTATTTCTTTCGGCTTTCTATTTAAACTTTCCCTGACTGCCCGGCAACTATCGAAGGCATCTTTGGCTACCTTTTCTTTAACTCTTATATAATCCAGATATGGCCTAAGTTTTTCAACCTCTTTAATGATCTGGTCCCACACCATATGTTTACACCCCTGCATAGCAGCTTGTCCTGTTGCATGAGCAGCCAATCCTTTATTATTACTGCTCAATTCCTGATTATTTGCCTACAAAGTTTTTATTTCTTTTTCATTTGCTTCATTTTCTTCTTTTATTTTCCGTATTTCTGCTTTCAACAATTTGATTTCATTATCCTTTAAACTTATTTGTGACATTGCCTGCAAAATACCATCTACACCATTCTTATCCTCTTCTGGGCCTGCCTGTACTTGCTGCTGACTGTTCTCTGCTAATTGTTTTCTTGCTGTTGCCAACTGTTCTTCTAACATGAATCTTTCTTTTTCCCAACAATCTTTTTCGTCAGAGAGCTTTAACAATTTAGCTGTGACATCATTGACTTCGTTAGATAACTCTTCTTTCTCTTTTTCTAATATTGTCAATTCTGCACCTTGAATGAGTACAGCATCTGGGATTTTTAACTTTCGTCTCAATGTTAAAATCACCTCTTCTTTCTCCTGGAGCAGTTTAGTGGCTGCAGCTCCATCTTTATTAGTTAAGTCTATTTGCAGATTCTTAATTTGCTGTTGTCGAGACTTATTCTCTGCCTTTTCTTGCCTCAACTGATTATTTAATTTGTCTACTGAATTCTTTAATTTGTCTGCTCTCAATGTGGCCCCCAAATAGTCTGAGTATATAACCTCTCCAGCTTGTCTATGTAACAAAATTTTGTCAGGGGCATTTATCTTTGACAAATCTACACTCATCTCTGAGATCTTGTTTTTGGTCACAACTGAAAATTTTAAAGAATTTTCTTTAATGTTCCTGCTGGTGAGTAAGCTTATTTCATTATTTGATATATTCCTGACCTTTGGGAACAATAGACTTGTTTGTTTCGCGGATTCCTGTTTGTTTTTACTATGTTCATTAAATACGTCCATGAAATTTTTGGGTCTATTTACATCATCCCCTACAGGGTTCTCTTCAATATTGTATTCCTTCACTGTAACCTCTGGTATTTCATTTTCTGTCGCTTTTGCTTCTTCTGAAATGATTGTCAATTCCTGTGACTCGTCAGTTTTCAATCGTTTTCCTTTTTCTGTCTCTTCATCATCGACGATCATAATGTCCTGTATAGGTCTTTTGGACCCCACTAATGCAGTATTTATTTCATTTTCTGTTTCCGCCGTCGCTTCTTCCAATGACATTTCTTTGTCGGACTTGTCTGGAATAATTTCCTCTTTGTACTCGAGCCAGTTGGCTCTGTCTGCCATCCCTTCAACAGTTTGATGATTCAGAGCCTTAATACGATGCTCAATTCTTCTTTTGGATATGATATTGAATGGGTCATATTCCATAGCTGCATCTGTCTCAAAATTCATGTCTTTTAACAATTTCTCTATATATACAGCAGCGTTCTTATTCTTTATTGTAAACGGACCTAATGTAAAAGGGTATTTAATGTCCGTCGCTTGTCTGTGGACTAAAAAATTGTTATCTTCTACAATCAATTTCTGTCTTAAAAACTCTAAGGCAAAAATCCTCAAGGTGAGGAATGCTGGTAGCACATAGGGTTTATGCTTGAATCCATACAATCTGACCACTGTACTATCTTTTGATAAAAACCAGTCTCCTGTAGCATACTCTGTATTCAGTTGCATTGATACCTGCATTTCCGGCAACACCCTAGGCAGATTTTTCCCGAAAATCATCTTAAACATCGTCGAGAGCATGTAATTGATGAAATTGAAAATATTGTTTTCCAGTGGAGTTGCGAAAACAATTTCTGGGAACTGTAATTCTTCCTGGCTGGATACCATAATCATTCTCATTAAAAAGGCTTGAAACCTGAAATGTCTGTGCGTGGAAAAATTGACCATCTGGTCATGCATCCCTTCGGTTATGAAGGCTTCAAAATTTAATCGGGGAATTTGACTTTCGTCAATTCCCGACTGGACTATACTTATTCTGTACAATAAACTCAATTGAAACTCAGTTATATACAAATCCGTATCTAGCCCTAAAACTACGGCCAACAGTGTCAAGACCAACTGGGTATTTTCATTAAAAAGGTTGGTATCTAAAGGATAAGGAAGTTCAGAAAGGCTAGTCTCTGGTCTGAGACACGTCGACAAAAACACTTCCTTATCACTCTGAGAAGCGTGGTGAAAATTTTCAATAATCGACACCTCAGAAAAAACCTTAGGGTCGAGGGTTTGGGGCAAATCTATTTCCAGGGTTCTAATCACTTCGGCTGGCTCAATTTTGCAAATGGCTCTAGTTTTCTGACTGTTTAAAACAACTCTTTCTTCCCGTGAATAGTTTTCAGCACACCAGGAGACGAATTATGGGAAAACAGGAAATTGGTCAGGGCAAAAAGCTATCAGAGATGACTGGTGAACTCTATGCGGGTCTATACCCTCTTTTAATAGCTCAGACAACTTAATTTTTACATCAAAGACCGGGAACCTAATAAGGGTATCGAAAACATCTCCATCTCTGTCTTCTAGGGCATCTTTTGACCTAAAAACGTCTATATCTTGTACAGTCTCCATCTAAATGCTTCTTTTAAACAAAATTCCGTTTAAAGAGAGTGACAGGTCACCAGACCCTACCTGTAAGTGCTTGCTTTTCGCCTTCTGTCGCAATCGTCGGCTTCCACCAGTCTTCGGAGCTCTCCAGGATAATGACACATACAAAATGCCGTTATGTGGAGCCCTTTCTTTTTATATAAGCCTTTTTAGAATAACCTCCTTGCACCTTTATGAACGCGGGTCATCTCCAACCATTGATCTTTGAACCATTATTTTGAACCGTCAGATCTTGTCCCTCTTTATTGAACCGGCGGTATCCGCGATCGGAAAGGCAGTTTCCTTTTCCGGTTTGCTACCTACGCGGATACACCATCTGCTGACACCTGTTAAGGCGGTATATTTACCGCTACCCGCTTTCCTTTATATCCCGTGCGCATGTTCATGGCCGCGGATGAAACGCTGGCCATTGATTTGATTGAGGTACGTATTAGCCTTCCGATAATTACAAAGTATAGTGCCACGTGCCACGGCCCTACCAATCCATTTCTTGTTCGCCACCTGTTAGGTCCCACCTTGCCACGTAAGGTATCTTTCCACATTTCTATAATGGGTGGTTCTGCGCGGTGTTATAGTGGTTTCCGATACCACTTTCTCCAAGCGCGGATGAATGAATATGGGACACGTGCCTAGGTGGTATTATGTCCGCTACCACCCTCCACCGTTTGTTGGCGATTACATTGGCGGCGCGGGGTTAATATGGACCGTTGATTGATCTATACTATCTCCGCCGACGAAACATGACTTGGGTTTAACCTTTACATTATATTTGCTGGCGGACTTTATACATATGGGTTTTTCTTCTATTCTTTTATATAAAAACCTTCAATTCAACCCTTTTTTTGTGATGATTCTTTCTTTTAGGATCTTTTAGCAAAAATTTCAATTTTCCTCAGATCTGGTGTCAACAACTGGCTCCAACTGGGGATGCTACCCTCCCTGCGAGGTAGCAAAGAACATCGTAGACCAAGTGCCTGATCCATTGGGCCGCATTCAATCTTTTTATTTTTTATTTTTTTTTTAATATCCACACTGTACAAGAGCTTTCTTTTACTTCTATCTGTTAGGTCAAATAATGTTTGAGGTGTCTCCCATTTACTGGCCCTCCAGGATAAAATTCTCCATTGCAATTTTTTAAGATAAAAGCATTTTCTCCTTGGCATCCTGCAATAATATATGGACCTTTCCATAAATGTTCAAACTTTCCATGGTGCTCTTCTTTCCTGGAATCCCATTTCAAAACCAAATCATTTATTTGAAAATCTCTTTCCTTAACTTTTCTGTCAAAAGTTTTTTTCATTTTTTCTTGATGTATTTGGGTCTTGTTATATGCTTTCTCTCTGACTTCATGCAATTCTATCATTTGATTTATTCTTCTTTGCATATGATTTGGTTCTTCATCAACTTCTTGTAACAATTTCATGACTGGCAATCCTAAAGAAACAGGAAAAACTACTTCTGTACCATATACCAACTGAAAAGGGGAAGTGCCAATTGCTCTTTTTGTACTGATTCTGTCTGCCCATAGAGCATATTTCAGTTTGGTGTGCCAAGCCCTCTTATTATCCTCTAACAACTTCTTTATGATTCTCACCAAACTTTTATTTGAAGATTCGGCTAATCCATTTCCTTGTGGATAATAAGCTGTTGAATGATTCAGATGTATGTGATATTTATGACAGAAATTTATCATCTTTTTTGACTTGAACGCTGGAGCGTTATCTGTCACTATCCTTTTAGGGCAACCAAACCTGGACAAAATATTTTCTTCCAAAAAGTTCATAATCACCGTCTCTGTAGCATTTCTGGTTGGTATGGCCTCAATCCATTTTGTGAAGTAATCAGTAGCAATCAAAATCCACTTGTGTTGTCCTGAAGAATTTGGGTTAATTTCACCAATAAAATCTAACCCCCACTGTTGGAACGGTGCTTCAACTGAAATGGGTTTCAATGGAAATGGTAATAATTCTCTTTTTCCATCGAAAATTTGACATTCATGACATTTTATTATTTCTTTATACACATCGGAATACATGCTAGGCCAGTAAAAACCAGCTCTAAGAATTTTGTTCACTGTAGCCTTCCATGAATGATGTCCTCCACACATACCTTTATGAAATTCCACCATAATATGCTGTGCCTCATTCTCTAAAAGACAATTTAACAATATTCCTCCTGGATCTTTCCAAAACAAATTCCCATCTAATATGCAAAACTTTGCAGCTTTCAGTTTTACTGACCTGGCCCTCGTTTTTTCCATGTCTGCAGGTGCTTGGAGATTCTGTAAGACATATACAATATCTGAGTACCAGGGAGATAAAGAGAAATCCTCAATTATTGGTGATTTTGGAACATCCTCGGACGAAGTTTCAGCCATAAAATTTATACTGAGGGAATCCCAATTTTTTTCTGTCATCATCTTAGCTAATCCTTGACCTTTTATTAATTTGGTGGGTTTAATGTCCAGGTCATATTCCAGCAATACTGCTATCCATTTTGCTCTTTTCCCTTCAGGATCTGGTTGTGTAAGAATGTCTTTTACTGCTGCTGATGGAACATGCGCTTTTGTATGAGAATGCAAAATATATATCCTGAAATCCTTCAATGCTTTCACCAAAGCATAAGCTTGTTTTTCCATGATGTTGTATTTTAATTCTGCATCTCTCAGAATTTTACAAAAAAATGCAATAGGCTATTCTATACCCTCTTGATTCTTCTGCAACAATACTCCAGCCACTGTGTTCTCTGATGCATATGTAAACATAATGAAATCCCTTGTATAATCTGGACTAATTAACACCGGTGCTTCGGTCAAAGCCTTCTTGATGTTGTCAAAGGATTTTCTTGCTTCTTCATTCCATTTAATTTCTCTATCTTTTCTCAACATTTCAGTTATATTTCTTAAAATTTCAGCAAAACTGGGAATGAACCTCCTCAACCAATTTACCCTTCCTATGAATGACTGAATCTCTTTCTTACTTCTAGGAATTCCCACCTTTTGTATTGCAGATACTCTCTCTGGATCAATCTTAATTCCTTCTTTGGATATGATGTGTCCCAATAACCTTCCTTCTTCCATGCAAAAATGTGATTTCTTTGGATTTAATGAAATTCCAAACCTTCTACATTTTATGAAGACTCTTTCCAAATGTTTCCAGTGATCAGCAGCGTTCTTTGAATAAACAGTGATATCATCCATGTATACCACCACAATTTTGTCCCTTTCATCTGCAAATGCAATATCCATAGCTCTCTGAAATGTTGCTCCTGCATTCATTAGACCAAATGGCATTTTGGCGTACATAAACGTTCCCCAAGGAGTAGTAAAAGCAGTTTTTTCTTGATCCTCTGGATGAACTTTGATTTGATTATAACCCGAAAAACCATCTAGCATGGAAATTCTCTCGGCTCCCACAACTTGTTGTAAAACCTGGTCCATTTTAGGGAGTGGATAATTATCTTTCAAAGAAGCTCTGTTCAAATTTCTAAAATCCACACACAGCCTTATTTCTCCATTCTTTTTCCTCAGGTACTAAATTTGCTAACCACTTGGAAAACCTCAAAGACACAATGATCTTAGCATCAAACAACTTCCTCACCTCTTTTTCTATCACTGGCAGTAGTTTGGGATTTATTCTTCTCAACTTTTGCTTAAAAGGCTTTTCACCTGGTTTAATTGGGATTGTATGTTGTATAACAGAAATATCATATTCCTTTAAATCCTCATAGCTCGAAGCAAAAACATCTGAAAACCTTTTCATTACTTCCACACTTTTATCTTCTTCTTTTCTTGGTAATTTCTTTGAAAGTTTTACCAATTTGGGATCTTTTTCAGAACCCAAATTATAATCTTTTACATCTTCAGGTTTTGGTTCAATCTTTGGATTCTTTACCACATCATTTTTATCAAATAGCTTTTCTAAAGGAATTAAACCTCTAGGGATAACATTATTCTTCAGTTGAATAATATCCTTACCTCCGATCCTCTGCTTGAATTTTTCGGCTTCCTCCGGAGAATCCACTTCATCTGGACCCATCTCATCACCTTCTGCATCAATAGATCTGTAGTTGAACTCATCTGTCATTTCCAAAAAGCGTTTGATCTGTTGGTCATCTTCAAAGACCTGCCAATGCTTGACATTATCTGGAATAGATGGTCTATGTATGACTTCGATATTATATTCCTTTTTAGAAAAGACGGGAGTTTTGAACGCAGCTCCTGCAGTGGCTAAAGAATCTGCTACAGTGTTGCTAACTCGGGGAATTGAGATAACATCGTGTTCATCAAATAAATTTTCCAGTAAATCCCACACTCCATTCCTATAGGACCTCATTTTTGGGTGTTTGGTCTGATAAATAGCTTTTACTTGATTTATAACCAATTCAGAATCTCCGAATACCTCAATCTTTTTTGCTTTCAAATCCTTCAACACATTCAATCCCAGAATTAAGGCCTCATACTCTGCAACATTGTTGGTGCATTCAAAATTCAATTGGTAAGAAAACATTAGAAATTCTCTGTCAGGTGTAATTATCCATACTCCTGCTCCAGCTCCTTCTCTGCTTCTAGCTCTATCAAAGTGCATCGTCCAAGTACCTTCTTTTCTGATCTTTTCTCTTAACAATTTTTCCTCATTATTTTCTTTAGGTTCAATTAAATCAATCTTTTCTTTAGATTCAACATCATTGTACAAAATGCAAGACCCCAAATCGGTGTCTAAAGCATATATGGCATGTTTCTCAGGTTCCTTTAGATCACTTACCAAATAAGAAGCTCTCTTTTCAGTATACAATCTTCTGTGTACTCCCAACACCGGAATAGTAGCGAAAGACATATCCATTTGAAGAGTTCCCTTTAACTTTGAAGCCCACGACCTGGACAATAACATACCAAACTTTGCAGGATAATCAGCAACCACCACATCCATGAGGATACCTTTGGCTGGTATTTTACTGAGATTGACTGTCAAATCTTTAATCAACCCTAAACATTTAACTTTCCTTGAATCAAAAGAAAATAAGTCATCATATGGTCTTGTGATTTCCAATCCCAAAGAATCTACTACAAGTTTGGGCATCAAATTATGAGAAGCTCCTGAATCCAACATACAGTTATGTACCACCTTATCATGAATATCCAAATTCACATAGAAAGGAGAAACTTCTTCCAAACTATTGTCTTCCATTCTTGATCCTAAACAGATATTAGGATTATCATCATCTAATTCCAAAGTGTCTACTTCCACCCGATTTTCTACCTGCATCATCTTGAAAATTTGTTCCTTGTATTCCTTGTTCTTCAGTATTTCATTAAAGGGTACTGAAATCTTTACTTTTGACATTTCATTCTGTATGTTGAAAGGAACCAAATTTTTATCACTTTCCTTCATAAGATCTTTCTTGATGTCTGGAATTACCTTGGGTACCTCTTCATTTTCTTTTCTTTTAGTTTGTGGTTCAGATTGACTTGTAGAAGCTTTATCAGCATTTCTTTTTGACTTGCCTATTGGTTCTTTCCCTTTGTCAATTACAACATCTCGGTTCCTAAGATTTATCTTTCTTTGAAGATCATTTATGGCATTTTGATAACCAATCTGGTATTGATCACTTCCTATCTCCAAACTACAACATTCTCCTTCTGCCATGAACATATCATGCTCCTGTTTAGTCAAATACACTTCTGGATCAGAACTGCCACAATGATGAATATCTCCTTCAGGCATTTCGGCTTCAGCTTCTCCAGCAATATAATTTTCAGGAAAAGGAGGTCGGATTTGATCCTCTTCTGCATTCCTTGGGTTTGGCTGTCCTCTCGGTCTTACAGCTGGAACAAAAGGTCTCCTAAAGTTAGGGTTTCTGATTTGAGGTTCTGCTGGTTCTTTATTTGGAGTTTTATTGTCCACTACTAATCTTTCTAGCAATTTTTCCATAGTTTTCATCATTGCTTCGAACTTTATATCAGTAGAGGAAGAAGAAGCAGAAGAAGAAGCTACATTTTGATTATCTTCTCTAATTTTCTTTCTATCCATATCTCTATGTCTCATTTTTCCAGAAGCCATCATATTAGCCTCAACTTCTACTGCATCTTTCATCATTATTGCCAAAGTAGTAGATCTTCTTTCTCTTAATGTGCATGAAAAATCACCTTCAAAAGCATCAGCATAATGTAACTTGGCTGCTCCTACTGGAGGTTTTATATCTGTAGGGATTGAATTGTAGACTTTCATAAATCTGGCAGAAAACTCCTGAACTGACTCGAACCCTCCTTTTTTCAAATTGTTGTACTGGGTCAATACCTGTGAAGGATTCTTCTGATCTTCCCACCTTTCGATAAAAAGGGTTGTAAAGGCATCATAATTTGCAATAGATCCAGCGGCCAAAGCTCTAAACCATTTTTTCACTTCACCTCTCAAGCTTTGAGCAAACAACCTCATTTTAGCATCATCAAAATCTACTTCTTCTAAATCAATAAAATCGCTGAAATTATCAACATGTTGTTGTGCTGTATAATTTCCCTCATTATCAAAAGTAAAGATCCTCTGTGCATAATTTTGAGGCAAATCATGTAAAACTGCTGGCAAAACCAAAGGAGCAAATCTGGCAGCCATGGGTGGTGGATTATAAGGTGAAACTACGGTCTCCTGTTGTCTATTACCCTGTACAGGTATTCTTTGGGCTTTGGATATTTCAGGTGCTTTCCTCTCAGATCTTTGTAAATTTTCCCAAACAGATTTTAAAGAATAGTCCCACAAACTTTGTGTATCAACTTTTGTTTCTTTCAAAATAGAATCTGACTTAGTTCTAAACAGAATCTTTTCACTGGAACCAATATTTTCTTCCTCAAACAAATGTTCTTGCAAAGAAGGAAATATATTCGAAAACTGAGAAATACCTTCTTTTGTCTTGCCTTTGACTTTCTCCGTCTTGAGGAGCTTTTCTGGATTATCTACGCCTGAAAAGAACTGCGAACCGGGGTTCCTTCTTGTAGCCACAATGTCTTTCTCAACTTACTCTCAAAACTTCTAAAAACTGTCACAAGTGAAGTCGCCAAGGCAATATCTACAACCAACTTGTTTCAAACTTCCTTGCCCAAGAAATTTGAGCTTTCTTTGTCGTTTCTCCCAGGGAAAATTTCACTTTCGTTCCCCGGCAGCGGCGCCAAAATGTTAGCACTTAGATTTTACTTCGGTTGTAAGAAAATAAGACCTAAGGTAACCTATTTCAAACCAAGCTTTAGGTAGAAGAACTAGCCATTTTCTCTACCAGAGAGGGCTCTCTCTTTGATATATATGTGAAGGCTAAAATATACAAAGGTTCTATCAAAACTTCTCAAAAGATATTTTCTGGTCGAAAAGGTAAACAAGAAACATTGGGCATGGAGTCAAAGCTTTCAAGATGTATAATAAACCAGCAAGAGATTTTCACCATATAAATTTACGCAGAGGCAAGATAGTAATCAAGTTACAGTCAATTTGATTTTTTTCAGGCGACATAGAAAGAAGTAAAGACATTCCATCAACAACAGGTATCTATCCAGGATAAATCTATTGTCAACTTTGGAGAATAAAATGGATGTTTAAATGCAGATAAAATGAGGCATAACCAGTATGAATCTCAAGTTATTTCAAATGTTCATTTAAATATAGAAGAAAAACACCACGGGAAGTATAACGAAGAAGGTAAACATGCACATATAAAGATAAGAAGAATAACAGACTGCAAGACTGATTAACTCATGAATCTCTAGTATCAAAAGATAGGTATCATCACTGTACTGCCTTTATTTCAAAAATAAACTTCAAAACATACTTGTTTCTCAAAAATTTTCCAACCCTTTCAACAATGACCTCCATTGTTTTTATACAAAATTTTCAGAAGAAGCTCCACATAACTGCTTCTTCTAACTAATAATTAAAAATATTTAACTAAAAGATAACTGTCTTTGAGTAACCCATAACTGTCTTTCAAATAATATTACAAATTTAAAAATAAAAAGTCTTTTTGCCACTTGGCAAGACTTTTGGATATCATCATTTTGCCACATGGCAAGAGTCTCAAATGCATCTAGGTATGAACATAATATCTGGTCTTTCCGTATTTCTCAACATAATTCCACTGGTCAGCCGTGGGTAGGTCATAATTGGTCATTTCCTTCACCAAGACTCGCATCTCGATATGACCTGCATAAGAAATAGGGAGAAGGTTTGCACTAGTTGAAATTAGCATATTTAACATTTCGAATTCCCCTGACATTTTCTCCATTAGTATTTTTCCTGTGAGCATGTGATCTAGCTGCTGGAATTTTCGGTGATCCATCCTGATATCAAACAGTAATCTTTTATAATCACTTGGAGGAATTAATTCACTATTTTCGTTCCAGAAAGCTGGGAATCCCTTATTCACTAACTTGTCAAATTGCTTTTTGAACTGGATTACTTCTTTCCTTATTTCTCCTGCCTTGGCCTCGATGTTTTCGACATGTGAGTATTTGCCCAAGATCCTTCTGGCCCAAGTGATGACAGAAATTCTGTTTGTTATACTCATGGCTGTCAGGTCTGCCTCGGATAAACTATTTAAAAATGTAATTGCTCTCTGGGCTATTTCTTTCAGCTTTCTATTTAAACTTTCCCTTACTGCCCGGCAACTATCGAAGGCATCTTTGGCTACCTTTTCTTTAACTCTTATATAATCCAGATATGGCCTAAGTTTTTCAACCTCTTTAATGATCTGGTCCCACACCATATGTTTACACCCCTGCATAGCAGCTTGTCCTGTTGCATGAGCAGCCAATCCTTTATTATTACTGCTCAATTCCTGATTATTTGCCTGCAAAGTTTTTATTTCTTTTTCTTTTGCTTCATTTTCTTCTTTTAATTTCTGTATTTCTGCTTTCAACAATTTGATTTCATTATCCTTTAAACTTATTTGTGACATTGCCTGCAAAATCCCATCTACACCATTCTTATCCTCTTCTGGGCCTGCCTGTACTTGCTGCTGACTGTTCTCTGCTAATTCTTTTCTTGTTGTTGCCAACTGTTCTTCTAACATGAATCTTTCTTTTTCCCAACAATCTTTTTCGTCAGAGAGCTTTAACAATTTAGATGTGACATCATTGACTTCGTTAGATAACTCTTCTTTCTCTTTTTCTAATATTGTCAATTCTGCACCTTGAATGAGTACAGCATCTGGGATTTTTAACTTTCGTCTCAATGTTAAAATCACCTCTTCTTTCTCCTGGAGCAGTTTAGTGGCTGCAGCTCCATCTTTATTAGTTAAGTCTATTTGCAGCTTCTTAATTTGTTGTTGTCGAGACTTATTCTCTGCCTTTTCTTGCCTCAACTGATTATTTAATTTGTCTACTGAATTCTTTAATTTGTCTGCTCTCAATGTGGCCCCCAAATAGTCTGAGTATATAACCTCTCCAGCTTGTCTATGTAACAAAATTTTGTCAGGGGCATTTATCTTTGACAAATCTACACTCATCTCTGAGATCTTGTTTTTGGTCAAAACTGAAAATTTTAAAGAATTTTCTTTAATGTTCCTGCTGGTGAATAAGCTTATTTCATTATTTGATATATTCCTGACCTTTGGGAACAATAGACTTGTTTGTTTCGCGGATTCCTGTTTGTTTTTACTATGTTCATTAAATACGTCCATGAAATTTTTGGGTCTATTTACATCATCCCCTACAGGGTTCTCTTCAATATTGTATTCCTTCACTGTAACCTCTGGTATTTCATTTTCTGTCGCTTTTGCTTCTTCTGAAATGATTGTCAATTCCTGTGACTCGTCAGTTTTCAATCGTTTTCCTTTTTCTGTCTCTTCATCATCGACGATCATAATGTCCTGTATAGGTCTTTTGGACCCCACTAATGCAGTATTTATTTCATTTTCTGTTTCCGCCGTCGCTTCTTCCAATGACATTTCTTTGTCGGACTTGTCTGGAATAATTTCCTCTTTGTACTCGAGCCAGTTGGCTCTGTCTGCCATCCCTTCAACAGTTTGATGATTCAGAGCCTTAATACGATGCTCAATTCTTCTTTTGGATATGATATTGAATGGGTCATATTCCATAGCTGCATCTGTCTCAAAATTCATGTATTTTAACAATTTCTCTATATATACAGCAGCGTTCTTATTCTTTATTGTAAACGGACCTAATGTAAAAGGGTATTTAATGTCCGTCGCTTGTCTGTGGACTAAAAAATTGTTATCTTCTACAATCAATTTCTATCTTAAAAACTCTAAGGCAAAAATCCTCAAGGTGAGGAATGCTGGTAGCACATAGGGTTTATGCTTGAATCCATACAATCTGACCACTGTACTATCTTTTGATAAAAACCAGTCTCCTGTAGCATACTCTGTATTCAGTTGCATTGATACCTGCATTTCCGGCAACACCCTAGGCAGATTTTTCCCGAAAATCATCTTAAAGATCGTCGAGAGCATGTAATTGATGAAATTGAAAATATTGTTTTCCAGTGGAGTTGCGAAAATAATTTCTGGGAACTGTAATTCTTCCTGGCTAGATACCATAATCATTCTCATTAAAAAGGCTTGAAACCTGAAATGTCTGTGCGTGGAAAAATTGACCATCTGGTCATGCATCCCTTCGGTTATGAAGGCTTCAAAATTTAATCGGGGAATTTGACTTTCGTCAATTCCCGACTGGACTATACTTATTCTGTACAATAAACTCAATTGAAACTCAGTTATATACAAATCCGTATCTAACCCTAAAACTACGGCCAACAGTGTCAAGACCAACTGGGTATTTTCATTAAAAAGGTTGATATCTAAAGGATAAGGAAGTTCAGAAAGGCTAGTCTCTGGTCTGAGACACGTCGACAAAAACACTTCCTTATCACTCTGAGAAGCGTGGTGAAAATTTTCAATAATCGACACCTCAGAAAAAACCTCAGGGTCGAGGGTTTGGGGCAAATCTATTTCCAGGGCTCTAATCACTTCGGCTGGCTCAATTTTGCAAATGGCTCTAGTTTTCTGACTGTTTAAAACAACTCTTTCTTCCCATGAATAGTTTTCAGCACACCAGGAGACGAATTCTGGGAAAACAGGAAATTGGTCAGGGCAAAAAGCTATCAGAGATGACTGGTGAACTCTATGCGGGTCTATACCCTCTTTTAATAGCTCAGACAACTTAATTTTTACATCAGAGACCGGGAACCTAATAAGGGTATCGAAAACATCTCCATCTCTGTCTTCTAGGGCATCTTTTGACCTAAAAACGTCTATATCTTGTACAGTCTCCATCTAAATGCTTCTTTTAAACAAAATTCCGTTTAAAGAGAGTGACAGGTCACCAGACCCTACCTGTAAGTGCTTGCTTTTCGCCTTCTGTCGCAATCGCCGGCTTCCACCAGTCTTCGGAGCTCTCCAGGATAACGACACATACAAAATGCCGTTATGTGGAGCCCTTTCTTTTTATATAAGCCTTTTTAGAATAACCTCCTTGCACCTTTATGAACGCGGGTCATCTCCAACCATTGATCTTTGAACCATTATTTTGAACCGTCAGATCTTGTCCCTCTTTATTGAACCGGCGGTATCCGTGATCGGAAAGGAAGTTTCCTTTTCCAGTTTGCTACCTGCGCGGATACACCATCTGTTGACACCTGTTAAGGAGGTATATTTACCGCTACCGCTTTCCTTTATATCCCGTGCGCATGTTCCTGGCCGCGGATGAAACGCTGGCCGTTGATTTGATTGAGGTACGTATTAGCCTTCCGATCATTACAAAGTATAGTGCCACGTGCCACGGCCCTACCAATCCATTTCTTGTTCGCCACCTGTTAGGTCCCACCTTGCCACGTAAGGTATCTTTCCACATTTCTATAATGGGTGGTTCCGCGCGGTGTTATAGTGGTTTCCGATACCACTTTCTCCAAGCGCGGATGAATGAATATGGGACACGTGCCTAGGTGGTATTATGTCCGCTACCACCCTCCACCGTTTGTTGGCGATTACATTGGCGGCGCGGGGTTAATATGGACCGTTGATCTTGATCTATACTATCTCCGCCGACGAAACATGACTTGGGTTTAACCTTTACATTATATTTGCTGGCGGACTTTATACATATGGGTTTTTCTTCTATTCTTTTATATAAAAACCTTCAATTCAACCCTTTTTTTGTGATGATTCTTTCTTTTAGGATCTTTTAGCAAAAATTTCAATTTTCCTCAGATCTGGTGTCAACACCCCCAATATCTCTCTCTCTCTCAAACATGAACACCAAATTTCTCTATCTCTCTCTAAAACCCTAACCCCCAATCTCTCTCTCTCTCTCTCTCTCTAAACCCCTAAAACCAAATACCTCTCTTTCTATCTCCCTCTCTCTACACCCCTAACCTCCAATATCTCTTTCTGTCTCTCTCTCTACACCCCTAACCCCCATTATCTCCCTCTCTCTATCTCTAAAACCCTAAACACCTAATCCCAAATCTCTCTCTCACCCCCTCTATCTATAAACCCCTAATCTCTAATCTCTCTCTATCTCTCTCTAAACTCCTAAACCCCAACCTATATTTCTCTCTCTCTCAACCCCTAATCCCCAATATCTCTCGCTCTCTCACCAAACCCCTAACCCTAACATTTAGTCTCTCTCTCTCTCTTTCCAAACCTTTAACATCCAATCTCTCTCTCACTATCAACCTATAAACAACTAACCCCCAAACTCTCTCCCCCTCTAATCCCCTAACCTCCAATCTCTCTCTCTCTGTGTAACACCTAACCCCCATTCACTCTCTCTCTCTCTCTCTCTAAATCTCTAATCAATCTCTCTCTAAACCTGTAACCCATAATATCTCTCTCTAAACCCCTAACCCCCGATCTCTCTTTCTCTCCCTCTCTATTTATCTCTCTCCAAGCCCCTAACCCCCAATCTCTCTTTCTCTCCCTCTCTCCAAACAAATCACCCCCAATCTCTCTCTATCTCTATCTATCAACCCCTAACCTACAATCTCTCTCCCTAAGTCCCTTACCCCCAATCTCTCTCTCTCTCTCTCTAAACCCCTAACTGCCAATCTTTCTCTCCTTTTCTCTTTCTCTATCTCTAAACCCCTAACCCCTAATATTTGTATCCCTCTCTCTCTCTCTCTAAACCCCCAATCTCAAATATCTTTCTTTCTAAATCTCTAACCTCCAGTCTCTCTCTCTCTCTCTCTCTCTCTAAACCCCTAACCCCGAATCTCTCTCTCTCCCTAAGACCCTAACCTCCATTATCTCTCTCTCTAACTCTCTGTCTTTCTCTCCAAATTCCTAATGCTGAACGTCCCTCTTTCTATCTCTCTTTCTAAACCCCGAACACCCAATTGATCTCTCTCCATAACCTAAAATATATATCTCTCTCTATAAAACCCTTACCATCTCTCTATTTCTCTCTACCTCTCTAATTATGAAACCAACAATCTCTCCCTCTTTCACTCTCTCTCTCTAAACCCCTAAAACCCAATCTATGTATCTTTCTCTAAATCTCTAACCCCGAATCTCTCTCTCTAAAAAATGAACACCAAATTTCTCTATCTCTCTCTAAACCCCTAATCCCTACTCTCTCTCTCTCTCTCTCTCTAAACCCTTAAAACCAAATACCTCTCTTTCTATCTCCCTCGAAACCCAAAAACTCTAATCTCTCTTTATCTCTCTCTCCAAACCCCTAACCTCCATTATATCTTTCTCTTTGTCTCTCTCTCTCTCTCTACACCTCTAACCCCCATTCTCTCTCTCTCTCTCTCTCTCCATCTCTAGCCCCTAATCACCAATTTCTCTCTCTAAACACCTAATCCAAAATATCTCTCTCCCCCTCTCGCTCTATAAACCCCTAATCTCCAATCGCTCTGTCTCTCTAAACCCCTATATCCCAACCTCTCTTCCTCTCTCTCTCAACACTTAACCTCCCTCCTTTCTATGCCTCTGAGCCCCTAATCCCCAATCTCTATTCCTCTCTCACCAAATGCCTAAACCAAAATTTTAGTCTCTCCCTCTCTCTCTCTCCAAACCCCTAACACCTAATCTCTCTCAATCCCTCTCAATATCTAAACACCTAAACCCTAATCTCTCTCCCTTTATAAACCCCTAACCTCTAATATATATCTCTCTCTAAAACCCTAACCCCCAAATCACTCTCTCTCTAAACCTGTAACCCTTAATATCTCTCTCTAAAACCCTAACCCCCAATCTATCTTTCTCTCCCTCTCTCTTTACCTCTCTCTAAACCCACTACGCTCAATCTCCCTCTCTCTATCTATAAACCCCCAACCTCCAATCTCTCTCTCTAAGCCCCTTACCACCAATATCTCTCTCTCTTTCTCTAAACCCCTAACCACAAATATCTCTCTCTCTCTCTTAATGCCTAACCATTAAAATCATTGTCCCTTTCTCTCTCTCTAAACCCCCAATCTCTAATCTCTTTATTTCTAAATCCCCAACCTCCATTTTCTCCCTTTCTCTAAACCCCTAACCCCCAATCTCTCTCTCTCTCTAAAAAGCTAACCCCCAATGTTTCATTCTCTAAACCCATAAAAACCTAACCCACAATTTCTGTGTGTGTGTGTGTGTGTCTGTCTCTCTCTCTCTCTCTGTACCCCTTTAAAGTCCTAACCCTACCTCTCTCTCTCAACCCCTTATCCCCAATTTCTCTCTCTTTCTCTAAACCCCTAACTCCCAATCTCTTTCTCTATTAACCCCTAACCCCAAATATCTCTCTATCTCTAAACCCCTAATTTCCAATCTCTCAGTCTCTCGCTCACTCTAAAACCTTGAGATCCAATATCTCTCTCTTTCTCTAAAACCCTAACTCCTGATGTCTCTCTCTCTCTAAGCCCACAACCTACAATATATCTCTCTCTCTCTCTCTCTCTAAACCCAAATATCTCTCTCTCCATAAACCCCTAAACCTGAATATCTATTTCTCTCTCGATCAACCACTAGCCTCCATTCTCTCTCTCTCTCTCTCTACAAACTGCTAAACCCCATTCTCTCTCCCTCTCTCACTAAACCGGTAACCCTAAATCTCTCTCTCTTAACCAATAACCCCCAACCACTCTCTCTTTATGTCTCTCTCTCTAAACCCCTAACCTCCAATCTCTCTCTCTCTCTCTCTCTTTCTCTTTCTCTCTGTCTTAACCCCTGAACTCCAAAGTACATGTCCCTATCTCTCTCTAAAGCCCCAATCCCTAATCCATTTCTTCCTAAATACCCAACCTCCATTCTCTCTCTCTCTCTATAAACCACTAATCCCCAATCTCTCTCTCTCTCTCTCTCTAAAAATCTATCCCCCAATGTTTCATTCTCTAAACCCATAAAACCCTAACCCACAATCTCTCTCTCTCTCTCTCTCTCTCTCTCTCTCCCTCTTTAAAGGCCTAACCCTACCTCTCTCTCTCTCTCTAAACTCCCATATCTCTCCCTCTCTCCCTAAACCCTTCATACACAATCTCCCTCTCTCCCAATCTCTAAACACCTAACCACCAATATATATATCTCTCTCTAAAATTCTAACTCCGAATCTCTCTCTCTAAAGCTCGAACCACCAAACTCTCTCTCTCGCTAAACCCCTAACCCTAAATCTCTCTCTCTCTCTAAACCAATAACCACTAATATCTCTCTATCTCTCTCTCTAAACACCTAACATCCAATTGTTCTATCTATCTCTAAACCTCTCACCCCCCATCTTTCTCTTTATCTAAACAACTAACACCCAATCTCTCTATCTATCTCTAAACCCCTAACCCGCAATCTTTCTCTCTATCTTAACCCTTAACACCAATATCTCTATCTCTCTCTAAACCCATAACCCCCAATCTCTGTCTCTCCAAACCCCTAAGACCAAATATCTATCTTTCTATATTCCTCTCTCTGGATCCATAAGATCCAATTTCTCTCTCCCTCTCTCTCTCTCTACAACTGTAACCCTCATTCTCTCTCTCTCTCTCTAAACCCATAAACCCCAATATATCTCTCTAATCTTGAATCTCTCCCTCTCTCTCTCTCTCTCTCTAAACCCCTAACCTCCATTCTCTCTCTATCTATCTATCTAAACCCCTGAACCCCAATATCTATTTCTCTCTCTTTGAACCACTAACCTCTCTCTCTCTCTCTCGGAACCCATTACTCCTAGTCTCTCTCTCTAAAACCCTAACCTCTGATATCTCTTTCTTTATCTTTAAATCCATCACCCCCAATCTCCCTCACACTCTATCTCTAAACCCTTAACTTCCAATATTTATCACTCCTTAAACCCCCAATCAATAATCGCTTTCCTTCTAAATCCCTAACCTACAATCTCTCTCTCTAAACCCCTAACTTGCATTCTCTCTCTCTCTCTCTAAACACCTAATCTCCAATATATCTCTTTTTGTTTAAGCAACCAACCCCCAATCTATATATATTACACCCCTAACCATCAATCTATCTCTTTCTATATATCTCTTTATAAAACACTAACTCCCAATTTCTCTCTCTCTTTAAACTCCTAACTCCTAATCCATCACTCTCTTTAAACCTCTAACCACCAATCTCTCTCTAACCCCCTAACCTCTAATCTCTCTCTCTCTCTCTCAAACCTCTAACATCTAGTCTCTCTCATAATATCTCTCTCAGTCTAAACCCCTAAACCCCTCTCTTTTTTTCTCTCTCTCTAAACTCCTAACCCTCCCTCTCTCTATAGATATGTATATCTTTCCAAATGGATATTCCCTAATCTCTCTCTCTCTCTCTAAACTCATAACCCCCAATCTCTCTCTCTCTAATCCCCTAACCCCTAATATCTCTCTATTGATCTATCTAAACCACTAACCACCAATCTCTCTCTCTCTCTCTCTCTCAACCCCCAACCACCAATTTTTATCTCTCTAAACCCGTGAACTCCTATATCTCTCCCTCTAAACCCTTAAGCCCCAATCTCTCTCTTTAAACCCCTAGGATACAATATTTTTCTCTCCGACTATCCCTCTCTCTCTCAATCTCTCTCTAAATCCTTAACCCCTAATCTCTCCCCCCCCTCTCTCTCTCCTTCTAAATTCCTAAACCCTAACCTCTAACACCTAATATCTCTCTCTCTCTCCCCCCTCCCCCCTCTCTATAAAACCTTAACACCTAATTCCCACTCCCTCTCTCTCTCTAAAACCCTAACAAACAATCTCTCTCTCTCTCTCTCTAAGCCCCTAACCTACAATCTATCTTTCTCTAACTCTCTGTCTTTGTCTCTGAATGGCTAAACATGGACCTCCCTCTTTCTATCTCTCTCTCTCTTAAACCATAACAATTAATTGATCTCTCTCACTAACATAATATATATATATATATATATATCTCTATAAAACCCTTACCATCTCTTTATTTTTGTCTCTCTCCATCTCTAAATAAAAAACTAGTAATCTCTTTGTCTCTCCCTCTCTCTCTCTAAAACCATAATCCTCGATCTCTCTTCCTCTAAACCTCTAACCACCAATCTCTCTATCTCTCTCTCTCCCTCTCTCTAAACCCAAAATGCCCAATCTCTCTCTCTCTCTCTCTCTCTCTCTCTCTCTTTATCTCTCTCAATCCATAACCCCAATCTCTCTCTCTCTCTCTCTCTCTCTCTCTCTACCCATATCCCCAATCTCTCTCTCTCTCTCTAAATCCCTAAAACCTAGTCTCTCTATCTATCTCTAAAACCCTAACCCCCAATATCTCTCTCTCTAAAACATGAACACCAAATTTCCTTATCTCTATCTAAAACACTAACCCCCAATCTCTCTCTCTCTCTCTCTCTGTCTATCTCTCTCTCTCTTTACACCCCTAAAACCAAATACCTCTCTTTCTATCTCCCTCTCTCTACACCCCTAATCTCCAATATCTCTTTCTGTCACTATCTCTACACCCCTCACCCCCATTCTCTCCCTCTCTCTATCTCTAAAACCCTAAACACCTAATCCCAAATCTCTCTCTCCCCCTCTCTATCTATAAACGCCTAATATGCAGTCTCTCTCTATCTCTCTCTAAACTCCTAAACCCCAACCTCTATTTCTCTCTCTCTCTTAACCCCTAATCCCCAATCTCTCTCCCTCTCTCACCAAACCCTTAACCCTAACATTTAGTCTCTCTCTCTCTCTCTCTCTCCAAACCCTTAACATCCAATCTCTCTCTCCCTATCAACCTATAAAGAACTAACCCCCAAACTCTCTCCCTCTCTAATCACCTAACCTCCAATCTCTCTCTCTCTCTATAACACCTAACCCCCATTCACACTCTCTCTCTCTCTAAATCTCTAATCAATCTCGCAAAACCTGTAACCCATAATCTCTCTCTCTAAACCCCTAACCCCCGATCTCTCTTTCTCTCCCTCTCTATTTATCTCTCCCTAAGCCCCTAACCCCCTATCTCTCTTTCTATCCCTCTCTCTAAACACATCACCCCCCAATCTCTCTCTATTTCTATCTATCAGCCCCTAACCTACAATCTCTCTCTCTAAGTCCCGTGCCCCCAATCTCTCTCTCTCTCTCTCTCTCTAAACCCCTAACTGCCAATCTTTCCCTCCTTTTCTCTTTAACTCTCTCTAAACCCCTAACCCCTAATATTTGTATCCCTTTCTCTCTCTCTCTCTCTAAAACCCCAATCTCAAATATCTTTCTTTCTAAATCTCTAACCTCTAGTCTCTCTCTGTCTCTCTCTCTCTCCCTCTAAACCCCTAACCCCAAATGTCTCTCTCTCTCTAAGCCACTAACCTGCATTATCTGTCTCTCTAACTCTCTGTCTTTCTCTCGAAATTCCGAATGCTGAACGTCCCTCTTTCTATCTCTCTCTCTAAACCCCGAACACCCAATTGATCTCTCTCCATAACCTAAAATATATCTCTCTCTCTATAAAACCCTTACCATCTCTCTATTCCTCTATACCTCTCTAATTATAAAATGAACAATCTCTCCCTCTCTTGCTCTCTCTCTCTAAACCCCTAACACCCAATCTATGTATCTATCTCTAAATCTCTAACCCCCAATCTCTCTCCCTAAAACATCAACACCAAATTTCTCTATCTCTCTCTAAACCCCTAATCTCCACTCTCTCTCTCTCTCTCTCTCTCTCTCTCTCTCTCTCTCTCTTTCTCTAAACCCTGAAAACCAAATACCTCTCTTTCTATCTCCCTCTCTCGAAACCCAAAACCTCTAATCTCTCTTTATCTCTCTCTCCAAACCCCTAACCTCCATTCTATCTTTCTCTTTGTCTCTCTCTCTCTCTACACCCCTAACCCCCATTCTCTCTCTCTCTCTATCCATCTCTAGCCCCTAATCACTAATTTCTCTCTCTAAACACCTAATCCAAAATATCTCTCTCCCCCTCTTGCTCTATAAACCCCTAATATCCAATCTCTCTGTCTCTCTAAACCCCTATATCCCAACCTCTCTTCATCTCTCTCTCAACCCTTAACCTCCCTCCATTCCCTGCCTCTGAGCCCCTAATCCCCAATCTCTATTCCTCTCTCACCAAATGCCTAAACCAAAATTTTAGTCTCTCCCTCTCTCTCTCTCCAAACCCCTAACACCTAATCTCTCTCACTCCCTCTCAATATCTAAACACCTAAACCTTAATCTCTCTCCCTCTAGAAACCCCTAACCTCTAATATATCTCTCTCTCTAAAACCCTAACCGCGAAATCACTCTCTCTCTCTAAACATGTAACCCTTAATCTATCTCTCTAAAACCTTAACCCCCAATATATCTTTCTCTCCCTCTCTCTTTACCTCTCTCTAAACCCACTACCCTCAATCTCCCTCTCTCTATCTATAAACCCCCAACCTCCAATCTCTCTCTCTAAGCCCCTTACCACCAATATCTCTCTCTCTTTCTCTAAACCCCTAACCACCAATCTCTCTCTCTCTCTCTCAACCCCTAACCATAAAAATCATTATCCCTTTCTTTCTCTCTAAACCCCCAATCTCTAATCTCTTTATTTCTAAATATCCAACCTCCATTTTCTCCCTCTCTCTAAACCCCTAACCCCCAATCTCTCTCTCTCTCTCTAAAAAGCTAACCCCCAATGTTTCATTCTCTAAACCCATAAAAACCTAACGCACAATTTCTGTGTGTGTGTGTGTGTGTGTGTGTGTGTGTGTCTCCCTCCCCCCCTTTAATGTCCTAACCCTACCTCTATCTCTCAACCTCTTATCCCCAATTTCTCTCTCTTTCTCTAAACCCCTAACTCCCAATCCCTTTCTCTATTAACCCCTAACCCCAAATATCTCTCTATCTCTAAACTCCTAATTTCCAATCTCTCACTCTCTCGCTCGCTCTAAAACCTTGAGATCCAATATCTCTCTCTTTCTCTAAAACCCTAACTCCCGATGTCTCTCTCTCTCTAAGCCCACAACCTACAATATCTCTCTCTCTCTCTATCTCTCTCTCTCTTTCTCTCTAAATCGAAATCTCTCTCTCTCTCTCTCTAAACCCAAATATCTCTCTCTCCATAAACCCCTAAACCCGAATATCTATTTCTCTCTCTATGAACCACTAACCTCGATTCTCTATCTCTCTCTCAGTCTCTCTCTCTCTCCCTCTCTCACTAAACCGCTAACCCCAAATCTCTCTCTCTGAACCAATAACCCCCAACCACTCTCTCTTTATGTCTCTCTCTTTAAACCCCTAACCTCCAATCTCTCTCTCTCTCTCTCTTTCTCTTTCTCTCTCTCTTAACCCCTAACCTCCAAAATCCATGTCCCTATCTCTCTCTAAACCCCCAATCCCTAATCCCTTTCTTTCTAAATACCCAACCTCCATTCTCTCTCTCTATAAACCACTAACCCCCAATCTCTCTCTCTCTCTCTCTCTAAAAATCTAACCCCCAATGTTTCATTCTCTAAACCCATAAAACCCTAACCCACAATCTCTCTATCTCTCTCTCTCTCTCTCTCTCTCTCTTTCTTTAAATTCCTAACCCTACCTCTCTCTCTCTCTCTAAACTCCTATATCTTTCCCTCTCTCCCTAAACCCTTCATCCACAATCTCCCTCTCTCTCAATCTCTAAACACCTAACCACCAATATATATATCTCTCTCTAAAATTCTAACCCCGAATCTCTCTCTCTAAAGCTTGAACCACCAAACTCTCTCTCTCGCTAAACCCCTAACCCTAAATCTCTCTCTCTCTCTCTAAACCCATAACCACTAATATCTCTCTATCTCTCTCTCTAAACCCCTAACACCTAATCGTTCTATCTATCTCTAAACCCCTAACCCCCCATCTTTCTCTTTATCTAAACCCCTAACACCCAATCACTCTATCTATCTCTAAACCACTAACCCCCAATATTTCTCTCTATATTAACCCTTAACACAAATATCTCTATCTCTCTCTAAACCCATAACCCCCAATCTCTATCTCTCCAAACCCCTAAGACCAAATATTTATCTTTCTATATTCCTCTCTCTGAATCCATAAGATCCAATTTCTCTCTCCCTCTCTCTCTCTCTCTACAACTATAACCCTCATTCTCTCTCTCTCTCTAAACCCATAAACCCCAATCTATCTCTCTAATCTTGAATCTCTCCCTATCCCTCTCCCTCTCTAAACCCCTAACCTCCATTCTCTCTCTCTCTATCTATCTAAACCCCTAAACCCCAATATCTATTTCTCTCTCTTTGAACCACTAACCTCTCTCTCTCTCTCTCTCTGAACCCATCACTCCTAGTCTCTCTCTCTAAAACACTAACCTCTGATGTCTCTTTATTTCTCTTTAAATCCATCATCCCCAATCTCCCTCACACTCTATCTCTAAACCCTTAACCTCCAATATTTATCACTCTTTAAACCCCCAATCAATGATCGCTTTCCTTCTAAATCCCCAACCTACAATCTCTCTCTCTCTCTCTCTAAACCCCTAACTTGCAATCTCTCTCTCTCTCTCTAAACACTTAATCTCCAATATATCCCTTTTTGTTTAAGCTGCCAACACCCAATCTATATATATATAACCTCCAACCATCAATCTATATCTTTCTATATATCTCTTTATAAAACACTAACTCCCAATTTCTCTCTCTCTTTAAACTCCTAACTCCTAATCGATGACTCTCTTTAAACCTCAAACCACCAATCTCTCTCTAACCCCCTAACCTCCAATCTCTCTCTCTCTCTCTCAAACCTCTAACAACTAGTCTCTCTCATACTATCTCTCTCAGTCTAAACCCCTAAACCCCTCTCTTTATTTCTCTCTTTCTAAACTCCTAACCCCCCCCTCTCTCTATAGATATGTATATCTTTCTAAATGGATATTCCCTAATATCTCTCTCTCTCTAAACTCATAACCCCCAATCTCTATCTCTCTATATCCCCTAACCCATAATATCTCTCTATTGATCAATCTAAACCACTAACCACGAATCTCTCTCTCTCTCTCTCTAAACCCCCAACAACCAATTTTTAACTCTCTAAACCTGTGAACTCCTATATCTATCCCTCTAAACCCTTAAGCCCCAATCTCTCTCTTCAAACCCCTAGGATACAATATTTTTCTCTCTGACTCTTCCTCCCCCTCTCAACCTCTCTCTAAACCCTTAACCCGTTATCTCTCCCCCCCCCTCTCTCTCTCCTTCTAAATTCCTAAACCCTAACCTCTAACACCTAATATCTCTCTCTCTAAATATATGATCCCCAATCTCTCTCTCTCTCTCCCGCCTCCCCATCTCTATAAAACCTTAACACCTAGTTCCCCACTCCCTCTCTCTCTCTAAAACCGTAACAAACAATCTCTCTCTCTCTCTCTCTCTCTAAGCCCCTAACCTCCAATCTCTCTTTCTCTAACTCTCTATCTTTGTCTCTAAATGGGTAAACGTGGACCTCCCTCTTTCTATCTCTCTCTCTCTTAACCCATAGCAATTAATTGATCACTCTCACTAACATAAAATATATATATCTCTCTCTATAAAACCCTTACCATCTCTTTATTTCTCTCTCTCTCTGTCTCTAAATAGAAAACTAGTAATATCTCTGTCTCTCCCTCTCTCTCTCTAAAACCCTAATCCTCAATCTCTTCCTCTAAAGCTCTAATCACCAATCTCTCTCTCTACCCATAACCCCAATCTCTCTCTCTCTCTAAACCCCTAAAACCTAGTCTCTCTATCTATCTCTAAAACTGTAACCCCCAATATCCCTCTCTCTCTAAAACATGAACACCAAATTTCTGTATCTCTCTCTAAAACCCTAACCCCCAATCTCTCTCTCTCTCTAAACAACTAAAACCAAATACCTCTGTTTCTATCTCCCTCTCTCTACACCCCTAACCTCCAATTTCTCTTTTTGTCTCTCTCTCTAACCCCTAACCCCCATCCTCTCCCTCTCTCTATCTCTAAAACCCTAAACACCAAATCCCAAATCTCTCTCTCCCCCCTCTATCTATAAAACCCTAATCTCCAATCTCTCTCTATCTCTCTCTAAACTCCTAAACCCCAACCTCTATTTCTCTCTCTCTCAACCCCTAATCCCCAATCTCTCTCCCTCTCTCACCAAACCCCTAACCCTAACATTTAGTCTCTCTCTCTATCTCTCCCTATCAACCTATAAACAACTAACCCCCAAACTCTCTCCCTCTCTAATCGCCTAACCTCCAATCTCTCTCTTTCTCTCTGTAACACCTAACCCCCATTCACTCTCTCTCCCTCTCTCTAAATATCTAATCAATCTCTCTCTAAACCTGTAAACCACAATCTCTCTCTCTAAACCCCTAACCCCCGATCTCTCTTTCTCTCCCTCTCTATTTATCTCTCTCTAATCCCCTAACCCCCAATCTCTCTTTCTCTCCCTCTCTCTAAACACATCACCCCCAATCTCTCTCTATCTCTATCTATTAACCCCTAACCTACAATCTCTCTCTCTAAATCCCTTACCCTCAATCTCTCTCTCTCTCTCTAAACCCCTAACTGCCAATCTTTCTCTCCTTTTCTCTTTACCTCTCTCTAAAACCCTAACCCCTAATATTTGTATCCCTCTCTCTCTCTCTCTCTCTCTAAAACCCCAATCTCAAATATCTTTCTTTCTAAATCTCTAACCTCTAGTCTCTCTCTGTCTCTCTCTCTCTCTCTAAACCCCTAACCCCCAATCTCTCTCTCTCTCTCTCTAAGCCCCTAACCTCCATTATCTCTCCCTCTAACTCTATGTCTTTCTCACCAAATTCCTAATGCTGAATGTCCCTCTTTCTATCTCTCTCTCTAAACCCAGAACACCCAATTGATCTCTCTCCATAACCTAAAATATATATCTCTCTCTATAAAACCCTTACCGTCTCTCTATTTCTCTCTACCTCTCTAATTATAAAACCAACAATCTCTCCCTCTCTTTCTCTCTCTCTCTAAACCCCTAACACCCAATCTATCTATCTATCTCTAAATCTCTAACCCCCAATCTCTCTCTCTAAAACTTGAACACCAAATTTCTCTATCTCTCTGTAAACCCCTAATCCCCACTATCCCTCTCTCTCTCTCTCTCTAAACCCTTAAAACCAAATACCTCTCTTTCTATCTCCCTCTCTCGAAACCCAAAACCTCTAATCTCTCTTTATCTCTCTCTCCAAACCCTTGACGTCCATTCTATCTTTCTCTTTCTCTCTCTCTCTCTCTACACCCCTAACCCCCATTCTCTCTCTCTTTCTCTCTCCATCTCTAGCCCTTAATCCCCAATTTCTCTCTCTAAACACCTAATCCAAAATATCTCTCTCCGCCTCTTGCTCTATAAACCCCTAATATCCAATCTCTCTGTCTCTCTAAACCCCTATATACCAACTTCTCTTCCTCTCTCTCTCAACCCTTAACCTCCCCCCTTTCTATACGTCTGAGCCCCTAATCCCCAATCTCTATTCCTCTCTCACCAAATGCCTAAACCAAAATTTTAGTCTCTCCCTCTCTCTCTCTCCAAACCCCTAACACCTAATCTCTCTCACTCCCTCTCAATATCTAAACACCTAAACCCCAATCTCTCTCCCTCTAGAAACCCCTAACCTCTAATATATCTCTCTCTCTAAAACCATAACCGCGAAATCATTCTCTCTCTCTAAACCTATAAACCTTAATCTCTCTCTCTAAAACCCTAACCCCCAATCTATCTTTCTCTCCCTCTCTCTTTACCTCTCTCTAAGCCCACTACCCTCAATCTCCCTCTCTCTATCTATAAACCCCCAACCTCCAATCTCTCTCTAAGCCCCTTACCACCAATATCTCTCTCTCTTTCTCTAAACCCCTAACCACCAATATCTCTCTCTCTCTCTTAACCCCTAACCATAAAAATCATTGTCCCTTTCTCTCTCTCTAAACCCCCAATCTCTAATCTCTTTATTTCTAAATCCCCAACCTCCATTTTCTCCCTCTCTCTAAACCCCTAACCCCCAATCTCTCTCTCTCTCTCTCTGAAAAGCTAACCCCCAATGTTTCATTCTCTAAACCCATAAAAACCTAACCCACAATTTCTGTGTGTGTGTGTGTGTGTGTGTCTCTCTCTCTATCTCTCCCTCTTTCTCCCCCTTTAAAGTCCTAAACCTACCTCTATCTCTCAACCTCTTATCCCCAATTTCTCTCTCTTTCTCTAAACCCCTAACGCCCAATCTCTTTCTCTATTAACCCCTAACCCCAAATATCTCTCTATCTCTAAACTCCTAATTTCCAATCTCTCACTCTCTCGCTCGCTCTAAAACCTTGAGATCCAATATCTCTCTCTTTCTCTAAAACCCTAACTCCCGATGTCTCTCTCTCTCTAATCCCACAACCTACAATATCTCTCTCTCTCTATCTCTCTATCTCTCTCGCTATCTCTCTCTCTCTCTTTCTCTCTAAATCCAAATCTCTCTCTCTCTCTCTCTAAACCCAAATATCTCTCTCTCCACACACCCCTAAACCCGAATTTCTATTTCTCTCTCTATGAACCACTAACCTCCATTCTCTCTCTCTCTCTCAATCTCTCTCTCTCTGTAAACTGCTAAACCCCATTCTCTCTCCCTCTCTCACTAAACTGCTAACCCCAAATCTCTCTCTCTGAACCAATAACCCCCAAACACTCTCTCTTTATGTCTCTCTCTCTAAACCCCTAACCTCCAATCTCTCTCTCTCTCTCTTTCTCTTTCTCTCTCTCTTAACCCCTAACCGCCAAAATCCATGTCCCTATCTCTCTCTAAACCCCCAATCCATAATCCCTTTCTTTCTAAACACCCAACCTCCATTCTCTCTCTCTCTATAAACCACTAACCCCCAATCTCTCTCTCTCTCCCTCTTTAAAGTCCTAACCCTACCTCTCTCTCTCTCTCTAAACTCCCATATCTCTCCCTCTCTCCCTAAACCCTTCATCCACAATCTCCCTCTCTCTCAATCTCTAAACACCTAACCACCAATATATATATCTCTCTCTAAAATTCTAACCCCGAATCTCTCTCTCTAAAGCTCGAACCACCAAACTCTCTCTCTCTAAACCCCTAACCCTAAATCTCTCTCTCTCTCTCTCTCTTTAAACCCATAACCACTAATATCTCTCTATCTCTCTCTCTAAACCCCTAACACCCAATCATTCTATCTATCTCTAAACCCCTAACCCCCCATCTTTCTCTTTATCTAAACCCCTAACACCCAATCGCTCTATCTATCTCTAAACCCCTAACCCCCAGTATTTCTCTCTATATTAACCCTTAACACCAGTATCTCTATCTCTCTCTAAACCCATAACCCCCAATCTCTGTCTCTCCAAACCCCTAAGACCAAATATTTATTTTTCTATATTCCTCTCTCTGAATCCATAAGATCCAATTTCTCTCTCCCTCTTTCTCTCTCTACAACTGTAAACCTCATTCTCTCTCTCTCTCTAAACCCATAAACCCCAATCTGTCTCTCTAATCTTGAATCTCTCCCTCTCCCTCTACCTCTCTAAACCCCTAACCTCCATTCTCTCTCTCTATCTATCTAAACCCTCAACCCCAATATCTATTTCTCTCTCTTTGAACCACTAACCTCTCTCTCTCTCTCTCTGAACCCATCACTCCTAGTCTCTCTCTCTAAAACCCTAACCTCTGATATCTCTTTGTTTCTCTTTAAATCCATCACCCCCAATCTCCCTCACACTCTATCTCTAAACCCTTAACCTCCAATATTTATCACTCTTTAAACCCCCAATCAATAATTGCTTTCCTTCTAAATCCCCAACCTACAATCTCTCTCTCTCTCTCTCTCTAAACCCCTAACTTGCAATCTCTCTCTCTCTCTCTAAACACCTAATCTCCAATATATCTCTTTTTGTTTAAGCCGCCAACACCCAATCTATATATATATAACCTCTAAAGATCAATCTATATCTTTCTATATATCTCTTTATAAAACACTAACTCCCAATTTCTCTCTCTCTTTAAACTCCTAACTCCTAATCCATGACTCTCTTTAAACCTCTAACCACCAATCTCTCTCTAACCCCCTAACCTCCAATCTCTCTCTCTCTCTCTCTCTCAAACCTCTAACAACTAGTCTCTCTCATACTATCTCTCTCAGTCTAAACCCCTAAACCCCTCTCTTTATTTATCTCTCTCTAAACTCCTAACCCCCCCTCTCTCTCTATAGATATGTATATCTTTCTAAATGGATATTCCCTAATATCTCTCTCTCTCTAAACTCATAACCCCCAATCTCTCTCTCTCTCTATCCCCTAACCCCCAATATCTCTCTATTGATCTATCTAAACCACTAACCACAAATCTCTCTCTCTCTCTCTCTAAACCCCCAACCACCAATTTTTAACTCTCTAAACCTGTGAACTCCTATATCTCTCCCTCTAAACCCTTAAGCCCCAATCTCTCTCTTTAAACCCCTAGCATACAATATTTTTCTCTCTGACTCTTCCTCCCTCTCTTAATCTCTCTCTAAACCCTTAACCGCTTATCTCTCCCCCCCTCTCTCTCTCCCTCTAAATTCCTAAACCCTAACCTCTAACACCTAATATCTCTCTCTCTCTCTAAATATCTGATCCCCAATCTATCTCTCTCTCTCTCCCCCCTCCTCCTCTCTATAAAACCTTAACACCTAATTCCCACTCCCTCTCTCTCTCTAAAACCCTAACAAACAATCTCTCTCTCTAAGCCCCTAACCTCCAATCTCTCTTTCTCTAACTATCTCTCTTTGTCTCTAAATGGCTAAACGTGGACCTCCCTCTTTCTATCTCTCTCTCTCTTAACCCATAACAATTAATTGATCTCTCTCACTAACATAAAATATATATATCTCTCTCTATAAAACCCTTACCATCTCTTTATTTCTCTCTCTCTTGTTGAGATATTGTAACTTCAAAGAATATTATATTTGTACTTTATTATTCCGGAGATGTTTCATTCCTCCGTGAAGATCTTATTGTATATCCGGAGATGTTTATTCCTCCGTCGGAATGTGGTAACTTGGGTTATTAGACTTCCCTAGTGGGGGTGGGACTTGTATGTGTTATGTGGGTCAAAGGGTTATTAGACCACCCTAGAGGGGTCGGCCTAGTCAGTTGTAGTGGGGTATTTAACCCATTGGTTAAATACGAGCCTACATGTTCTGTATAAAATACAAGTCAGAGTAGTGTATAAATAGAGGAGGTGTATTCCTCATTATACACACACTCACTCACTTGAGAGAGGCGCACTTGTGGAGGATAGGTCTACTATGGTGTAGGAGGAGGAGATCATGTCTTTGGTTTGCATCTTTGTATATTGATGGTCATCTATATTGAGGAAGCTTTGCTGGGTTTTCTACCCCATGAGGGTTTCCCAGGATAAATCTGTGTCTCTTGTGTTTATGTTGTGCTTGTTGTTTCTTCAGTGATCCTGTATACGCTATTATTGTGAAATGGAATGTAATGATGCTATTTTATGTCTTATCATATTAAATCTTAACATGGTATCAGAGCTAACCTGAAGGAAGGCAATGTATGGCACTTATGACACTTGCTTTACTTACGACAATTTGAAGGTTAGGGTTTTATATATCAAAAACCAGTCATCATGGAACTTTCACCATAAATCCATTTGGGAAAAGGTTCAGGATCTGAAACCTTTACAAGTCATAGACAACATCTCCAGGTATCTTGTGTCCAAAGGGCACCCTCAGATTCATTGTAATTTGTAAGTTATGATCAGTACAAGTTAGGGTTTCTGCCTCTTCCAGATCTCAGTCAAAATCAGGTGACCTTGGAAAAAAGGTCATAACTTGGGCTATGAAGCTCCAAATTAATTTCATAAAAAGTGAAAGGTAGTAAACAAACTGTACTATCTTGGGACACTTTTTCAGAGGTCGAAGGTGAACGAGTGACACGTGGAACGTCGTACAAGTTCGCTCTCCTGTTTTATCCCATAAACAGGTCACGTTGCGACACTTGGCATAACTCTCTCTCAGAGAGTCCAATTGAGGTCAAACCTATCAGGATGGAAAGATAATAGGGCGAGCTATCTCAGGAAAAGTTTTCAGAGGCTGAAGTTCAAACAGTGACACATGGCACTCCGTACAAGTTCGCTCTCTTGTATTATCCCAAAACAGGTCACGTTGCGACATTTGGCATAACTCTCTCTCAGAAAATCCAATTGAGGTCAGACCTGTCGGGATGGAAAGATGACAGGTCACGATACCACAAAAAAAATTTTCAGACCCTGTGGAGAAAAAATTTCAGAGTTACAGTAGAAACAATCAGGTACATATTTCTGTCAAAACATAATTATTTTTGGAGCACCTTCATTCATGGCTTCCGGAATTTAGGGTTTCAGAGAAAGTTAGAATTGTTGGAATTAGAATCCATGGCTGAATGCTACTCTGGAAAATCAAAATTTAGAGACCAATATCGAATTTTTTGGCTAGGTAAAAGACCGGGCTTGATCAAATCCCAGCTCAGGATTTTGATCGGAAAGATGGAAAATTAGGGCTTCAGCAAAAGTTGGAATTTTTGAAGTCTGTAACCACGGCTGGAAGCTCCTCAGAAAAATAAGAGCTTAGAGCCTTTGATCGAACCTTTTGATTGGACATAAGGGTGGGCTTCATCAAACCCTAGTTCAGGTTCCTGTTCAGAAGATCCAGAAGTTTCGAAGGCAATTTTGAGGGGTCAAATTTTTGGAGATTTCAAAATTGAAGTATGCTAGTTTGATCAGCTCAGCAAGACACATCCTTCCATCCATTCAGAAGTATGAAAGTCAAAGATTGATTTTTTAGGGTTTCTCTAGCAAACCCTAATCAAGCTCCAGATCAAGTCTTAGGGGGAGTTGAGGCTAAGGCCTGACATAAGAAGACTACAAGAAGTCTCGACAGGTATGACTTAAGGAGGTTCAGGTATGTCTTGAAATGTGATTCTTGATTAAGTTCATAATGTGTTTGTCTTCATATTATTTATTAGTACAATCTTGATTAATGTTAGAATTGTCTTATCACCCTAGTAACAGTATGAATGCATGTGAATAATCGAAGACATTCATTGATTAGGGCTATATGATTGTACTAATGCATTATGGTGTTGTGTAAGGTTGATGTTGTCTGCTAACAAGATACAGGTACATCACAAAAGACAAATCAAGTTCCATGACCATGACAACATGAAGACAAAGACTCATCCATAATCTTTGTTCTACTTACAAGGTATGTATTACTTTGTTATATTATGCTTAAACTATGCAGGTTCTAGCACAGGATCTCTAAATCATTGAAGAGAACAAAGAAGATACTGTATAGGTATGTTAGACATAACTAAGCAGGTATACTAATCCAGGTATGTTTTCCTATGTCAAGTTAGAATCTTACCTTGTATTAGGATCTCTTATATAAGTATACTTGGTATGATTGGTCATGCTAGTAATCAAGGGTTTATGCATATTATGTCTCTTACCTTGATGATTTAATTAAATAGAAGAGTACTATAATCAAACAAGAATATGCATGAGTAAAAGAAGACTTCCTTGAAACCCTGAATACTAATGATCATGACTATACATATTCAAGATCATTTAGAATTAGAATGTTTTGATTATATTGAGAATATACTAATGAATGTATGTTTGTGTATGAGATCATGAGGATAACACTAGTGCACACTTGAGCATGCATAGTGGTACAGAATGAATAGAAGTTCAAAAGACATATAGAAGATCAAGCGGGAGGCAACCACACAAACATAAAAGATAAGTATTTGAGTTGCTATTTGAAATAGTAAATGATATTGTCTGTAATAGGTTGTATGCATATTTGTATTCCTATAATATATCATGCTGAGTGTAAACATTCATAGAGCATTGAACAGTATACTACTAATATGCATATGATTGGTAAGTTGGACAAACATTCCATTGTTGCTTGTCTAGAATGAAACCTCTTTGCTAACATGCTGAGAGCTGTGCACACTCTCGATAGTATGTTCTGGTAGAGATGGAAGGCATCTAGATAGCCACTGTATGCATACAGGATATGGAAAAGTGTTGTGCCAAAGTATTGGTCAATATAGGTGCATAACTATGTATCTGTATGCATAATAGGTTATCATGTCAATATGATTTAATGATTATGAAGTATTACTAATCATGTACTTAATTTTGATTTGTAGGAAAGATCATGATGAATGATGAACACTGAACAAGCGATGGATGTTCAACAAAAGATTTACAAATCAAACACACTATAGAAGGCTTGTGGCTAGAAGATTCTCTTAGAAAGAGGAAGAGAATCATGATGAGATGTTTGCTCCAAGTTGCTAGATAAGACCATTCTCTTAATGGTGTAATTAAAGAAGAAGTGTGAATCAGATTCTATATGGGTTCCTAGGATCGATAATCAATTGATGAGATTAATGATCACCATGGGTGATGAGGATCTCAACCTTTGCTACAAGGTTGAATATTGTTTCTATACACAGATGACATGGTTGCAAGAAGGAACTCACCACAGAGTTCGAATGATATTGAGGCTCATATCAGTAGACCCATCTAACGAGAGATGGCACATATAGATATGCAGAATATCATTCAATGGAAATGAAAGATCTCAGATTGATGCATTACTTCCTAGGTGTGGAAGTATGGAAAGACTCAGAAGGAATCTTTCTCAACCAGGGAAAGTATGCCGAGAAATATTAAAAGGACTTGATATGTTGGAATGACCACTCGCATGGATTCCAACTTGAAGCTGTTAGCGGATGAATCATTAGAGTTAGTGTATATAACTCTGTACAGACAAATTATTGGGTCATTGATGTATCTAACGAATACTAGGTCAGATATATGCTTTGCTGTGAACACCTTGAGTCAGTATCTAGTGGAAACTAGATGTGTTCACCTGATAGTTGCAAAGCATGTGATGAGGTATCTAAAGGATACGATAGACTTTGATCTATGCTATCTTGGAGATCATGACTTCAAGATGGCTACATAGATGTTGATTGGGCAGAAAGTGTATCAGACAGGAAGAACACATCGAGAGGATGTTATTTTCTGGGATCAACCATGATCTCGTGGTTTAGCTGGAAGCAGTCTAGTGTGGCTCTCAGCACAAGCAGAATATATGGCTGCTTGCTCTGCTAGTTGTGAAGCGGTATGGCTTTAGAATGGACCCAACTATGATCCTATGTGACAAACAGAGTTGTACCAAAATGGCAGAGAATCCAGTGTTCCATGATAAGTCAAAGCACATAGAGATCTGACATTTCTATATACAAGATATGGTTAATGTTTGAATTCGTAACAAGTTATCATTGCACTAACCAAACCTCTATCGATCCGATGTACTAACCAAACCTATACCTTAAGGAAAGTTTTCCAAGACAAACTTAATATAGTTAAGAAGGACCCTCCTCGAAAGGGGGAGTGATGTGATCACTTATGATGAGATTTCCCGCATTGATAGTGAGGTCAATGATGTGGTGATGCCGATAGAGAGGTTGGTGGATGGTCCTTAGATAGGGTCTAAGGTGACAAGGGGACTGCATCATCCTTGAACACATGTTCTAAAGAGAGCCATAGACGTATGTCTTCGAGAATGAAGTCCTTGGTGGACATGATAGGATTGCATCATCCTCAAGAGAGCCGTAGATGTATGTATTCGAGAATGAAGTCCTTGGTGGACATGATAGGATTGTATCATCCTCAAAAGAGTCGTAGACGTATGTCTTCGAGAATGAATTCCTTGGTGGACATGATAAGATTGCATCAACCTCAAGAGAGCCGTAGACGTATGTCTCCGAGAATGAAGTCCTTAGTGGACAAGTGAGGATTAAGTCATCCTTGGATGTGGTCCTAAATGTACGGTTGAGGATTGAGTCATCCTTGGACGTGGTCCTAAATGTACGGTTGAGGATTGAGTCATCCTTGGACGTGGTCCTAAATGTACGGTTGAGGATTGAGTCATCCTTGGACGTGGTCCTAAATGTACGGTTGAGGATTGAGTCATCCTTGGACGTGGTCCTAAATGTACGGTTGAGGATTGAGTCATCCTTGGACGTGGTCCTAAATGTACGGTTGAGGATTGAGTCATCCTTGGACGTGGTCCTAAATGTACGGTAAAGGATTGAGTCATCCTTGGACATGGTCCTAAATGTACGGATGGGATTGCATCATCCCTAGACATGAGACTTGTCTTAAAGTGATAAGGATTGATCATCCTGGAACTTGATCTGGATTGTATCATCCATCGACCTATGTCTTAAAGAGAGCGGGATTGATCATCCTGTAATATGTAATTAGTGAGAATACATGCTATTGATGATAGATGTATTAGTGAGAATACATGCTTTTGATGATAGATGTATTAGTGAGAATACATGCTTTTGATGATAGATGTATTAGTGAGAATACATGCTTTTGATAATAGATGTATTAGTGAGAATACATGCTTTTTGATGATATATGTATTAGTAAGATGTTTTGATGATAGATGTATTGGTGTGGATACTAATACAGATGATCTAGATGCTGTAGATCGTGATGATCCAGATGCTGTAGATCGAGATGATCCAGATGCTGTAGATCGAGATGATGCAGATGCTGTAGATCGAGATGATCCAGATGCTGTAGATCGAGATGATCAAGATGATTGAGATGCTGTAGATCGTGATGATCTAGATGCTGTAGATCGTGATGAACCAGATGTTGTAGATCGAGATGATGTGACAATGCTAATCGTGTTGATCTAGACGATGATGTTGATCATGTGATGACGATGCTGATGATCGTGTGATGACGATGCAGACAATCATGAGGATTCAGATATTGATGCTGCTGTAGCTGTTTGAGTGCTGCAGAAGATAAAGACTCAGTACTGAAGATGTTGATGTTCCAGTAACTAGTAGAGTTACTGATGATGATTGAGAAAGCTTTCGATGATTTATAGATGTATCATGTATGATGTTGATAACTCCTTGCTCGTGCAGATGCTGTTATAATATCCTTCTCATTAAGGGGGAGTGTTGAGATATTGTAACTTCAAAGAATATTATATTTGTACTTTATTATTCCGGAGATGTTTCATTCCTCCATCAAGGTCTTATAGTATATCCGGAGATGTTTATTCCTCCGTCGGAATGTGGTAACTTGGGTTATTAGACTTCCCTAGTGGGGGTCGGCCCTGTATGTGTTATGTGGGTCAAAGGGTTATTAAACCACCCTAGAGGGGTCGGCCCAGTCAGTTGTAGTGGGGTATTTAACCCATTGGTTAAATACGAGCCTACATGTTCTGTATAAAATACAAGTCAGAGTAGTGTATAAATAGAGGAGGTGTATTCCTCATTATACACACACTCACTCACTTGAGAGAGGTGCACTTGTGGAGGAGAGGTCTGCTATGGTGGAGGAGGAGATCATGTCTTTGGTTTGCATCTTTGTATATTATTGGTCATCTATATTGAGGAAGCTTTGCTAGGTTTTATACCCCATGAGGGTTTCCTAGGATAAATCTGTGTCTCTTGTGTTTATGCTGTGCTTGTTGTTTCTTCAGTGATCCTGTATATGCTATTATTGTGAAATGGAATGTAATACTGCTATTTTCTGTCTTAGCATATTAAATCTTAACATCTCTCTCCATCTCTAAATAGAAAACTAGAAATCTCTCTGTCTCTCTCTCTCTCTAAGACCCTAATCCTCGATCTCTTCTTCTAAACCTCTAACCACCAATCTCTCTCTCTCCCTATCTCTAAACCCAAAATGCTCAATCTCTCTCTCTCTCTCTCTCTCTCTCTCAATCCATAACCCCAATCTCTCTCTCTCTCTCTACCCATAACCCCAATCTCTCTCTCTCTCTATAAACCCCTAAAACCTAGTCTCTCTATCTATCTCTAAAACCCTAACCCCCAATATCTCTCTCTCTCTAAAACATGAACACCAAATTTCTCTATCTCACTCTAAAACCCTAACCCCCAATCTCTCTCTCTCTCTCTAAACCAGTAAAACCAAATACCTCTCTTTCTATCTCCCTCTCTCTACACCCCTAACATCCAATATCTCTTTCTGTCTCTCTCTCTAACCCCTAACCCCCATTCTCTCCCTCTCTCTATCTCTAAAATCCTAAACACCTACTCCCAAATCTCTCTCTCCCCCCCTCTATCTATAAACCCCTAATCTCCAATCTCTCTCTATCTCTCTCTAAACTACTAAACCCCAACCTCTATTTCTCTCTCTCTCAACCCGTAATCCCCAATCTCTCTCCCTCTCTCACCTAACCCCTAACCCTAACATTTAGTCTCTCTCTCTCTCTCTTTCCAAACCCTTAACATCCAATCTCTCTCTCCCTACCAACCTATAAACAACTAACCCCCAGACTCTCTCCCTCTCTAGTCCCCTAACCTCCAATCTCTCTCTCTCTCTTTGACACCTAACCCCCATTCACTCTCTCTCTCTCTAAATCTCTAATCAATCTCTCTCTAAACCTGTAACCCATAATCTCTCTCTCTAAACCCCTAATCCCTGATCTCTCTTTCTCTCCCTCTCTATTTATCTCTCTCTAAGCCCCTAACCCCTAATCTCTCTTTCTCTCCCTCTCTATTTATCTCTCTCTAAGCCCCTAACCCCCAATCTCTCTTTCTCTCCCTCTCTCTAAACACATCACCCCCAATCTCTCTCTTTCTCTATCTATCAACCCCTAACCTACAATCTCTCTCTCTAAGTCCCTTACCCCCAATCTCTTTCTCTCTCTCTCTAAACCCCTAACGGCCAATCTTTCTCTCCTTTTCTCTTTCTCTCTCTCTAAACCCCTAACCCCTAATATTTGTATCCTTCTCTCTATCTCTCTCTAAACCGCCAATCTCAAATATTTTTCTTTCTAAATCTCTAACCTCCAGTCTCTCTCTGTCTCTCTCTCTCTCTAAACCCCTAACCCCCAATCTCTCTCTCTCTCTCTAAGCCCCTAACCTCTATTATCTCTCTCTCTAACTCTCTATCTTTCTCTTCAAATTCGTAATGCTCAACGTCCCTCTTTCAATCTCTTTCTCTAAACCCCGAACACCCAATTGATCTCTCTCCATAACCTAAAATATATATCTCTCTCTGTAAAACCCTTACCATCTCTCTATTTCTCTCTACCTCTCTAATTATAAAACCAACAATCTCTCCCTCTCTCACTCTGTCTCTCTAAACCCCTAAAACCCAATCTATCTATCTATCTCTAAATCTCTAACCCCCAATCTCTCTCTGTAAAACTTGAACACCAAATTTCTCTATCTCTCTCTAAACCCCTAATCCCCTCTCTCTAAACCCTTAAAACCGAATACCTCTCTTTCTATCTCCCTCTCTCGAAACCCAAAACCTCTAATCTCTCTTTATCTCTCTCTCTCCAAACCCTTAACCTCCATTCTATCGTTCTCTTTGTCTCTCTCTCTCTCTACACGCCTAACCCGCAATCTCTCTCTCTCTCTCTCTCTCTCTCTCCATCTCTAGCCCCCAATCACCAATTTCTCTCTCTAAACACCTAATACAAAATATCTCTCTCCCCCTCTCGCTTTATAAACCCCTAATCTCCAATCTCTCTATCTCTCTAAACCGCTATATCCCAACATCTCTTCCTCTCTCTCTCAACCCTTAACCTCTCTCCTTTCTTTGCCTCTGAACCCCTAATCCCCAATCTCTATTCCTCTCTCACCAAATGCCTAAACCAAAATTTTAGTCTCACCCTCTCTCTCTATCCAAACCCCTAACACTTAATCTCTCTCACTCCCTCTCAATATCAGAATCCCTAAACCCTAATCTCTCTCCCTCTATAAACCCCTAACCTCTAATATATATCTCTCTCTAAAACCCTAACCCCCAAATCACTCTCTCTCTCTCTAAACCTGTAACCCTTAATCTCTCTCTCTAAAACCATAACCCCCAATCTATCTTTCTCTCCCTCTCTCTTTACCTCTCTCTAAACCCACTACCCTCAATCTCCCTCTCTCTATCTATAAACCCCCAGCCTCCAATCTCTCTCTCTAAGCCCCTTACCACCAATATCTCTCTCTCTTTCTCTAAACCCGTAACCACCAATATCTCTCTCTCTCTCTTAACCCCTAACCATAAAAATCATTGTCCCTTTCTCTCTCTCTAAACCCCCAATCTCTAATCTCTTTATTTCTAAATCCCCAACCTCCATTTTCTCCCTCTCTCTAAACCTCTAACCCCCAATCTCTCTCTCTCTCTAAAAATCTAACCCCCAATGTTTCATTCTCTAAACCCATAAAAACCTAACCCACAATTTCTCTCTCTCTCTATGTGTGTGTATGTGTGTGTGTGTGCGTGTGTGTGTCTCTCTCTCTCCCCCTTTAAAGTCCTAACCTTACCTCTCTCTCTCAACCCCTTATCCCCAATTTCTCTCTCTTTCTCTAAACCCCTAACTTCCAATCTCTTTCTCTATTAAAGCCTAACCCCAAATATATGTCTATCTCTAAACCCCTAGTTTCCAATCTCTCACTCTCTCGCTCGCTCTAAAACCTTGAGATCCAATATCTCTTTCTTTCTCTAAAACCCTAACTCCCGATGTCTCTCTCTCTCTAAGCCCACAACATATAGTATCTCTCTCTCTCTCTCTCTCTCTCTTTCTCTCTCTCTTTCTCTCTAAATCCAAATCTCTCTCTCTCTCTCTAAACCCAAATATCTCTCTCTCCATAAACCCCTAAACCCGAATATCTATTTCTCTCTCTATGAACCACTAACCTCCATTCTCTCTCTCTCTCTTAGTCTCTCTCTCCCTGCAAACTGCTAAACCCCATTCTCTCTCCCTCTCTCACTAAACCGCTAACCCCAAATCTCTTTCTCTGAACCAATAACCCCCAACCACTCTCTCTCTATGTCTCTCTCTTTAAACCCCTAACCTCCAATCTCTCTCTCTCTTAACCCCTAACCTCCAAAATCCATGTCCCTGTCTCTCTCTAAACCCCCAATCCCTAATCCCTTTCTTTCTAAATACCCAACCTCCATTCTCTCTCTCTCTCTATAAACCACTAACCCCCAATCTCTCTCTCTCTAAAAATCTAACCCCCAATGTTTCATTCTGTAAACCCATAAAACCCTGACCCACAATCTCTCTCTCTCTATATATATATCTCTCTCTCTCCCTCTTTAAAGTCCTAACCCTACCTCTCCCTCTCTCTCTAAACTCCCATATCTCTCCCTCTCTCCCTAAACCCTTCATCCACAATCTCCCTCTCTCTCAATCTCTAAACACCTAACCACCAATATGTATATCTCTCTCTAAAATTCTAACCCTAAATCTCTCTCTCTAAAGCTCGAACCACCAAACTCTCTCTCTCTCTAAACCCCTAACCATAAATCTCTCTCTCTCTCTCTAAACCCATAACCACTAATATCTCTCTATCTCTCTCTCTAAACCCCTAACACCCAATCGTTCTATCTATCTCTAAACCCCTAATCCCCCATCTTTCTCTTTATCTAAACCCCTAAAACCCAATCGCTCTATCTATCGCTAAACCCCTAACCCCCAATCTTTCTCTCTATCTTAACCCTTAACACCAATATCTCTATCTCTCTCTAAACCCATAACCCCCAATCTCTGTCTCTCCAAACCCCTAAGACCAAATATTTATCTTTCTATATTCCTCTTTTTGAATCCATAAGATCCAATTTCTCTCTCCCTCTCTCTCTCTCTCTACAACTGTAACCCTCATTCTCTCTCTCTCTAAACCCATAAACCCTAATCTGTCTCTGTAATCTTGAATCTCTCCCTCTACCTCTCCCTCTCTATTACCCTAACCTCCATTCTCTCTCTCTCTATCTATCTAAACCCCTGGACCCAAATATCTATTTCTCTCTCTTTGAACCACTAACCTCTCTCTCTCTCTCTGAACCCATGACTCCTATTCTCTCTCTCTAAAACCCTAACCTCTGATATCTCTTTGTTTCTCTTTAAATCCATCACCCACAATCTCCCTCATACTCTATCTCTAAACCCTTAACCTCCAATATTTATCATTCTTTAAACCCCCAATCAATAATCACTTTCCTTCTAAATCCCTAACCTACAATCTCTCTCTCTCTCTCTCTCTCTCTCTAAACACCTAATCTCCAATATATCTCTTTTTGTTTAAGCCACCAACCCCCAATCTATATATATATAACCCCTAACCATCAATCTATCTCTTTCTATATATCTCTTTATAAAACACTAACTCCCAAGTTCTCTCTCTCTTTAAAATCCTAACCTCTAATCCATCACTCTCTTTAAACCTCTAACCACCAATCTCTCTCTAACCCCCTATCCTCCAATCTCTCTCTCTCTCTCTCAAACGTCTAACAACTAGTCTCTCTCATACTATCTCTCTTAGCCTAAACCGCTAAACCCCTCTCTTTATTTCTCTCTCTCTAAAGCCCTAACCCCCCCTCTCTCTCTATAGATATGTATATCTTTCTAAATGGATATTCCCTAATCTCTCTCTCTCTCTAAACTCATAACCCCCAATCTCTCTCTCTCTCTAATCCCCTAACCCCTAATATCTCTCTATTGATCTATCTAAACGACTAACCACCAATCTTTCGCTCTCTCTCTCTAAACCCCCAACCACCAATTTTTATCTCTCTAAACCCGTGAACTCCTATATCTCTCCCTCTAAACCCTTAAGCCCCAATCTCTCTCTCTAAACCCCTAGGATACAATATTTTTCTCTCTGACTCTCTCTCTCTCTCTCAATCTCTCTCTAAACCCTTAACCCCTAATCTCTCTCCCCCCCTCTCTCTCTCCTTCTAAATTCCTAAACCCTAACCTCTAACACCTTATATATCTCTCTCTCTAAATATTTGATCCCCAATCTCTCTCTCTCTCTCCCCCCTCCCCCCTCTCTATAAAACCTTAACACCTAATTCCCACTCCCCCTCTCTCTCTAAAACCCTAACAAACAATCTCTCTCTCTCTCTCTCTAAGCCCCTAACCTGAAATCTCTCTTTCTCTAACTCTCTGTCTTTGTCCCTAAATGGCTAAATGTGGACCTCCCTCTTTCTCTCTCTCTCTCTCATAACCCATAACAATTAATCGATCTCTCTCACTATCATAATATATATATCTCTCTCTCTATAAAACCCTTACAATCTCTTTATTTCTCTCTTTCTACGCCTCTAAATAGAAAACTAGTAATCTCTCTTTCTCTTGCTCTCTCTCTCTAAAACCCTAATCTGCGATCTCTCTTCCTCTAAACCTCTAACCACCAATCTCTCTCTCTCTCTCTCTCTCTCTCTCTCCCTCTCTCTAAACCCAAAATTCCCAAGCTCTCTCTCTCTCAATCCATAACCCCAATCTCTCTCTCTCTCTCTACCCATAACCCCAATCTCTCTCTCTCTCTCTCTAAACCCCTAAAACCTAGTCTCTCTATCTATCTCTAAAACCCTAACCCCCAATATATTTCTCTCTCTAAAACATGAACACCAAATTTCTCTATCTCTCTCTAAAACCCTAACCCCCAATCTCTCTCTCTCTCTCTCTCTCAACCCCTAAAACCAAATACCTCTCTTTCTATCTCCCTCTCTCTACACCCCTAACCTCCAATATCTCTTTCTGTCTCTCTCTCTACACCCCTGACCTCCAATATATCTTTCTATCTCTCTCAGTCTAAACCCCTAAACCCCTCTCTTTATTTCTCTCTCTCTAAACTCCTAACCCCCCCTCTCTCTCTATAGATATGTATATCTTTCTAAATGGGTATTCCCTAATCTCTCTCTCTCTCTAAACTCATAACCCCCAATCTCTCTCTTTCTCTATCCCCTAACCCCTAATATCTCTCTATTGATCTATCTAAACCACTAACCACTGTTATAGGTCAAACTTGATTCTGGGCTCTGGCTCTTCTTTGGCTTGGATATCTTCAGCATCAACTCCTCCAATGCAAGCTTCTCTCTATGTCTCAAAGTTTCTCCATTAATCCATCTAACCTTTCTCTTTAGTCTTCTTTGTATTTATAAGATTAGAGAAGTAGTTCAGGTCGATGTATAGTTATGGAGGAAGTTGGGGGAGTTGGGAAACTACCAGCAACTAATCCTCCTCGAGAAATTAATTTATTTTTAATCATCTTTTAAGATGTACACGACTCTTGTTCAGTGAAGTAGCGTATAGGGCGCTACTTTAGTGCTTATCAACTAGCACTCATCGAGTTTAAAATTCTGAGCACTACTATGCTGAGAAGGAGTAGCATATATTAGGATATGGGCGCTACTATTATACACTGGAGTAGCTTATGGGTGCTACTCTCTTTAAGTAGAGTAGCGCTCATATCTCAAAGTGATATTTTTTGGGGTTTTTCCAGTAATGTCAGGAAATGGAGTGAGTCAAAGTATCATCTAAGGTCAACATGCTCCTCCATCCAAGTTGTCATTCTGCGTGATCAACAGCTCAAGGTGATCACGGACAGAGAGGTGCAAGTTTGACCTATAACAACCACAAATCTCTCTCTCTCTCTCTCTAAACCCCCAACCACCAATTTTTAACTCTCTAAACCTGTGAACTCCTATATCTCTCCCTCTAAACCCTTAAGCCCCAATCTCTCTCTTTAAACCCCTAGGATACAATATTTTTCTCTTTGACTCTACCTCCCTCTCTCAATCTCTCTCTAAACCCTTAACCCCTTCTCTATCCCCCCCCTCTCTCTCTCTCCTTCTAAATTCCTAAACCCTAACCTCTAACACCTAATATCTCTCTCTCTCTAAATATCTGATCCCCAATCTCTCTCTCTCTCTCTCCCATCCCCCTCTATAAAACCTTAACACCTAATTCCCACTCCCTCTCTCTCTCTAAAACCCTAACAAATAATCTCTCTCTCTCTCTCTCTAAGCCCCTAACCTCCAATCTCTCTTTCTCTAACTCTCTATCTTTGTCTCTAAATAGCTAAACGTGGACCTTCCTCTTTCTATCTCTCTCTCTCTTAACCCATAAAAATTAATTGATCTCTCTCACTAACATAAAATATATATCTCTCTCTCTATAAAACCCTTACCATCTCTTTATTTCTCTCTCTCTCTGTCTCTAAATAGAAAACTAGTAATCTCTCTGTCTCTCCCTCTCTCTCTCTAAAACCCTAATCCTCGATCTCTTCCTCTAAACCTATAACCACCAATATATCTCTCTCTCTCTCTCTCTCAATCCATAACCCCAATCTCTCTCTCTCTCTCTACCCATAACCCCAATCTCCATCTCTCTCTCTAAACCCCTAAAACCTAGTCTCTCTATCTATCTCTAAAACCCTAACCCCCAATATCTCTCTCTCTCTAAAACATGAACACCAAATTTCTCTATCTCTCTCTAAAACCCTAACCCCCAATCTCTGTCTCTCTCTAAACCCCTAAAACCAAATGCCTCTCTTTCTATCTCCCTCTCTCTACACCCCTAACCTCCAATATCTCTTTATATCTCTCTCTCTAACCCCTAACCCCCATTCTCTCCCTCTCTCTATCTCTAAAACCCTAAACACCTAATCCCAAATCTCTCTCTCCCCCCCTCTATCTATAAACCCCTAATCTCCAATCTCTCTCTATACTCCTAAACTCCAACCTCTATTTCTCTCTCTCTCAACCCCTAATCCCCAATCTCTCTCCCTCTTTCACCAAACCCCTAACCCTAACATTTACTCTCTCTCTCTCTCTCTCTCTCTCTCTCCAAACCCTTAACATCCAATCTCTCTCTCCCTATCAACCTATAAACAACTAACCCCTAAACTCTCTCCCTCTCTAATCCCTGAACCTCCATTTTCTCTCTCTCTCTTTAACACCTAACCTCCATTCACTCTCTCTCTCTCTCTCTAAATCTCTAATCAATCTCTCTCTAAACCTATAACCCATAATCTCTCTCTCTAAACCCCTAACCCCCGATCTTTCTTTCTCTTCCTCTCTATTTATCTCTCCCTAATCCCCTAACCCCCAATCTCTCTTTCTCTCCCTCTCTCTAAACACATCACCCCCAATCTCTCTCTATCTCTATCTATCAACCCCTAACCTACAATCTCTCTCTCTAAGTCCCTTACCCCCAATCTCTCTCTCTCTCTAAACCCCTAACTGCCAATCTTTCTCTCCTTTTTTCTTTCTCTCTCTCTAAACCCCTAACCCCGAATATTTGTATCCCTCTCTCTCTCTCTCTAAACCCCCAATCTCAAATATCTTTCTTTCTAAATCATTAACCTCCAGTCTCTCTCTATCTCTCTCTCTCTCTCTAAACCCCTAACCCCTAATCTCTCTCTCTCTCTAAGCCCCTAACCTCCATTATCTCTCTCTCTAACTCTCTGTCTTTCTCTCCAAATTCCTAATGCTGAACATCCCTCTTTCTATCTCTCTCTCTAAACCCCGAACACCCAATTGATCTCTCTCCATAACTTAAAATATATATCTCTCTCTATAAAACCCTTACCATCTCTCTATTTCTCTCTACCTCTCTAATTATAAAACCAACAATCTCTCCCTCTCTCACTCTCTCTCTCTCTAAACCCCTAAAACCCAATCTATCTATCTATCTCTAAATCTCTAACCCCCAATCTCTCTCTCTAAAACTTGAGCACCAAATTTCTCTATCTCTCTCTAAACCCCTAATCCCCACTCTCTCTCTCTCTCTCTCTCTCTCTCTCTCTCTCTAAACCCTTAAAACCAAATACCTCTCTTTCTATCTCCCTCTCTCGAAACCCAAAACCTCTAAACTCTCTTTATCTCTCTCTCCAAACCCCTAACCTCCATTCTATCTTTCTCTTTGTCTCTCTCTCTCTCTCTACACCCCTAACCCCCATTCTCTCTCTCTCTCTCTCTCTCTCTCTCTCTCTCTCCATCTCTAGCCCCTAATCACCAATTTCTCTCTCTAAACACCTAATCCAAAATATCTCTCTCCCCCTCTTGATCTATAAACCCCTAATCTCCAATCTCTCTGTCTCTCTAAACCCCTATATCCCAACCTCTCTTCCTCTCTCTCTCAACACTTAACCTCCCTCCTTTCTCTGCCTCTGAGCCCCTAATCCCCAATCTCTATTCCTCTCTCACCAAATGCCTAAACCAAAATTTTAGTCTCTCCCTAGAGCTCTCTCCAAACCCCTAACACCTAATCTCTCTCACTCCCTCTCAATATCTAAACCCCTAAACCCTAATCTCTCTCCCTCTATAAACCCCTAACCTCTAATATCTCTCTCTCTAAAACCCTAACCCCCAAATCACTCTCTCTCTCTAAACCTGTAACCCTTAATATCTCTCTCTTAAACCCTAACCCCTAATCTATCTTTCTCTCCCTCTCTCTTTACCTCTCTCTAAACCCACTACCCTCAATCTCCCTCTCTCCATCTATAAATCCCCAACCTCCAATCTCTCTCTCTAAGCCCCTTACCACCAATATCTCTCTCTCTTTCTCTAAACCCATAACCACCAATATCTCTCTCTCTCTCTTAACCCCTAACCATAAAAATCATTGTCCCTTTCTCTCTCTCTAAACCCCCAATCTATAATCTCTTTATTTCTAAATTCCCAACCTCCATTTTCTCCCTCTCTCTAAACCCCTAACCCCCAATCTCTCTCGCTCTCTCTCTAATATGCTAACCCCCAATGTTTCATTCTCTAAACCCATAGAAACCTAACCAATAATTTATGTGTGTGTGTGTGTGTGTGTCTCTCTCTCTCTCCCCCTTTAAAGTCCTAACCCTACCTCTCTCTCTCAACCCTTTATCTCCAATTTCTCTCTCTTTCTCTAAACCCCTAACTCCCAATCTCTTTCTCTATTAACCGCTAACCCAATATATCTCTCTATCTCTAAACACCTAATTTCCAATCTCTCACTCTCTCGCTCGCTCTAAAACCTTTACATCCAATATCTCTCTCTTTCTCTAAAATCCTAACTCCTGATGTCTCTCTCTCTCTCTAAGCCCACAACCTACAATATCTCTCTCTCCATAAACTCCTAAACCCGAATATCTATTTCTCTCTCTATGAACCACTAACCTCCATTCTCTCTCCCTTTCTCACTAAACCACTAACCCCAAATCTCTCTCTCTCCCAAATATATATATGTATATGTATATGTATATATATATTTATATATATATATATCTAAACCCCCGCACCTCCAATCTCTCTCTAAACCCCTAACCCCCAATCTCTCTATCTAAATCTGTAACTCTCAATCTCCCCCCCCTCTCTATGTAAACCTCTCTCTCTCTCTCTCTCTCTCTCTCTGTATATATATAACCCCTAACCATCAATATCTCTATTTCTATGTATCTCTCTGCAAAATACATTAGAGAAAATTTCGGTTAAAAACGGGCCTCCTAAGGAAATAATAAAATAATAATAGAGAGAGAGTAAAAAAACTACTTTTTTGGATTGTATTTTCAACTTATCTCCTTGTAGGTTTACTCAAATTTCAAGCGGGATGACTCATTGGATTCATAATTAAATTATGCATCCAACGAGTACCCATGTTGCATACTTTTAACAACACCCACACCATGAAAAAATGAAAATACATTAAAAAAAGTGTTTCTAATGAGAGAACACGTTTTTTAATGTATTTTTTATTTTTCATGGTGTTGATGTTGTTAAAATTATGTAACATGGGTACTTGTTGGATGCATAATTTAATTATGCATCCAACGAGTTCTCCTGATTGAACTTTGAGTAAACCTACAAGGAGATAAGTTGAAAATACGATCCAAAAAAGTAGTTTTTATTTTTTTCCTTTAATTTTTTTACATGCACCTTGTTTGAATTTTAAAGCATTTTGATTGGCTAATATGTGATGACAAGATATTGTACTTTAGGGTTAAAAGGCCCATTTTTCATCCAAATTTCCTCTATTTCTAACTCTCAATTTCTCTCTCTATTTAAACTCCTAACTTCTAATCTCTCACTCTCTCTAAACCTCTAACCACCAATCTCTCCTTAACCCCCCTAACCTCCGATCTCTCTCTCTCTCTCTCTCTCTCTCTCTTTCAAACCTCTAACAACTAGTCTCTCTCATTCTCTCTCTCTCACTCTAAATGCCTAAACCCCTCTCTTTTTCCTTCTCTCTCTCTAAACTCTAACCCCCCCCCTCTCTCTCTATATATATGTATATCTCTCAAAATGGATTCTCAATATTTCTCTCTCTCTATCTCTAAGCTCGTAACCTCTGTAGCTAGGGTTTTCACCATAACTTGTGCAAATGAGAACCTACGAAGGAGAAGGGACTCCTTAGTAGCAGTTCATATAATACAGTAAATAAAAGACAGTAAATAAAATATTAACTACTCTAAGCATGTGCATTAAATAACAGAAAGATGATAAAAATTGTTTTTTGTATTAAAGATTATACCTCCAATGTGAAGGTTGATGAAGCCTTTGCAGCAGTCCAAGAGGGTTGCTCCAAGCTCCAGTGTTGTTCCTTTCTCTTTCTCCAAAGGGTTTTGGAAATGGGCCAAAGGGGCACTCAAATGTGAAAGTAGCTCAAGGGTGAGTTAGGGTTTGAGGAGTGATTTTGGCAGAGTAAGGGTGTGGTTGACTGTGGATATGAAATGAGGGGCCTCCATCACCTATTTATAGGTTTTTTAGTGGTGGAGTGCTGGCCCATGGTTTTGGGCACCACATGGTTTAAGTCAGCTCTATAGGGTTTTTGCTTCATTTTTTCCCTCTTTTTCCTCTTTTTTGTATTTTGTATTCCCTTTTTAGAGGGTTTTTGCTATTTTGGAGGAATTTTGGATTATTTTGGGGGGAAAAGGGGTTTTTTGGCCTTTTGGAGGCTTTTTAATGACATTTTAAGGTTTTGGAGGCAAATATGGTAGGAAATATGGACAAATGAGTCATGTAATGGATAGATGAAGTAGTGAGCAGTTTTGGGGTGTTAACAGATTGCCCCCTGATGTGTGAGGGCAGGAGCTCATCGTATGGCTGATAGACATCATAAGTCTTTTATGGTTTTCCCGGGGTGTGGAGAGGAGAAGAAACGAACTAGAGCCCGGAACAACAGTCCTAAACAAGTTGCAAAAACTGAAAGTACACGACCTCAATAATGAATGAGGAATAATCTGAACATATGGACAAGGCGGGCATTCCCATGCTCGTATCAAGATATAGAACAATAACAAGGGGGTCTAATAAATGGGGACCTGAAATATACATGGCCTCAAAGGAGGAAGAATCCCAATATATGGACAAGGCGGGAATACCCATGCTCGTATCAAGATATATAAAACATAACAATGAGGCCCGAAAAGGGGGACCTATAAGATACATAAAGAACCACTGTGTACATCATAAGGGTCCAGAGGAGACACAAATCTGGGACATACTGCTGGGTTGACCATGTTTGAGCTGAAGAACTGATACACTGGAATGACAACAATGCTACTCAGTGTGGTACTAGAGGAACTGATGAACTGTTGCATCATAGTGACGGGGAGTCATACCCTCAATGGTACACTGAACTGGAACTGAGCTGGGTACTCAAGGAAGCATATAACTGGATGGATTCCGAATACAATAGGCCAACGCAACCCGGACATCCACGGGAACATATAAATGGGTGTTCCGAAGTGACTCACCAATGTGCTAGAGTCAGAGGAAATCCGGGGTCTTTGACCAATAACTGAAGGGATATATACCCTGCGCGATTCTCAACGATGCGATTAAGGTGTTGAAGTCGAGCATGTGAGAGACAACCACTCGGAGAGGCAATGATGACTCCTCTCAAAATGGTTCTTAGGCACTCACCATAGATGGTGATGGGTCCAAGGCGTAGGGACCTCTGGGTCTATCCTCTGGAATAGAGGGGCTGTCATCGACAGAGGGAGACCTGCAACTAGCAAGGCAATGATGTTTCCTTGATAGGAGCACGAGGTGGAGAACCGAAGTGTGAGAGTACTGATGGTAGGACTGTCATACTGTGGGGGATAACTGGGAAAGTAGAGTGGGTGGACTCAAACTTCCTTTGTTTAGAGTATGATGGCAGGGATGATCGGGCAGCATATGAAACTGACTGGTGGGAAAGGGATCATAGCTATAATGGATCAAGGCTAGTGACTGGGGTGAGTGATACTCAAGTTGGTGTAAAATGGCAGGAGACTGTAGAATACTCTGAACAAAGGCGACCTTATTGGGGGTGCTTCCGAGATGATCGATCATAGTGCCGAGAGGCACGGGGGAAACTTCTTCATGGGTTACAGAACTAGAAGAAGTGTATTTAAAATTGTACTGTCGTGTGGATTTATACGAGCCCAGGATAATTCATGCTCGTGATTGCTTTCAATTTTAAGGAGTCTGAAAGCGATAAGAACACTCTGAAATAATGGAATGGTACTATCGTGTGGATTTGTACGAGCCTAGCTCAGTTCATGCTCGTGGTTGCTTTCAATTTTAGAGAGTCTGAAAGCGATAAGAAGACTCCAGGGGGTTGGTTTTTTGTGTGTTAGTCTCCAAGGCCCGAAGAAGCATAAAAGAATGCAATGAAGAACTCTTCTAGTCGGTGTGACTAGAGTATTGCTTTTTCGTAATTAGTCTACCAGGTCCGGAAAAGGGGTAAACTTATACCAGATAAATGCCCTTTCAGGTACTTTAACGACCATTAAAGGAAGCAAGATTGCTCGATGATCTTTTCATTGTTTTAGGAGTTAGAAAAGAGCTTAACAGAAACTCCCTAAGTGTCTTTTTTGTAAAGGACTTGTCCGGCCCGAAAAAGGGATAAAATTATACCGAACAAAAGGAATAGTCAGGCAAGGAGGAAGTGCTCAATCAAGGAACATTGATGATGAACAAGAACGAGGGTAGGGGGGAACACTGGTGGGCCTCCTTGCGGGATAATGAATGATGGAAAAATAACGAAATAATTGCAGTATGAAAGGAGTGAATGGCTCATGTAAAAATGTGGAACAATCTGATGGTGGCCGATGTGGTGCGCAAATCGAGACAGCAAGGTGTCGAGACATAATGTTGAAATTGTACTTGGTGAGAGAGAGAAATGATCTCAAGCATCATCACGAGCTTGGAAACCTAGATCTGGTGATATAAAAAGTGTCAAAAATGGATAATAACCGATGTGGCATGCAAACCGAGGCGACGGGGGGCATTTTGGAAAAAAATCGAAAAAATATGTGGGTGAGAGCGAGAAATGATCTCAAGCATCATGAAGGGCTTGGAAAAATGAATCCGATGATATAAAATAAATAAAAAATGGAGAGAAGCCAAAGTGGCACGCAAACCAAGGCGACTAGTGGTGTCTAAAAAATGCTCAAAAAATGATGTGGAAAAAATAAGAAAACGAGTCGACCATCATGACGGTCTCGTCGTGTTCATTCCAGTGGTGGAAATGGTTCGAAAAATGTACTCTGTATGGGTTCAGAATGGCCAAAACAAGAAAAAGTCAATAGACTATAAATAGTAAGTGGGTCCAACATGACAACTATCATTTGGACCTGTTGACTAGTGATCAGAGTGGACCAAAGCTGAGTTGGTGTTTCTAGACGATCCAACCAGCCGTTTTCAGATCCGAGAGTTACAGGTATTCCGATAAACTCATACCTGCATTTTTCATTGTGTTCGGGGGGGTAGTGGCTCCCAGGGTATTTTTTTTGTACAGTCCACGTGGGGTGGACCGCGGGTTTGTGGGGTGGAACCATAGTTGGGGACCCTGAGTTTCAGGGCTGATCACGTGGACAGGGACCGCGAGTTCTGGGTCAGAACATGCAGTCCTGGATCACGAGTCCCAAGGTTGGACTCGCGGTTCAGGACCATGAGTTCAGCTCCTACAGGTGCAGTCCCGGACTGCAACTGTAGCCTTGATAGCCGCGGTCTGAGACCGCGGCAAGGGTCCCTAAAGCCGCGATTGGGATCGAGCTTTAGGGTTTTCCCCGGGGGGGGAAGGGTTATTTCTTCGACATGAGTCTGATGAGTGTGCATTGTTTGATTTACAGGATGCCGTTAGTGCTATGGCGAGAGAGGGATGTCTTGGATGACACAGTGGATGTCATCCAGAGGGATCGGCATGTGCGGTTGATGTTGGGGTTGTGCGGTCTGCTAAAGTTCACACAGGTGCCCATGATGTGTTTCGCAGTAGCGCTGCTAAACCGGTTAGTGAGCTTTTGGGAGCCTGACATACATGCATTCAGGGTGCAGGGAGAGAGGGTGGATCTCACCCTCGCAGATGTATATTTCTAGAGGGGGTTTCCCTGTCTAGGTAGGGTGTCTGATACGCAACCACGAGTATCTGCAGATGTGTATATCGAGGGTATGTTGGAGCAATACTACGGTCCGGAGACTAGGGATAAAAGGAATGCACTCCGGGTGGTGGACCTACGGGAGCCATCAATACAGGCGATCGTGATGTGCGTGGTTCGGGTTTTGGGGTCCCAGTCACCTGAGAAGGTGTCAGGGGGCCAGATGCAGCTGGTGGAGCGGGTGTTGGATGGTGTATACTATGCCTAGGGCCAGATGTTCCTCAATTGTGTTCAGCGGTAGCTGACATCGATGAAGGAATCTAGCAAGGGATTTGGTTATGGATCATTTCTTTGTGCCTTCTTCATGGAGAGGGTACCTACATTGTGGCCACGGGTGCCGATCAGGAAAGTAGGGCCTATGGAGCCATGCATGGTGCAGTGGGGAGAGATGATGCACCGACGGGGTGGTGGTGAGGTTGGCAGGTACTTCACTCAGGAGCTCTACCTACAGTGGTTGTAGATGTCATTGACACTGGATGATTATCCATACAAAGAGATGGACTACACTGGGGATCCGGAGGCACCACGGCCACCAGGGCAGGCATGGGGACTAGATGGTATGTATTGATTTGCTTGATTGTTGTTTATGTCAGGTTTTGTGTATGATAGGTTTTAGATGTTGATATGCTATTACTGACTGATGTCTGATCTGCAGATGTTGGCCCGACACCACCACTAGGACATGTAGCTCGTAGGGGGCATGTGGCGATACAAGCCCTGCCAGGCCGAGGGGAGGTGCATCGACAGGACGCTGAGGGGACTCTGGAGTCCGTATAGATGCTTCTCGATCATTTGTTGGTTGGAGTGACTGATGATGGGTGGCAGGACATGGATCCAGAGGTGATTCAAGACTGTCTGAGGGTGCCACGGGAGTTCCAATCGATCGAGATCCGAGTGGCCATTTTGGTGGATAGGGTGTTAACACCCAAAAAGTGCTCACTAGCTCATTTACCACATTATATGGCTCATTTGTCCATTTTCCTACCATATTTCCATTAAAAATCCCAAAAAATCCCATTAAAAAGCCTCCAAAAGGCCATAAAACCCTCAAAATAGCCTAAAAAAGGCTAAAAAACCCCCTTTTCCTCCAAAAATAGCAAAAATCCCCTAAAAAGGGAATAAAAAATATAAAATAATGAGGAAAAAGAGGAAAAAACCCTATACAGCTGCCCAAAACCATTTGTTCCCTAAAACCATGGGTCAGCACTCCACCACCAAAAAACTATAAATAGGTGATGGACATCCCTTATTCCATATCCACAATCACAAGCACCCTTACTCTGCCAAAATCTCTCTCGAAACCCTAGTTCACCTTTGAACTATTTTCACCTTGAGAGCCACCTTTGGCCCATTCCCATCATTGGAGAAGGAGAAGGAGCATCTTGAAGCTTGGAGCATCCTCTTGGACACTGCAAAGGGCTTCATCAAACCTTGACACTCAAGGTAACATTAATAGAAAAAGTCATTCTTTTCATTTGATGTTTATGTTTCATGCAATATTTTAGAAGTAATTTAATTGTTGTTTTAGCTTAATTAGTTTAATATACTGAACTGCTACTAAGGAGTCCATTCTCCTTAGTAGGTGCTCATTTGCACAAGCTATGGGTAAAACCCTAGCTACAGTTTTGGCGACTCCCCTAGTTTTCGAATTTCTGGTTTCCATTTTTTAAATTTTTTCCTTTCGGCTGTCCCTTTCGGCCGCCGCATACCGCGTTTTTTCTCTCTGCAGTCGCGTCCCGACCGCGCCTTTCAGGCCTTTACCTGCGATCCGACCGCGGCTCTCAGACTGCTTCCGACGCCCTGCCGGTGGATTCAAGTCTGTTACCTGCGATCCGACCGTGGCTAATCAGCCTGTTTGTCGCGATCTGACTGCGCCTGTCGGCCTTTTTCCAGCGTCGCGACTGCGGCTTTCTGCCTCTTTCGCGCGTCCCGACTGCGCCTATTAGCCCTTCTACCGCGATCCGACTGCGTCTTTTTCCCTGTTTCTTGCGTCCCGACTGCCTCTATTGGCCCGATAGCCGCGACCTGACCGCCGCTGTTTCCCTTAAACCCGCGGTCGGCCTGTTCCAATTCGCCACAGACCCGCGGTCTGATTTCTGCTCTTTTCCTGTTTTGAGCCCAGCCCCTTTTGCTGCAATATTTTCTGCATCTGAACAGCCCCCTGTCCCACCTGCAGCCTCACTACCTTACCAGCCTTTCTGCAATATAATTTCTGTTCCCTTTACAGAATTCTTTTAAAAAAATTTAGTGTTTTTTAAATCCAGAAAATTTTGCAAGTTAAACTTTCAATTTCCTTATTATTGATAGATTGGAAGTTGCCCCCCTTGTGGCACTTCTATTTTTGGGTTCAACACCTCACGAGCACACACTCTGTCACATAAAATCAAGTGAGCCTTAAAAAGTACCTAACTAAACCAACATTCTAACCCCACTTGGGGAACACAAAAGAATCATTGTAGTTAGGTAGGATCAGGGGGATAGGCTTCCAATAACACCCCTTGGTTATTTCACTTGAGACATAGTTGTTGTCCAAATAGGGAACCAAAATCCCCTAGTACTTTTTGGCACGGTCACGACCAGTTTATCAGAGGGCCTCTCCCTTAGGAGGGTTGAAGTCGGGAGACTGGTTCCGGAGGCCTGAGTGGAATACCGCACTCCATTCAGTAACCGAAGGGCTACCTTTCGCGATTCGCGGGATATCCCTGTATAGGGGTATTGCGGTCAACGAACTAAACGGCAGATTCACCTTTCTGGACGTGTCATGAACGGGGTATCTTAGTTGCCATTCTTCTAGGATTGACTACCCGGTATCCCTCCCGGTAGGGGGATATCATAGCCACTTGGCTTTCCTACTCATATTGTCTGACTTGGATTTCATCACCTTGCAGAGGATATGTTTAGTTGAGTCAGAATACTTTTAGCTAGGTGTTTGCATGCTCCTTTACCTCCCTTTGGTTTAGTGAGTCCACCATTTTTCTTTTTTAGGAAACCTGCTGCTTGTTGGTATTCTGACCATCTTTGTTGTTACTCCACCTATTGTAGCACAGCTGTTGCAGTGGGTGTTTTGAGTTGGTTGTTGGCCTGAGTGCCTTGTTTTTTAGCTCTCCTTCTGCACACTCGGTTGCATTAGGATTTTTGAGCTGTTTTTATACTCACCTCAACCCACAGAGACTAGACACCATCTGTCACCATTGAGTCCCCGAGACATTCTCGGCGCCTCAGGGGCGAGCCCCCACAGCACGGTTCTCTTGACACCACTCGTCATAGATTCCGATCATTGTCCATTGATACCACTCATCACAGATCCAGAGCCTTGTCACTTGACTCCACTCGTCAGCGACGTAGGCCTCCGTCACCAGATAGTGACGCCCCTTACTTTACCTCTGATTCTGACGAAGAGTCTGAGAACCCTATTTATACTGCCCCTACTAGCCCCATGGCTGGTATGACTTCCACTCCATTTGTCATAGGGACCATTAGTGGCACATCCACCACTACACCAGTTACTACACCTGTTTTTGGTATGCCCTCCATGGGGCAACCATCTACCGTTCCCCTCACGGTACCTATACCCACAGCGGGAATACCCATCCCCACTACATCAGTGGCTCACACTACCCATGGTGGTGCTGGACCATCCTCCACTACCTCAGTTCCCCCACTTGGGCGCACCACCCTAAATCTTGTCCCTCCACTTGGGGGCACTGGCCCCAACTTGGTCCATAGCACTACGGTGTCACAACCTTCTTCCAGTTTGCCATTCATGGCTAGCCTTAACCTACCTGACCTGGCCAGATTGACCAACGATCCTATTCGACACGACCCTACATGGCCTCATATGCCTACCAAGCTCCCCTCGGACATTCCTAAGTTCGAGGGCAAGGCCGGTGAGGACCCACAAAACCATATCATGTCTTTCCACCTATGGTGTTCCTCTAACTCCATAGTAGACGACTCTGTTCGCCTCCGTCTCTTACAGCGCACCTTCACTGGCTCTGCAGCCAAGTGGTATATTGAGCAGCCTCATGGGACCCACGCCACCTTTGCTTCCCTGGCCTCGACCTTCCTGCAGTTCTTCCAGTTGCCTGTCCGCTATGACGCGGGTGTTGAGATCCTTCTATCTTGTAGACAAAACACGGCTACCCATATCATGGACCACATCCATGAGTGGCGTCGCCGCCGTAGCTTATGCAAGATCAAACTTGACGACCGTATCTTCCTAGATTGGTTCCTCAAATCCCTTCTCCCGGTTATCGCTAAGGATGTGGCCTCAGAAAGACCCCAGTCTGAAGAAGAAGCCATCCTTAAGGCACAACAGTTCGACCTCATTTACGCCCAATCGGGTTACCTTTATACCATTATACCTGACGCCCCTCGCGGCGAGTCCTCCCAGCATGATGCGCCGGGGGCATCCCACGCTGCAGATGGTATCATTGGCCGTGTTTCTTCGCATCCCCAACCATTTTCTATAGCACGTCCTACCCCTGGCCCCGACCTGTCGCGGGATACCTCCCAGTTCGGAGCAGCCAACTCGTATGCTCCCATGACACATCACCATTCCCACGGACCCTCATGTCCACCTCAGTGCTTCGGGTATGCGACTCCTGCTTATGCTCCTCCAGTCGCCCCTCAGCCTTACCACCATCAGCAGGCTGCCCTAGCTCCTGCGCCTTCACAAGCCCCACCCGCTTATTATCCGCCCCAAGAAGCCCCTGCGGCACATCCACAACCTGCTCCGCAGTCCTATCAGCAACCCCCTCAAGTTGCTGCACCTGCTCAGCCTCAACCTACATATCATCCTCTGCAGCCTGCTCCTGCACCTGCGCAACCTCAAAATCCACCTGCTGCCCAAGGGCAAGTTTACGCCCAACAAAACCCGCAGCAAAACCAGAATAACCAACGTAACCAGGGCCAACAGAACCGCCGCAAGGGCCGTAATTGGGGAAACAACCAACCTGCAGACCAAGCTGGTCAACCGGCTAATCCCCCTGACAACAACAATGCGGCCCCCGCTAATCAAAACCCTGATCGCCCGCCCAAGCAGGCTAAAAACCTCAATTTGCGAACAAACCACCCTTGTTCTATTTGCGGGGTCTATGGACACTATACCCATGCTTGCCCACACTTGGAGCGAGCTCGCCAACTCTGGGTTGACGAGGCCCATCGCCAAGGGCATGCGGCCCCCCAAGCGCCACCAAACCCCCCCCAACCTCAACAACCCCCTTTGGTGCTGCAAAACCCATTACCGACCCAAGGCGTAGTGAACACTCAGTCGTTGGCTCCCCATCAAGCCAATGCACCCCAACAACAACAGATCACTTACGCTGCTCCTGATCAACCCATGTTTGACTCAGGTACCCACCACTTACTGATGATGTCATCCGCTGACGTCAACCTCCAGACCCGTCGGAACCAATATGGCTCCACCTCTGAAGCCACTCCCACGGATAAACCTACTAACGCCCATCCCACCGATCAGGCGTTACGTATACCTCCGCCTCCCATAGATGGCGCTGCGAAAGCACCTCGTTTCCCACTTCGCCGAATCAACAATAACCCTAACGCGCGCGCTACGTCAAACTACAACATCATAGACGACCTAGCCCAATCTCCCACAGCCATGTCTGCGTTAGAAGTCTTGAAGAACTGCCCTTCCTAGCGCAAGACTTTACTTTCCGCCATTGGGGGGATTGACCCAACTGATTCACATTTGATGGCGTTTGATTTAGACCAGTCTGAACCACGCCTACCTTCCAGCTTAGCCTTCCAAGTTACTGTCTCCGTTAGGAATCTTGTTATCCATCGGTGCATCATCGATGAGGGTGCCTCCACATGCGTTATGTCTACATTTGTATGGCAGAAGCTAGGATCCCCTCCTCTCCAGCAGTCCACCACTGCGTTATGTGCCTATGACGGTCGTTCGACCCAGCCCCAAGGCCTTCTACCCAACGTTCCAGTCCAGTTAGGTGGTAAAACAGTCCTTATTGACATAGAGGTAATCAATGCCCAATTGGATTACAACCTTCTACTTGGCCGCAGCTACATGTATGCCATTCGGTCGGTTGCCTCTTCTGTCTTTCGCACCATGATGTTCCCCCATGAAGGACGCGTGGTTAAGATTGACCAGCTCACCTACTATGATCCCAGTGCTCCGGCGGCACCGGAAAATGTTCTCCCCATGGTTGAACAACCTGTTTCTCCTTCCACCACCTCGTTTGTTTCCTCTACGGGGCCTGGAGTCTACTCAGACACGCCGATGACCTCCACCTTTCAATCCATTCCTCCGCCGTCATCTACGCCCGAAATGTCTGATTTATGTACCTTGTCTCATGACAACCTACCACCTAACACTCAACCACCCTTGTTCCCAAAACCACCACTGGTACCTAGCCACATTGGTGTTACACCGATCCATACAATCCCCTTCCTAGTCCCTCCATCGGGAGTAGTAAGCGCCCCGGTCATGGCTACCCTTAGCCTCCCTGGGTTAACCTTGGGATTACCTGTATGGTATCTTTCGCCTCCCGTTTGCCCACCGACACCAGACGTCGTCCTCCAGCCGGTGCAACCCATGGCTACTACCACTCAGCCACCTCCCGGTGTCTCTACCCCTTCGTCCTCCACGACACCTCCTCCTACTCCCAAACCCACTGGGGGCAGAGGTCCCCAACCTTACACTGCCATACCACCTCCAAAGACAGTCAAGAACCCTCCAGTGTTTCGTGCTCCTCCCAAATGCTCGCTGTGTGACGAGTTGGGCCATGCGACCCACCAATGCCCACAGTTACCCGCATTGCAGAAGCACATGCAAATGCTCGATGATGACCCCAACATCCCAACTGTCGAACTAAACCCCACTCCTAAGCCTAAAGATAAGTCCCTACGTACCAACCACTCCTGCGCCATCTGCGGTATTTACGGGCACTATTCACATCATTGTCCCGATCTCCCGGATTACAGAGCGGCTCTCTATGAGATGAACAATCTGGATCTTGAGACGGCACCACCTACCATTGAGGAGATCTATCCCCCAGACTCTTCACCTTCCGGAGAGGTTAATACCATCTATATGATCTCTTCCACCACTACTCCCTCGTCAACCGATTTGACGACGCAAACTTTCCGTACTGACGAGGAGATTCTTGAGGCCCTAACTGCCCCGGATTATCCCTGGGATGACATGCACCACCGTTCCTATTTCATCCCAGAAGCGTCTTCCTCTAGCTCCGCTACCCAATACGCGGTCGAATCCAAAGACTTCCTCCCCACTAAGGTTGACTGGTTCAAGGACCCTATTCCTGCTCCTGATGCCTTCGAGGAAGGTAACATGGCCAACATCTCACCTGTCATCCAAGTTGATATCGCTGCCCCAGGACGTGCCCCTGAACTCATTACTTTAGGAGCATTCTGCAGTAAACAAGAGATTGAGGACTACATACACCTTTTCAAAGAATTCTGTGACGTCTTTGCCTGGTCCTATACCGAAATGCCTGGTCTTGATCCCGCCATTATAGAACACCACATTGACACATGGCCTTATGTACCCCCCGTTCGTCAAAAACAGCGCCCCATTCATCCCTCAAAGCTCCCAGCTGTCAAAGCCGAGATTGAGAAGCTGCGCAAGGCAGAGTTCATTTATCCTATTGCCTATACCACTTGGGTTTCAAACCCCGTTCCAGTTAACAAAAAGCAAGGCACCATCCGCGTATGCACTGACTTCCGTGACTTAAACCATGCTTGTCCCAAGGACAACTTCCCCACGCCATTCATCGATCAACTCATAGATGCGTGTGCGGGGCATGAGGTCCTCTCCTTCATGGACGGTTTTTCCGGATATAATCAGATTCAGATCCGTAAGGAAGACCAGTACAAAACTGCCTTTACTACCCCATGGGGCACCTTTGCCTATCGCGTCATGCCTTTCGGCCTCAAAAATGCTGGTGCCACTTTCCAGCTGGCCATGACCTATTGCTTCCACGACTTGGTCCATATCCTTTTAGTCTACCTTGATGACCTCACAGCTCGTTCCCGGAAACGATCAGACCACCTTAACGACCTTCGGCAAGTTTTTCTGCGTTGTCGCAAATACCGAATTCGCTTGAACCCACACAAGTGTGTCTTTTGCGTACCGACAGGCCGATTATTGGGTTTCATTGCTTCCCAGAAAGGAATTACTGTTGACCCTCTAAAGGTCCAAGCTATTTTAGACCTCCCCCCTCCTCGCACGCTCCGGGAGCTCCAAAGTCTGCAGGGGCGATCTAACTTCCTTCGACGCTTCGTTCCTGATTATGCCACAACGGTTCACGGTTTCTTGCGCCTGCTCCGCACCCACGTACCCTTCGTCTGGGATGCGCAAGCAGAAGCTGCATTCGAGGCCCTCAAGAAGGCCCTCACACAAGCCCCTCTGATTTCCCCTCCGGATTTCACTCGAGACTTCATCCTTTACGTGTCGGCCTCCGAGCATGCCGTATCTGGAGTCTTAGTTCAAGAAGACGCTTCTCACCAGGAGCACGTCATTTACTACGTTAGCCAGACTTTGTCTGGACCACCACTACGTTACCCATATGAGGAGAAACTTGCCCTAGCAGTGGTCTTTTCCGTTCAAAAATTGCGACACTACATCTTAATGAGTCATACCACAGTCGTCGCCGACTCTAACCCCATGGTATATCTTCTAAACCGGCGGCTACTCCAAGGTCGTGTTGCCAAATGGGTCATTATCCTCCAAGAATATGACCTTACCTTCAAAACCCCTAAGAGCACTAAAGCCCTCGCGCTTTCCCAGCTCATTACTGATCTCCCTTCCCTTCTCCCGGCCAAACCAATCTCCGATGAGTTACCCGACAATCACCTGTTCACTATCTCGTCCGATGACCCATGGTACGGTGATATCTTGTTATACCTACGCGCGCAGAAGTTCAGACCCAAAGTTACACGAAATGGACGCCGTCGCATCCGCCACCAGGCCTCTTGATATCTCCTCTTAGGCGATGTCCTCTACCGGCGCGGGGTTGACACAATTCTTCGTCGTTGCCTTACCCATGAGGAAGCTGAACACGTCCTTAATGACTGTCATAGCGGCGCCTGCGGAGGCCATTTCTCAGGGATGGCCACCGCCCAAAAGGTCGTTCGCAGCCGGATACTTCTGGCCCACACTTTTCACTGACTGCATCACTGCGGTCAAACACTGCCATAACTGCCAACTTTTTGCCCCCAAGGCCCGGACACATCCTGCTCCGTTACACCCAGTCGTCACCGTTGGTCCCTTTTGTAAGTGGGCCATAGACTTCATGGAATGTAGACCCCAGTCTGCGAACGGCCACAAATATATTGTTGTCGCTGTTGATTACTTCACCAAATGGGCGGAAGCCATGCCTACCTTCAATTGTACCGCTGACACTGCTTCCCGCTTCTTTTTCAACCATGTCATCGCCCGATTCGGGGTTCCTAAGCAGTTAGTCTCTGACCATGGTTCACACTTCGAAGATGCCGTCTGGCGTGAGTTATCCACCCTCCTTAAGTATGAGCACCAATTTTCCTCTGCTTACTACCCCCAAGGGAACGGCCAAGTAGAGGCCATCAATAAAATCCTTAAAACCATCCTCCAACGAACAGTTGACAAGCATAAGTCCAATTGGCACCACATGTTGTTCCCTGCTTTGTGGGCTTATCGCACCTCCACTAAGACCGCCACTGGTTTTACACCATTTCATTTAGTTCACGGTATAGAGTCTGTTCTCCCCATCGAGTGTCAGATCCCTGCCTTACAGATCGCCGTTGAGCTTCTCCCTGACACCACCCCCCTCGAGCAGCGTCTGCTGCACCTCGAACAAGCCGATGAAGACCGTCGGGCCACTCTCCAGAACATCGAAGCTGCCAAAAACCGCTCCAAAGCCGACTATGAAAAACATGTTCACCCTCGAACTTTCCGCGAAGGGGACCTAGTCCTCGCCTACGACCAAGCCCATGACAAAACCGGTAAAGGGAAGTTCGAATCCATGTGGCAAGGCCCTTACGTCGTTCAGACCTACCTCGGCAAGGGGGCATACATCTTAGCTGACTCTGAAGGCCGTCCTTTGCGCAACCCTCGTAATGGGTTGTATCTTAAGCGTTTTTACCCATAAAAAGAAACCCGCGGCCTCATTGGTCTGCGTTGTACAGTGCTTTCTTTTTTGTTTTTGTTTTTCCAAACCGTTTCCACCACTGGAATCAGCGCGACGTGACTGTCATTATGGTCACCTCATTGCATTATTTTTGTCCTGTCATTTTTTGCCCATTTTTTCAGATGCCACTAGTCGCCTCGGTTTGCGTGCCACATCGGCCGTTCTCCGTTTTTCACATGTTTTATATCATCGGATTCATTTTTCCACACTGGTGATGATGCTTGAGATCATTTCTCGCCCTCACCTTCAGATTTTCTGGGCATTTTTCAAAATGCCCCCGTCACCTCGGTTTGCGTGCCACAACGGCCGTTACCCGTGTTTGACATCCTTTATATCGCCGGATTCATTTTTCCGAGCTCGTGATGATGCTTGAGATCATTTCTCACCCTCACTTGGTACAATTTCAACATAGTGTCCCAACACCTTGCTGCCTCGGTTTGCGTGCCACATCGGCTGCCATCGGATTGTTCCACATTTTTACATGAGCCATTCACTCCTGTCATACTGCAAATGTTTCGTTATTTTGCTACCATTTCATCTACCCCGCAAGGAGGTCCATCAGTGTTCCCACCTACCCTCGTTCTTGGTCATCATTACTAAACCTTGATTGACCACTTCCTTCTTGCCTGGCCATTCCTTTTGTTCGGTATAATTTTATCCCTTTTTCGGGCCGGACAAGTCCTTTACGAAAAAGGCACTTAGGGAGTTTCCGTTAAGCTCTTTTCTGACTCCTAAAAGAATGAAAAGATCGCCGAGCAATCTTGCTTCCTTTCATGCTCGTTAAAGTACCTGAAAGGGCGTCTATCTGGTATAAGTTTAACCCTTTTCCGGACCTGGTAGACTAATTACGAAAAAGGAATACTCTAGTCACACCGGCTAGAAGAGTTCTTCATTGCATCCTTTTATGCTTCTTTGGGCCTTGGAGACTAAATATACGAAGAAGCAACCCCCTGGAGTCTTCTTACTTGCTTTCAGACTCTCTAAAATTGAAAGCAACCACGAGCATGAACTGTCCTGGGCTCGTAAAATCCACACGACAGTACCATTCCATCATTTCAGAGTCTTCTTATCGCTTTCAGACTCCGTAAAATTGAAAGCAACCACGAGCATGAACTGTCCTGGGCTCGTAAAATCCACATGACAGTATCATTTCACACAAACTTCTTCTAGTTCCTTAACCCATGAAGAAGTCATCCCGTGCCTCCTGGCACTATGATCGATCATCTCGGCAGCACCCCCAATCAGGTCGCCTTTGTTCAGAGTATTCTGCAGTCTCCTGCCATTTTATACCAGCTCGAGTCTCCCTCAGCCCAGTTACTCTCCCAGATCCATTACAGCTATGATTCCTTTTCCCTCAGTCAGTTTCATATGCTGCCAGATCATTGCCATTATCATACTCTGAACAAAGGAAGTTTGAGTCCACCCACTCTACTTGCCCAGTTGTCCCCCCACAGTTTATCAGTCCTGCCATCAGCACTATCACATTTTGGTCTTGTACCTCGCGCTCCTGTCAAGGAAACATCATTGCCTTGATAGTTGCAGGTCTCCCTCTGTCGAAGACAGCTCCTCTATTCCAGAGGATAGGCCCAGAGGTCCCTACGCCTTGGACTTATCACCATCTGTGGTAAGTGCCTACGGATCATTCTGAGAGGAGACATCATTGCCTCTCCGAGTGGTTGTTCCTCACATGCCCGACTTCAGCACCTTGATCGCATCGTTGAGGATCGCGTAGGATTATATCCCATCAGTTTTTAGTCGAAGACCCCGGATTTCCCCCGACTCTAGCACATTGGTGAGTCATTTCGGAACGCCCAGTTATATGTTCCTATGGATGTCCGGGCTGCGTTGGCGATTGTATTCGGAAGCCATCCAGTTACATGCTTCCTTGAGTACCAAGTTTCAGTCCCAGATCAGTTCCAGTTCAGTGTACCATGGAGAGTATGACCCCAGTCACTATGATCCAGTAGCTCATCAGTTCCTTTGGTACCACACTCAGCAGCACTGTTGATTGTTCCAGTGCACCATTTATCCAGTTCGCACATGATCCGCTCAGCAGTATGTCCCAGATTTTGTGTCCCCTCTGGACACTTATGATGTACACAGTGGTTATCTATGTATCTTATAGGTCCCCCTTTTCGGGCCTCACAGTTATGTTTATATATCTTGATACGAGCATGGGTATGCCCGCCTCGTCCATATATTGAGATTATTCCTCATTCAGTTTTTGAGGTCATATATTTTTCAGGTCCCCATTTTTGGACACCATTGTTATTATTATGTTATATCCTGATACGAGCATGGGAATGCCCGCCTCGTCCATATGATCCGATGATTCCTCATCCTTTATTGAGGTTATGTACTTTTAGTTCTTGCAGTTGTTCGGGATCGTTGTTCCGGGCTCCAGTTTGTTTCTTCTCTTCTCTCCACATCCCAGGAAAACCATTCATGACTTATGATGTCCATCGGCCATACGATGAGCTCCTGCCCTCGCACATCAGGGGCAATCTGTTAACACCCAAAAAGTGCTCACTAGCTCATTTACCACATTATATGGCTCATTTGTCCATTTTCCTACCATATTTCCATTAAAAATCCCAAAAAATCCCATTAAAAAGCCTCCAAAAGGCCATAAAACCCTCAAAATAGCCTAAAAAAGGCTAAAAAAACCCCCTTTTCCTCCAAAAATAGCAAAAATCCCCTAAAAAGGGAATAAAAAATATAAAATAATGAGGAAAAAGAGGAAAAAACCCTATACAGCTGCCCAAAACCATGTGTTCCCTAAAACCATGGGTCAGCACTCCACCACCAAAAAACTATAAATAGGTGATGGAGATCCCTTATTCCATATCCACAATCACAAGCACCCTTACTCTGCCAAAATCTCTCTCGAAACCCTAGTTCACCTTTGAACTATTTTCACCTTGAGAGCCACCTTTGGCCCATTCCCATCATTGGAGAAGGAGAAGGAGCATCTTGAAGCTTGGAGCATCCTCTTGGACACTGCAAAGGGCTTCATCAAACCTTGACACTCAAGGTAACATTAATAGAAAAAGTCATTCTTTTCATTTGATGTTTATGTTTCATGCAATATTTTAGAAGTAATTTAATTGTTGTTTTAGCTTAATTAGTTTAATATACTGAACTGCTACTAAGGAGTCGATTCTCCTTAGTAGGTGCTCATTTGCACAAGCTAGGGGTAAAACCCTAGCTACATAGGGGTTGGGCACAAGAGCTTGCAGGGGATGAGGAGCTGTCGGAGGAGGAGCGGGGTGAGGACTTGGAGGCAGCTGATGCAAGTAGTGACGTGCAAGGGACTCCCCCCTGATTTTGTAGCTATGGCATGTATTCTATGAGTCTTATTGATGTATAGATATTTTTTGTATAGCTAAGTACGGGGGTACTCAGGACATGTGTAGCACATTGACATTTATTTTTTGATATATATATATGCACATGGATGCACCTTTTTGCGATGATGATTTAGTGTACGCACGTGGATGCGCTTATGGTTTGTTATATGTTTGTAATGCACATGGATGCAAGTAGTGTAGGATGATGGGCACGTGGATGCCCCTTGTGTATTTTATGGTATGTATTGCACATGGATGCAACATTATGTATGTAGGATAGGCACATGGATGCCCTTGTATAGTAATGTGTTTATGTTATTTGAACATGGATGCAAATGTTTATGTGATGGTAGGCATGTGGATGCCCCTTGCAATCTTTTTGGATTTTTTTATATATTTTTTATGAGATGATATGGGATGATGATGCATGATCAAGGTTTTACATGGTTTGATTGATATGTCAATCTAGGATGTTGTTAGCCATTTGATATGCGACACTATTATGTGCTCTTGGGACATGGGTGAATGTTATGGATTCAAATTGTTGGCTGAGTTGTTTTGTGCATAGGAATTTTTGAAAGAGGAAGGGATCACGCACTTGGTAGCAGTTGTTGAGCTGGGAGACAAGTAGCTGGGAGTCAAGGAACACATGAAGGTGACATATGCCTATCTAAAGGGCAGCAGTTAGGAGACCGGTCACAGCAACATACTCTGCCTGCTTATTGGTAGCAACGCCTATACATATTCCGTCAAGGTGAATCAACTCATGTGAAGGGGAATATAAGACCCATGCTGTAGAAGCCAGGTTTGGAGACCAGCGGCTTGCTCCATCAATGAAGCCAATGTAATGAGGTGCAAGATGGTCCATCTGTGATCATGCAAAAAATGATGAATGTAAGGTTGTGGTAAAAAAGGTGGAAAACAAAAAGAGAGCAAACTGTACAATACGGACCAATGGGGCCACATGTTTGTTTTAAGGATAAAAGCATTTAAGATACAACCCATTACGGGGGTTGCGCAAAGGGTGACCTTCTGAGTCAGTTAAAATGTATGCCCCATTTTTGAGGTAGGTCTGCACGATGTAAGGCCCTTCCCACATGGATTCAAACTTTCCTTTACCAGTCTTGTCGTGGGCTTGGTCATAGGAGAGGACGAGGTCCCCTACACAAAAAGTTTGAGGGTGGACATGTTTGTCGTAACCATCTTTGGAGTGGTTCTTGGTAGCTTCAATGGTCTGGAGGGTGGCACGACGGTCTTCATTAGCTTGTTCTAGTGATAGTAGACGTTGATCGAGTGGGAAGGTGTCTGGGAGAAGCTCGACGATGATGTGTAAGGCAGGTATCTGACACTTGATGGGGAGGACAGACTCTACACCATGAACTAAATGAAACGGGGTAAAACCAGTGGTGGTCTTAATGGATGTACGATAAGCCCATAATGCAGGGAAAAGCATGTGATGCCAATTGGACTTATGCTGGTCAACAGTGCATTGGAGGATGGTTTTCAAAATTTTGTTAATGGCCTCTACTTGGCCGTTCCCTTGGGGGTAGTAAGCAGAGGAATACTGATGTTCGAACTTCAGGAGGGTGAATAACTCGTGCCAAATGGAATCTTCGAAGTGTGAACCATGGTTTGAGACCAACTGTTTGGGGACCCTGAATCATGTGATAGGATGGTTAAAAAAGAAATGGGCAGCGGTGTCAGCTTTACAATTGAAGGTGGGCATGGCTTCAGCCCATTTGGTGAAGTAGTCGACGGTGACAATGATGTACTTATGGATGTTGGTGGATGAGGGTTTACATTCCATGAAGTCGATGGCCCATTTACAAAAGGGGCCAACGTTGACGACTGGGTCTAACGGAGTGGGTGGTGTTTGAGCCTCAGGGGCAAAAAGTTGGCAATTATGGCAATGTTTGACAGCTGTGATGTAGTCGGTAAAGAGTGTGGGCCAGAAGTATCCGACGTGGATGACCTTTTGGGAAGTGGCCATTCTAGAGAAATGTCCACTGCAGGCACCGCTATGACAGTCATTGAGGACTTGTTCGGCTTCCTCGTGTGTAAGACAACGATGGAGAATCGTGTTGACCCCTCACCGGTAAAGGACATCGACTAAGAGGAGATATCAAGAGGCCTGGTGACAGATACGACGACGTCCATCACGATTTATGTTGGGTCGAAACTTCTATGTACAAAGGTATAACAAAATATCACCGTACCATGGGTCATTAGACGAGATGATGAACAAGTGATTGTTGGGTAACTCATCGGAGATTTGTGGGGACGGCAAAGGGGATGGGAGATCGGTGATGAGCTGGGAAAGCGCGAGGGCTTTAGTGCTCTTAGGGGTTGTGAAAGTGAGGTTATATTCTTGGAGGATAATGACCCATTTAGCAACGCGACCTTGCAAGAGGTGCCGGCTCAAGAGATAGACCATGGGGTTAGAGTCGGCGACAACTATGGTTTGATTGAGTAAAATGTAATGTTGCAATTTTTGGACAGAAAAGACCATAGCAAGGGCTACTCTTTCCTCATAAGGGTAACGTAGGGGTGGTTTAGACAAGGTCTAGCTGACGTAATAAATGACATGCTCCTAGTGAGCAACATCTTCTTGAACAAGGACTCCAGACACGGCATAATCGGATGCCGAGACATAAAGGATGAAGTCCTAAGAGAAATCCAGAGGGGAGATAAAAGGGGCTTGTGTGAGAGCTTTCTTAAGGGCTTTGAATGTAGCTTGTGCCTGGTCATCCCAATCAAAGGGTATGTGGGTATGAAGCAGGCGTAAGAAACCATGAACGGTGGTGGCATAATCAGGAACAAAGCGATGGAGGAAATTAGATCTCCCCTGTAGACTCTAGAGCTGTCGGAGCGTGCGAAGAGACGGAAGGTCTATGATGGGTTGGACTTTCAGGGGATCAATAGCGATTCCTTTCTGGGAAACAATGAAACCCAACAACCGGCCTGTCGAAATGCAAAAGACACACTTGTGTGAGTTCAAGTGGATTTGATATTTGTGACAACGCAGAAAGACTTGTCGGAGGTCGTTAAGGTGGTTTGATAATTTCCGGGAACGAGCTATAAGATTGCCAATATAGACTAGCAGGATATGGACCAAGTTGTGAAAACAATAGGTCATGGCCCGCTAGAAGGTGGCACCACCATTTTTTAGGCCAAAAGGCATGATGCGATAGGCAAAGGTGCCCCAGGGGGTGGTAAAGGCAGTCTTGTACTGATCCTCCTTGTGGATCTGAATCTGGTTGTATCCGGAAAAACCGTCCATGAAAGAGAGGACTTTATGCCCCGCACACGCATCGATGAGTTGGTTAATTAATGGCGTGGAGAAGTTGTCTTTGGTACAGGCTTGGTTTAAATTGCGGAAGTCAGTACATACTCTGATGGTGCCTTGTTTCTTGTTAACAGGTACGGGGTTAGAAACCCAAGTGGTATATGCAATAGGATAAATGAATCCTGCTTTGCGAAGTTTCTCAATCTCTGCTTTAGTGGTGGGGAGCTTTGAGGGATGAATGGGGCGCTCTTTCTGGTGAATGGGGGGGGTATATCTGGCCATGTGTCAATGTAGTGTTCTATAATAGTAGGGTCAAGACTAGGCATTTTGGTATAGGACCAGGCGAAGACATCATGGAACTCTTGGAAAAGTTTTTTGTACTCTCCGATCTCATATTCACTACAGGAGGCTCCTAAAGTGATGAGTTCAGGGGCACCTCCTGGGGTAGAGATATCAATTTGGATGACGGGTGAGATGTTGGCCATGTTACCTTCCTCAAAGGCATCAGGAGCGGAAATGGGATCCTTAAACCAATCGACTTTGGTGGGAAGGAAATCTTTGGACTCAACTGCAAATTGGGTGGCTGTGGTGGAGGAGGACTCTTTTGGGAGGAAATAGGAACGATGGTGCATGTCTTCCTAGGGATAATCCGGGGTAGTGAGAGCCTCTAGAATCTCCTCATCATTGTGGAAACTTTGAGTTGTCAAATCGGTTGACAAGGAAGTGGTAGTCGAAGAGATCATATAGATGGTGTTAATCTCTCTGGATGAGGGTGATACTGGGGGGTGGATCTCCTCAATTTTGGGAGTTGCTGTCTCAAGGTCCAAATTATTCATATCATAGAGAGCTACTCTATAATCTGGGAGATCAGGATAGTGATGTGAGTAATGGCCGTAAATACAGCATATCGCACAAGGGTGGTTGATACGCAGTGATTTATCATGAGGCTTAGGGGCTGGATCGAGTTGGACAACCAGGATGTTGGGGTCGTCGTCAAGCATTTGCATGTGTTCCTGTAATGTAGGTAATTGTGGACATTGGTGAGTTGGATGGCCTAACTCATCAAACAGTGATCATTTGGGAGGAGCACAAAACATGGGGGGGGTTTAACTGTTTTGGGCGGGGGTACAGCAGTGTATGGTTGTGGGCCTCTACCCCCAATGTGCTTGATAAGAGGGGGGGGGATTCGTAGATGACGAAGGGGTAGTGACACCGAGAGGTGGTTGACTAGTAGTGGCAATGGGTTGCACTGGTTGTACGATGACATTTGGTGTTGGCGGGGAAACGGGAGGCAAAATATACCACACGGGTAATTCTAAGGTTAACCCATGGAGGCTGAGAGTAGGCATAACCGGGGTGCTTACTACTCCCGAGGGAGGGAATAGGAAGGGGATTGTGTGGATGGGTGTAACACCAATGTGACTAGGTACCAATGGTGGTTTGGGTAACAAGGGCAATTGATTGTTGGGTGTTTGTGTATTGTGGGAAAGGGTACATAGGTAAGATATTTTGGTCGCTGGTGACGGGGGTGGAATGGATTGGAATGTTGAGGTCATCGGCATATCTGAGTAAAGTCTGGGTCCCACGGAGGAAACCAATGAGGTAGATGCAACAAAAACAGGTTGTTCAACCATGGGGAGAACATTTTCGGGTGCAGCAGGGGCATTGGAATCGTAATAGGTGAGTTGATCGACCTTGACCATGTGTACATCATGGGGGAACATCATGGTATGAAAAATGGATGAGGCAACCACCCGCATGGCATACATGTAGTTGTGGCCATGTAAGAGGTTATAATCAAGTTGGGCATTGATGACCTCTATGTCAATGAGCACAGTTTTTCCAGCCAACTGGATGGGGACATTAGCTAAGAGGCCTTGGGGTTGAGTGGAATGGTCATCATAGGCTCGCAAATGCAGTGGTGGACTACTGGAGAATAAGGGATCCCAACTTCTTCCAAATGAATGTAAACATAACGCATGTAAAGGCACCTTCATTGATAATGCACCGATGGATGACAAGATTTCGAACGGATACAGAAACTTGGAATGCTAAAGTGGAAGGCAGGTGTGGTTCGGATTGGTCCAAATCAAAGACCATCAGTTGTGAATCATTTGGGTCAATAGCACCAATGGCAGAGAGCAAAGTCTTGCGCTGTGAAGGACAATTTTTTAAGACCTCTAATGTAGACATGGCTTCGGGAGACTGGGCTAAGTCATCTACAATGTTGTAATTAGATGCAGCACAAGCATTAGGATTATTGTTGATGCAATGAAGTGGGAAGAGAGGTGCTTTGGAGGCACCATCTAGTGGAGTCGGAGGTATACGTAACGTCTGATCAGTGGGATGAGTGTTACTATTTTTGTCGGTGGGAGGGGCTTTAGGGGTGGAGCCATATTGATTCTGACGGGGTTGACATCAGTGGATGACATCATTAAAAAGTGGTGGGTACTTGATTCTATCATGGGTTGATCAGGAGAAGCATAAGTGATTTGCTGTTGTGGTGGCGCGTTTCCTTGAGGGGGAGCCAACGGTTGAGTGTTCACTACGCCTTGGGTTGGTAAGGGGTTTTGTAACACCAAGGGTTGATGCTGAGGTGGTGGGGGGTTGGGCAGCGCCTGAGGATCTGCGTGCCCTTGGCGGTAGGCATCATCGATCCAGAGTTGCCAAGCTCTTTCCAAATGTGGGCAAGCATGTGTGTAGTGGCCATAGACCCCGCAAATAGAACAAGGATGGTTTGTTCATAAATTAGGATTTGTGGCTTGTTTGGGCGGCCGATCAGGGTTTTGGTTGGCAGGGGTCACGTTATTGTTGTTTGGGGGATTGGGAGGTTGACCACCTTGGTCTAAAGGGGGGTTGTTCCCACGGTTATGGCCTTTGCCATGGTTTTGTTGACTCTGTTGATGCTGGTTATTTTGGTTCTACTGTGGATTCTGTTGGGCGTACACTTGCCCTTGGGTAGCAGGTGGGTTCTGGGGTTGTGCAGGTGCAGGAGCAAGCTGTGGTGGATAATAAGTAGGTGGAGGCGGCGCAGGTGCTGAACCTTGTGGGGGTTGTTGATATGTCTGCGGAATGGGTTGTGGGATTGCCACAAGGGCTGCCTGTGGTGGGTAATAAGCAGGTTGGGCTTGAGAGGACACAGGAGCTGGGGCAGCCTGTTGGTGGTAATATGGCTGAGGTGCGACTAGTGGGGCATAAGCGGGGGCTGCATGTCCAAAGCACTGAGGTGGACATGAGGGTCCATGGGAGCATACGAATTGGTTGCTCCAGACTGAGATGTAGCCCGCGAAAGGTCGGGGCCATGGCTAGGATGTGCTATGGAAAAGGGTTGGTTATGTGAGGCTATATGGCCAATGATGCCATATACGGCATGGGATGCCCCCGGCGCATCGTGCCAGGAGGAATCACCATGAGGGGCGTCAGGTATGATGGAATATGGATATCCCAACTGGGCATAAATATGGTCGAATTGCTAGGCTTTGAGGATGGCCTCTTCTTTGGATTGGGGTCGTTTGGATGCCACATCCTTGGCAATGACAGGAAGGAGGGATTTTAGAAACCAATCTAAGAAGATACGGTCATCTAACTTGATTTTGCAGAGGCTGTGGCGTTGACGCCACTCATGAATGTGGTCAGTGATGTGGGTAGCTGTGTTCTGTCTGCAAGACAGTAGGATCTCAACTCCTATGTCATAGTGGACAGGTAACTGAAAGAACTATAGGAAAGTCGAGGCAAGGGAAGTAAAGGTGGCATGGGTCCCATGGGGCTGCTCGATGTACCACTTAGCTGTAGAGCCAGTGAGGGTGCGCTATAATAGACAGAGACGGACAGAGTCGTCCACTATGGAGTTGGAGGAACACCATAGATGGAAGGACATAATATGGTTCTAGGGGTCTTCACCTGCCTTGCCCTCAAACTTAGGGATGTCAGAGGGGAGCTTGGTGGGCATGTGAGGCCACGCAGGGTCATGTCTGATGGGAATGTTAGTTAGTCTAGCTAGGTCAGGAAGGTTGAGACTAGCCATGAATGGAAAACTAGTAGAAGGATGTGACATACTAGTGGTTGTGACCATGTTCGGGCTAATGCCCCTAAGTGGAGGGGCTGGGTTTGGGATGTTGCCCCCAAGTGGAGGAACGAAAGTGGTATGGGATGGTCCTGCACCGCCAAGGGTAGTGTGAGTCACTAATGGAGTTGCGATGGGTATCCTAGCTACTGGAATGGGTACAGTGATTGGAATGGTAGATGTGGGCCCCATCAAGGGCATACCCAAAGTAGGTGTGGTAGCTGGTGTGGTGGTGGATGCTCCACCAATGGTCGCTACAAAGAAAGGGTTGGATGTCATTCCAGCCATGGGGCTGGTTGGTGCAGTGTATGTGGGATTCTCGGACTCTGCCTTAGAATCAGAGGTAAAATAAGGGGCGTTTAGATCGGGTGACGGAGTTCTATGCCATTGACGAGTGGAGTAAAGTGACAAAGCTCGAGATCTATGATGAGTGGTATCAAGTGATGGAGATCTACATCTATGAAAGGTGATGTCAAGTGAACCGTGCTGTGGGGGCTCGCCCCGGAGGCGCCGATAATGTCTCCGGGACTCAATGGTGACAGATGGTGTTAAATATACGGGGGTTGTGTTGAGTGAAAAACAGCTCAAAAACCCTAATGCAACCAAGTGTGCAGAAGGAGAGCGCAAAAAATATGGCACTTGGGCCAACAACCAACTCAAAACACTTATTGTAACAGCTGTGCTACAATAAGTGGAGTATGAAAAGAAATGGTCAGAATACCAACAAGCAGCAAGTTTCCTAGAAAATAAAAATAGTGGACTCGCTAGACCAAAAGGAGTTAAGGGAGCATGCAAACACCTAGCTAAATAGTATTCTGACTCAACTAGACATATCCTCTACAAGGTGATGAAATCCAAGTCAGACAATATGGATAGTAGAGCCAAGTGGCTAAAGATATCCCCCTACTGGGAAGGACACTGGGTAGTCAATCCTAGAAGAAAAGCAACTAAGATACCCTGTTCATGACACGTTCGGTTGGGTGAATCTATCGTTTGGTCCTATCGCCGTTGTATCCCCATACGGATGATAGACCAAGAACTACGAAAGGTATCCTTCAGTTACTGAATGGATTGCGGTATTCCACCCAGGATTCCAGAACCAGTCTAGTGACTTCAACCCTCCTAGGGGAGAGGCCTTCCCAATAAATTGGTTTTAAACCATGTCAAAAAATACTAGGGAATTTTGGTTCCCTAATGGACAACAACTATGTCTCAAGTGTAAGCAACTGGGGGGTGTTATTTGGATGCCTATCCCCTCGATCCTACCTAACTACAAAAATTCTTTTGTTTTCCCCAAGTGGGGTTAGAATGTTGGTTGTGTTAAGCAGTATTTTAGGGCTCACTTGAACTAGGTGACAGAGTGTGTCCATGTGAGATGATGAACCCAAGTAAAAGTGACACGGGGTGGGAAACTTTCTAACTAAAAGTATCAATGCAGAAATTAAACTTTGAAATGCAAAATTTTCTCTTTACAATTAAAATGCTAAAATTTTAAAAAATACTATAAATGGAACAGAAAGAATACTGCAGAAAATAGGCTGTAGGGAAGTAAGGCTGCAGATGGGATAGATGGCTGTGCAGGTGCAGAAAATACTGCAGCAAAGTGCTAGGTTCAAAACAGGAAAAAGTGTAGAAAACAGACCGCGAGTCTATGGCAAATCTGAGCGGTCAGACCGCGGGAAACAGGTCTATAGTCATGGGCAGGTTGCGGGAACTTGGCTGAAAGATGCAGGTGGACCACGGGAAAAGGGCCAAAAGTCGCAGGTGGATAGCAGGTAAATGGATGAAAGTCGTAGGTGGGATGCGGGGAAAAGGCCAAAAGACGTAGGCGGATAGAAGGAAAATGGCTGAAAACTACAGGCAAGATGCGAGAAAAAGGCCGAAATGTGTAGGCGGGTAGTAGAAGAAGGGCTAAAAGCTGTAGACAGGATGCAGGAAAAAGGACGAAATGCGCAGGCGGGTAGCAGAAAAAGGGCTGCAAGCCATAGACGGCCTGCAGGAAAGTGGGTTAACAACAGCGGTCAGACCGCATGAAACAGGCTGGTAGCCACAGTCAGATCGCAGGTAACAGACTGAAAACTGCCAGTAGATTGCCGAAAATAGTCTAAGAGCCACAGTCGGATCACAGGTAAAAGTCTAAAAGATGCGGTCATAACACAACTACAGGGGGAAAAAGACGCGGTTTACGGCAGCCGAAAGGGACAGCCGAAAGGAAAAAACAGAAAAATATTGCAAAAAATTAAAAACGTTTAAAACTATAACCAGAAATTCAAAGGAACACAAGGGGAGTCACCAAAACTGTAGCTAGGGTTTTCACCCTAGCTTGTGCAAATGAGCACCTACTAAGGAGAAGGGCCTCCTTAGTAGCAGTTCAGAAAATACAGTAAATAAAATAGTAACTACTCTAAGCATGTGCATAAAATAACAGAAAGATAATAAAAATGGTTTTTTGTATTAAAGATTATACCTCCAATGTGAAGGTTGATGAAGCATTTGCAGCAGTCCAAGAGGGTTGCTCCAAGCTCCAGTGTTGTTCCTTTCTCTTTCTCCAAAGGGTTTTGGAAATGGGCCAAAGGGGCACTCAAATGTGAAAGTAGCTCAAGGGTGAGCTAGGGTTTCAGGAGTGATTTTGGCAGAGTAAGGGTGTGGTTGACTGTGGATATGAAATGAGGGGCCTCCATCACCTATTTATAGGTTTTTTAGTGGTGGAGTGTTGGCCCATGGTTTTGGGCACCATATGGTTTAGGTTAGCTGTATAGGGTTTTTGCTTCTTTTTTTTCCTCTTTTTCCTTTTTTTTGTAATTTTATTCCCTTTTTAGAGGGTTTTTGCTATTTTGGAGGAATTCTGGATTATTTTGGGTGGAAAAGGGGTTTTTTGGCTTTTTGGAGGCTTTTTCGATGTTTTTTTGGCATTTTGGAGGCTTTTTAATGGTATTTTAAGGTTTTGGAGGCAAATATGGTAGGCAATATGAACAAATGAGTCATGCAATGGGGTAGATGAGGTAGTGAGCAATTTTTGGGTGTTAACAACCTCCAATATCTCTCTCTCTCTCTAATCCCCTAACCCCTAATATCTCTCTATCAATCTATCTAAACCACTAACCACCAATCTCTGTCTTTCTCTCTCTCTCTCCAAACCCCCACCCTCCAATTTTTATCTCTCTAAACTCGTGAATGCCTATCTCTCTCTCTCTAAACCCCTAAGACCCAAAATCTCTCTCTACACCCCTATGCTGCAATATTTTTCTCTCTCCCTCTCCCTCTCTCTTTCAATCTCTCTCTAAACCCTTAACCCCTAATCTCTCCCACTCCTCTCTCTCCTCCTAAATTATGAAATCCTAACCTCTAACACCTAATCTCTCTCTCTCTCTAAATATATGATCCCCAATCTCTCTCTCTCTCTCCCCTCCATCTCTCTCTAAAACCCTAATACCTAATTCCAAGTCCCTCTATCTCTCTCTCTCTAAAACCCCAACCCCAAATATCTCTCTCTCTCTCTCTCTAAACCACTAACCCCTAATATCTCTATATCTAAAACCCTAATCATCAATCTCTCTCTCTATAAACCATTAACACCCAATCTCTCTATCTCTCTCTAAACCCCTAACCCCCAATCTCTCTCTGCCTAGACCTCTAACCCGAAATATCTCTCTTCCTATCTCCCTCTCCTTAAACCACTAACCTCCAATCTCTCTCCCTTTATCTCTAACTCCTAACCCCAATTTTCTCTCTTTCTCTCTCTAAACCCCTAATCCTCAATCTTTCTCTAAACAACTAACCCCAAATATCTCTCTACTTGTCTCTCTCTAAGCCCCTAACCTCCAACCACTCTCTCTCTCTCTCTCTCTCTCTGAACACCTAAGCCCCAATCTCTCTCTCTCTCTCTCTCTCTCAAACCATAACCTCCATTCTCTATCCCTCTCTATAACGTTAATCCCCAATCTCTATCCCTCTCTCACTAAACCCCTAACCCCAACTTTCTCCCTCTCTCTCTCTAAACTCCTAATGGTCAATCTCTCTCCCTCTCTCACTATCTCTAAATCTTTAACCCCCAAACTTTCTCTCTAAACGTCTAGCCCCAAACCTTTCTCTCTCTTTGCCTCTGTCTCTCTCCCTCTCTCTCTCTCTCTTTAAACCCATAACACAATTCTCTCTCTCTCTCCCTCTCTCTGTTTACACACCTAACACCCAATCTCTCTCTCTCTCTCTAAAATCCTAACCTCTAATAACTCTCTCTATCTCTTAAACCCTAACCCCAATTACTCTCTCACTCTCTAAGCCACTAACCTTCAATCTCTCTCTCTCTCTAAACCTGTAACCCCTAAACCCATCATCCACAATATCCCTCTCTCTCTATCTCTAAACCTCTAACCACCAATCTCTCCATCTCTCTCAAAAATCCTAACCCCCAATCTCTCTCGCTAAACCTCTAACCACCAAACTCTCTCTGTCTCTCTCTAAACCCCTAACCTTGAATCTCTCTCTCTCCCTAAACCTATAACTGCTAATCTCTCTCTCTCTCTCTCTCTCTCTCTCTCTCTCTCTCTCTAAACCCCAAACAACCAATCACTCTATCTATCTCTAAAACCCTAACCCACAATCTCTCTCTCTTTCTAAGCCCTTAACACTAATCTTTCTATCTTTCTATAAACCCCTAACCCCCAATCTATCTCTCTCCAAACCCCTAAGCCCAAATATTTCTCTTTTTATATCCCTCTCTCTAAATCCATAAGATTAGTTTCTCTCCCTCTCTCTCTCTACACCCCTAACCCTCATTCTCTCTCCCTCTCTCTAAACCCCTAACCCCCAATCGCTCTCTCTAAAAAACTAATCTCTCCCTCTCCCTCTCTAAACCCTTAACCTCCAATATCTCTCTCTCTATATATCTATCTCTCTATCTCTTAACACCTGAACCCTAATATCTATTTTTCTCTCTCTTAACCACTAGCCTCCACTCTCTCTCTCTTTAAACTCCTAAACCCCATTCTCTCTCCCTCTCTCACTAAATCGCTAACCCCAAATCTCTCTCTCTCTCTCTCTCTCTCTCTCTCTCTCTCCAAATAACTAACCCCCAATAACTTTCTATATAAACCGCTTACCCCAAATATATATATATATATATATATCCTACCACCTCCAATCTCTCTCTAAACCCCTAACCCCCAATCTCTCTCTCTAAAACTGTAACTCTCCTTCTATCTCTCTCTCTCTCTCTATATATATATATATAACCCCTAACCATCAGTCTCTCTCTTTCTATATATATCTCTATAAAACACTACTCTAAATTTCTCTCTCTCTGTAAACACCTAACTCCTAATCCCTCACTCTCTCTAAACCTATAACCACCAATCTCTCTTTAACCCCCTCACCTCCAAAATCTCTCTCCCTCTTTCAAACCTCTAACAACTAGTCTCTCTCATTCTATCTCTCTCACTCTAAACGGCTAAACCCCTCTCTTTCTCTCTCGCTCCAAACCCCTAACCCCCCCCTCTCTCTCTCTATATATATGTATATCTATCTAAATGGATTCTACTTAATCTCTCTCTCTCTCTAAACTCATAAACCTTAATATCTCTCTCTCTCTCTCTAATCCCCTAACCCCTAATATCTCTCTATCGATCTATCTAAACCACTAACTACCCATCTCTCTCTCTCTCTAAACACCTAACCCCCAATTTTTATCTCTCTAAACCTGTCAACTCCTATCTCTCTCTAAACCACTAGGCTACAATATTTTTCTCTCTCCCTCTCCCTCTCTCTCTCAATCTCTCTGTAAACCCTTAACCCCTAATCTCTCTCCCTCTCTCTCTCTGCTCTTAAATTCCTAAACCCTAACCTCTAACAAGTAAACTCTCTCTCTCTCTCTCTAAATATCTGATCCCCTCTCTCTCTCTCTCTCCCCTCCCCCCTCTCTCTAAAACTCTAACACCTAATTCCCACTCCCTCTCTCTCTCTGTAAAACCCTAACCCCCAATATCTGTCTCTCTAAAACCCTAACAAATAATCTCTCTCTCTCTCTCTCTAAGCCCCTAACCTCCAATCTCTCTCTCTAACTCTTTGTCTTTCTCTCTAAATGCCTAAACCTGAACCTCCCTCTTTCTATCTCTCTCTCTAAACCCCTAACACGTGTTGATATAATTGTAACTTCGGAATGTATTTCACATATATGCATATTCTATTCCTATAGAGATGTTATTATTCCTCTATACGGAAGTGTCATCATTTATATTGTGAGTATCGTAACTTATACTTGATGGGTTATTAGACCACCTTGATGGGGTCAGCCCTATATAAGGCATGTGTGTTCAAAAGTTATTAGACCACCCTATTGGGGGTTGGCCCTGTCAGCATTATGTTATGTCATTAAGTTGAGGCCAACCAAGTAAAGGTTATTAGGCAAGTCAAATCATGTATAAATAGAGTGCGGGAGGCACTCTATTTGATCATTCTATTCTTCACTCACACACTCATTTATGAGTGCCGCACTAGTGGAGGAGGAGAAGCTACTTCTAGGAGGACTATCTCTTGTACTTGGGTTGTATCATTGCTCTATCTATATCTAAGGAAGTTGCAAGGTTTTTCACCTTCTTGGTTTTCCCCGGTGAAACTTTGTGTCTCTTGTGTGCTTGCATTATTGTGTCCACGATTGATATGATGTACATGTTATTCTCTCAGTTAATATCCTAGATTAGATTGAAATTTCTAAAAAACTAACATGCTATTAGAGCTATCCTGAAAGAAGGATGGTATGGCATTTATGACACTTGCTGCACTTGCGAAGCTAGGGCTTAATATAACAAAACCCAGTCATCATAGCACTTTCACTATAAATTCATTTTGGCAAAGTTTCTAAATCTAAAAGTTTAACAAGTCGAAGATAAGATCCCAATGTACCTTTTGTCCGAAGCACAACATCTAATTCACTGTACTTTTTGTTTTATGGTCCATACAATCTAGGGTTTCTGTCTCTTCCAGATCTCAGTAATAAACATGTGATGTAGGAAAAAAAGGTCACAAATTGGGCTAGGAAGATCCAAATGAAATTTCATAATAAGTGGCAGGTAGGGCACAGACTATACTTTCACAGGTCCAATTTTCAGAGGCCGAAATTGAACCAGTGACATATGGCACTCCGTACAAGTTCGCTCTCCTGTTTTATCTCATAAATAGGTCACGTTGTGAGACTTGACATAACTCTCTCTCAGAGAATCCATTTGAGGTCAGACCTATGGGGTTTCAAATATAACAAGTTGGGACACCACAGGCCGAATTTTCAGACCCTGTAGAACTGAAATTTCGGAGTTATACCATAAACAATCAGGCACATATTTCTGTCAAAACAGGATTGGATTTTGAGCACCTTCATTCATGGCTCCGGGAATTTAGGGTTTCGGAGAATGCTGGAATTTTTGTATCGGAGACCGTGGCTGGATGCTCCTCATCAAAATCGAAATTTAGAGACCAAGATCAAATTTTTTTGTTGGGAAGAAGGTCGGGCTTGATCAAACCCTAGTTCGGGACTTTGATTGGAAAAGTTGAAAATTAGGGATTCTAACTTTGGATCAAACCTTTTGGTTGGGTGAAGCTCTGAGAAAATCAAACCCTAATTTAGGGTCCTCGCTAATGAATCCAAAAATCTAAAAGGAAATTTTGAGGACTGAAACTTTGCAGTTTTCAAATTCTGAGTATACCAGCTTGACCAGCTCAAAAAGGCACATCTTCCTATACTTTCAGAAGTTTGAAATTCAAAGTTTGAATTTTTAGGGTTTCTCTGACAAACCCTAATCCAGCTCCAGATCCAATTTCAGCAAATCAAAGTGGATTGGGTTAATCCTAGGAGAGAATGGATTGGTCACCTGGATAAGTGAATAAATTCCTATTTTAGATGGAGATGAGGCTAAGACCTCACATAAGAAGATTACAAGCAATCTCGATAGGTATGTTTTGAGATCTGTTCATGATTAAGTTTATGGTATCTTTGTCTTCATTAACGTTAGTACAATCTTGATTAACTTTAGACTTGTCATATCACCTTAATAAAATTATGAATGCAGATATTCATTGATTAGGGTTTTCACACTTATGATTGTACTAATGCTTTGTGGTGTTGTATGAGGATGATGTTGTCCGCTAATATGAAAGATACATCTAGAAAGACAAATCAAGTTCTAGATCAAGAACATATGACCATGGTGACATGAAGACAAAAGACCCATCCATAGTCATGGATCACATAGAAGATCTACTTACAAGGTATGTATAATTTGGTTCCACAATGGTTAACTTATGAGATATGTAGGTCACTAGCACAAGTCATTTAAAAGAACAAGAAGACATCATGTGGGTATGTTAGACATAACCAGCTAACATATTAATCCAGGTATGTTTTTCCTATATCAAGTTAGAATCCTACCTTGTGATAGGGTCTCTTATATAAGTATACTTGGTATGATTGATAATGATTATTCATGAAGTTATAGGTTTGAGTAATCATGGGTTTAGGCATATTATGCTTCTTACTTTGATTGATGATATGATTAACCAGAAAAGTCCTATGGTCAAATAGGAATATGCATGGGTAAAAGAATTGTGATAAATTATCTGTGTATGAAATGATCTTGACCATACATGTTTAAGATTACTTAGAATCATAATGTTTTTGATAGTATTAAGATTATACTAATGAATGTATGTATGAGACCTCGAGGATAACACACTGATGATATTAGTAAGTATGCATAGTGATCAAGGATGGATATAAGTTCAAAGATATGTAATCCAGGAAGCAAAGATCAAGAGGGAGCACACTCCAGTAGTTCCTGCAAGGAAGAAAATATTGAGAAGGAGTCCACCCTACAACAAACAAACAAACAAAGATAATTATTTGAATTGTCATTTCTTGTATATTTGATTGTTTAAATAATACTGTTCAATGATGTATATACTTGTGTTCCTAGACTTAGGTTGTGTATCATGCATATTAGAATAATTGCATTAATGAACAGTATAACACTAATATGCATGTAATGGGTAAGTGGCCTATGGCATTGTACAACATTCCATTGCTACTTATCTAGAATGAAACCTTGTTGCTGACATGTTGGGAGTTGTCGAAATTCTTAACAATGTTCTGGTAGAGATTGGAAGGCATCTAGAAAGTTATAGGATATGGATGAATGTTGTATTGAAGCATTGGATAAATTAATTGCATGATTGTATGACATATTTCTTTATGTGTGAGAATTTGTTCGTAAAACTATGAGATGTTTCTAATCATGCAATTTAACTTGTCTTGTAGGAAAGACCGTATACCATCACCTACAAAAGAAGGACTACAACATTTACTCCAACAACAAAGATATCTATTGAAGAATCTGAAGTTCCCAGGATCCAGGATGAAGTAATGATTGAAGAGTACCAGTCGATCATGAAGAATAATGTTTGGGATGTGGTCCCAAGACCTGAAGGGAAGTCTGTTGTGACTTCCAAGTGTATCTATAAGATCAATCATGTTGCAGTTGGTAGCATAGAGAAATACAAAGCAAGATTTGTAGCTCGTGGCTTCTCCCAGAAAGAAGGGATTGATTATGAAGAGACTTTTTCTCCTGTGGCCAGACACACTTCCATTAGATTAGTACTTGCTCTGGTTGCAGTGATGAAATGGAAGGTACACCAAATGGATGTCAAGACATCTTTCTTGAATGGTGTAGTTGAAGAGGAAGTGTATGTGGAGTAACCACTTGGGTTTGAGATAGATGACCGAGGGTCACATGTGTGCAAACCGAAGAAATCCCTGTATGGTTTGAAATAGGCACCCAAGACCTGGTATGGTAGGATAGATGGCTTCCTATCTAGTTTGGGCTTTACCAAGAGTAAAGCGGATTCCAACCTTTACTACAAGGTTGAGGAAGGAAATCCAGTGGTACTACTATTGTATGTGGATGACTTGTTTGTAACAGGTGTGGACAGATTGATTGGCGACACGAAGAGGAAGCTTGCTGCTGAGTTAGAGATGAAGGACTTGGGTATAATGCACTACTTTCTTGGTATGGAGGTGTGGCAGAGTGCAGATGGAATCTACCTTGGCCAAGTGAAGTATGCAGTAGAGAGCCTGAAGAGGTTCGTGATGATGGACTGCAAGGCGATGGCCACACCTATGGCATCAAACTTGAAGCTTCTGTGTGATGCTTCATCTGAGCGGGTTGATGCTACAATGTATCGTCAGATGATTGGGTCCTTGATGCACCTGACGAATACAAGACCAGACATCTGCTTTGCAGTGAACACCTTGAGCCAGTAGTTGAAAGATTCGAGACATGTTCACCTGATAGCTGCAAAGCACATTCTGAGGTACCTGAAGGGTACAACTGATTATGGGCTCAGCTATGATGCGAATCAAAAGTTTAACCTGAAAGATTATGTTGATTCGGACTAGGCTGGTAGTGCTGCAGATAGGAAGAGCACTTCTGGGTATTACTTCAATATGGGATCAGGTGTGATCTCTTGGTTTAGTAGGAAGCAGTCCTTTGTAGCACTGAGTACATCTGAAGCAGAGTATGTTGCAGCTTGTTCAGCTAGTTGTGAGGCAGTATGGCTCCAGAAGCTACTGTCTGAGTTATTTGATCTCCCATTGGAGGCTACTGGTATCTTTTGTGACAACCAGATTTGTGTGAAGCTGTCTAAGAACTCGGTGTTCCACGACAGGTCAAAGCACATTGAGATCAAATATCACTAGATTAGGGATATGCTGCAGAGAGGAGCAGTGAAGCTCTTGTATGTTGTGACGGATGAGCAGGTTGCAGATGTGTTGATGAAACCACTAGCCAGAGTGAAGTTCAAGTACTTCAGAGAGAGGCTTGGTGTTCTTCAGATTGACGACACTTCGAGGAAGAAGTGATGGACACATTTGTAGGAGCCATTCCGAGCATGGTGAGAGGAGGTTCCTTCCCATGGATGTGGATGTAAGCACTGGATGATAAGCATCAGGATGATGCTCTAGTTACTACTCTGTATATGCATCATGTTTGATGCTTTGTATGATCAGTTGGATCATGCATATGTATATGCATCATGTTGGATGCAAGATATGATCAGTTGGATCATGTATATGTATATGCATCATGTTGGATGCATGATATGATTAGTTGGATCATGTATATGTATATGCATCATGTTGGATGTTGGATATGATCAGTTGGATCATGTATTTGCATATGTTTCAGGTGGATACATTGTATGATCAGGGAGATCATGTATGATGATATGTATAAGGTAGATACATTGTATGATTAGGTATATCATGTATGATGATATGTATCAGGTAGATCATGTACGATGATATGCATCAGGTAGATACTTGGTATGATTAGGATGATCATGGATGATGAGCTTCAGGATGTTGCCCCAGATGATATGTATCAGGATGATGCTGTGATGATGATCAGGATAATCATGTGATGATGTACATTAGGATGATGCATGGTGAGTATCAGTTTGATACTCTATGGCCGTGGACATGTTGTGCAGATGAGCATATAGACCTGGGAGATCTGATAGGTTGGGTTGTTTGCCCGTAATAAGTCCTAGGATTCTCTTTCGAGGCATTGCTATAGGAGGACATATAAGTAGACCTGGGAGATCCTATAGGTTGGGTTGTGTGCCCGCAATAAGTCCTGGGATGCTCTTTCAAGGAATTATCCTATGGCATATAAGTAGACTTGGGAGATCTAATAGGTTGGGTTGTATACCGATAATAAGTCCTGGGATTCTCTTTCGAGGCATTGCCATGACCACATGTAAGTAGACCTAGTGTTGGCGGGAAAATCTACCCTATAGCAAGGAAACTAATGCTATCAACTTGGTTGGGGTGACATGTAAGTGTATTGATGATATTGCAAATATGTTTATGAACAGAAATAAGTTATGGATTTTGGAAACACACCTTTCAATCAAAGTTTGATCCCAGCTTTTACTTGGTCTTGTGTTCAACCTCCAAATCCACCTTCCCTTCAGTAAACCTGCAACAACAATACCTTTCTCAAAACATTTTGGGCAATATATAAATCTTGAAAGAAACAAAAACAATGTTTAACATTCAGCATTGACCAAAACAGATCCAAAACAAGATGTCATTATAGAACACATTTAAATTGGAACAAGAAAGACACTTCAACCTTTATTGTCAAAAATAGAATGATGTACAAGTATACCTGATCATGAAACAGGCTCCTGCAACTTGATTCTAGGCTCTTGCTCTTCTCTGGCTTGGATGTCTTTAGCATCAACTCCTCCAAGGCAATCTTCTCTCTTTGTCTCAAAGTTTCTCCATTAATTCATCTCATCATCTTGGTTCTCAAGCTAACCCTTCTGTTTTAATCTTCTTTGTATTTATAAGATTAGAGAAGTAGTTTAGATCGATGTATAGTTATCGAGGAAGTTGGGGGAGTTAAGAAACTACCAGCAACTAATCCTCCTCGAATAATTACTTTATTTTTAAATCATCTTTTAAGATGTACGTGACTCTTGTTCAGTGAAGTAGCGTATAGGGTGCTACTTTAGTGCTTATCAACTAGCGCTCATTCGATTTTAAATGGTGAGTGCTACTATGCTGAGAAGGAGTAGCGTATACTTGGATATGGGCACTACTATGATACACTGGAGTAGCATATGGGCACTAGTCTCTTTGAGTAGAGTAGCGCTCATATCTCAAAATGATATTTTTTGGGGTTTTCCAGTAATGTCAGGAAATGGAGTGAGTTAAAGTATCATCCAAGGTCAACATGCTCCTCCATCCAAGTTTTCCTTTTGTGTGATCAGCAGCTCAGGGTGATCACGAACAGAGAGGTGCAAGTTTGACCTATAACACCTAGGAGATATGATAGGTTGGGCTATGTGCTCGTAATCAGTCCTGGGATTCTCTTTCAAGGCATTGTGGTGACCACATGTAAGAAGACATGGGAGCTTCGATAGGTTGGGCTATGTGCCCGTAATAAGTCATGGGATGCTCTTTCGAGGCATTGTGGTGGGATTCACATATAAGTAGACTTGGGAGATCTTGTCAGTCATGCTTCGACACATAAAAGGTCCTGCAATACTCTTTTGAGGCATTATGACGCACATAATAAGTCCTGGGGATTCCACAGTATGGCCAGTGATGATGAAGACATACAGGTGGTGGGCCTACATCCAACATGAAAAAGGGATGGCTCTGTAGAACTTCCTATGATGAGTAGTTTAGAGATTGATTGAGATAGCAGTAGCAGTGACGATGACGATGATTTGATGTTGATGATCCAGTGACGATGATCTAGAGAAGAATACTTGTGCTAGCAAATCTATGTCAATAAATACCTTCCTAGTTAAGAGGGAGTGTTGATGTAATTGTAACTTTGGAATGTATTTCACATATATGCATATTGTATTCCTATAGAGATGTTATTATTCCTCTATACGGAAGTGTCGTCATTTATATTGCAAGTATCGTAACTTATACTTGATGGGTTATTAGACCACCTTGATGGGATCAGAGCTGTATAAGTCATGTGGGTTAAAGGGTTATTAGACAACCCTATTGGGGGTCAGCCCTATCAGCATTATGTTATGTGGTTAAGTTGAGGCCGACCTAGTAAAGGTCACTAGGAAATTCAAGCCATGTATAAATAGAGTGCGGGAGGAACTCTGTTTGATCATTCTATTCTTCACTCACACACTCATTGGAGAGTATCGCACTAGTGGAAGAGGAGAAGCTGCTGCTAGGAGGACTATCTCTTGTACTCGGGTTGTATCATTGCTCTATCTATCTCTGAGGAATTTGTGGGGTTTTTCACCTTCTTGGTTTTCCTGGTGAAACTCTGTGTCTCTTGTGTGCTTTCATTATTGTGTCAATGATTGATATGCTGTACATGTTATACTCTCAGTTAATATCCTAGATCAGATTGAAATTTCTGAAAAACTAACAACACTGATTCGATCTTTCTCCCTAACATAAAATATATATCTCTCTCTATAAAACCCTTACCATCTCTCTATTTCTCTCTCTCTTTGTCTCTAAATAGAAAACTAGAAATCTCTCACTCTACCTCACTCTCTCTCTCTAAAACCCTAACCCCCGATCTCTCTTTCTCTAAACCTCTAACCACTAATATCTCTCTCTCCCTACCTGTAAACCCATAATATCCAATCTCTCTCAACCCATAACCCCAATCTTTCTCTCTCTCTCTAAACCCCTAAAACCTAGTCTCTCTATATATCTCTAAAACCCTAGCCCCCAGTATCTTTCTCTCTAAAACATGAACACCAAATTTCTCTATCTCTCTCTAAACCCATAATCTCCAATCTCTCTCTCTCTTTCTATACCCCTAAAACCAAATACCTCTCTTTCTATCTCTCTCACTAAACCCCTAACCTCCAATTTCTCTTTCTCTCTCTCTCTCTCTCTCTCTCTACACCCCTAACCCCCATTCTCTCTCTCTATCTCTAAACCCCTAAACACCTAATCCCAAATCTCTCTCTCTCCCCCTCTCTCTATAAACCCCTAACCTCCAATCTCTCTCTCTCTCTCTCTCTCTCTCTCTCTCTCTAAAATCCTAAATCCCAACCTCTATTTCTCTCTCTCTCAACCCCTAACCTCCGTTCTCAACTCTAGCTCTAAGCCCCTAATCCCCAATCTCTCTCCCTTCTCTCACAAGACCCCTAAGCCTAAATTTCTCTCTCTCTCTCTCTCTCTCTCTCTCTCTCTCTCTCTCTCTCTCTCTCTCTCTCCCCCTCACTTTCCAAACCCCTAACACCCAATCTCTCTCTCTCCCTCTGAATATCTAAACCCCTAACCCCCAAACCCTCTCCCTCTCTAAAACCCTAACATCCAATCACTCTCTCTCTCTCTCTATAGAATCCTAACCCCCATTCACGCTCTCTCTTTCTAAACCTCTAATATCTTTCTCTCTCTAAACCTATAACCCCCAACCTCTTTCTATAAACCCCTAACCCCCAATCTCTCTTTCTTTCCCTATCTCTTTATCTCTCTCTAAACCCCTAACCCCCAATCTCTCTTTCTCTAACTCTCTCTTTATCTCTCTCTAAACCCATCACCCCCAATATCCCTCTCTCACTATCTAGAAACCCCTAACCTCCAATCTCTCTCTCTCTCTCTCTCTCTAAATCCCTAACCCCCAATATCCCAATCCCTCTCTCTCTCTCTCTAAACCCCCAATCCCTAATCTCTTTTCTCTAAATATCTAACCTCAACTCTCTTTCTCTCTCTAAACCCCTAACCCCTAATCTCTCTCTCTCTCTATCTCTAAACACCTATCCCTCAATGTTTCCTTCTATAAACAAATAAAACCCTAACCCCCAATTTCTCTCGCTCTCTCTCTCTCTCTCTCTCCAAAATCCAACTCCTCACGCTCCTAGCCCTCCCCCCTCTATATGTATATCTCTCTCCACTACCAACCATCAATACAACCCTCATGTTCTCTCTTTATATCTAAATGCCTATTAACACCCTCTCTCTCTCTCTCTCTCTCTCTCTCTAAACCCTTAACCACCAGTGTCTCTCTCTCTAAAAACCTAAAAAATAATCTCTTTATCTCTCTTCTCTCTAAGACCCTAACCTATAATCTCTCTTTCTCTCTAATGCTTTGTCTCTCTCTCGAAACGTCTAATGCCAAACCTCCCTCATTCTATCTCTCTCTCTCTAAACCCCTAACACCCAATCAATCTCTCTCCCTAACCTAAAATATATATCTCTCTCTATAAAACCCTTACCATCTCTCTATTTCTCTCTCCTTCTCTCTAAATAGAAAACCAACAATCACTCCTTCTCCCAGTCTCTCTCTCTAAAACCCTAACCCCCAATATCCCTTCCTCTAAACCTCTAACCACCAATCTCTCTCTCTCTCTCTCTAAAACCATAACTCCAAATCTATCCATCTATCTCTAAACCCTAACACCCAATCTTTCTCTCTCTAAAAACTGAACACCAAATTTCTCTATCTCTCTCTAAACCCATAATCCCCAATCTCTCTCTCTCTTTATGATCCCCTAAAACCAAATATCCCTCTTTCTATCTCCCTCTCTCCGAACCCCAAACCTACAATATCTCTTTCCCTCTCTCTCTAAACCCCTAACCTCCAATCTATCTTTCTCTTTCTCTCTCTCTCTCTACACCACTAAACCCCATTCTCTCTCTCTCTCTCTCTCTCTCTCTCTCTCTAGACCCCTAACCACCAATTTCTCTCTCTAAACACCCAATCCAAAATATCTCTCTCCCCTCTCTCTTTATAAAATCCTAACCTACAATCTCTCTCTCTTTCTCCATAAACCCCTATATCTCAGCATTTCTTCCTATCTCTCTCAACCCCTAACTAGCAATTTCTCTCTCTAAACACCTAATCCAATATATCTCTCCCCCTCTCTCTCTATAAAACCATAACCTCCAATCTCTATCTCTCTATAAACCCCTATATCCTAGCCTCTCTTCCTATCTCTCTCAACCCCTAACCTCCATTCTCTCTCTTCCTCTAAGCCCCTAATCCCCAATCTCTCTTCCTCTCTCACCAAATGCCTAAACCTAAATTTCAATCTCTCTCTCTCTCTCTCTCTCTCTCTCTCTCTCTTTCTCTCTCTAAACCCATAACCTGGAATCTCTCTCGTGCTCTCAACCCATAACCCCCAATGTTTCTCTCTCTAAACCCCTAAAACCCAATCTATCTATCTATCTCTAAACCTCTAACCACCAATCTCTCTCTCTCTAAAACCTGAACACCAAATTTATCTATCTCTCTAAACCCCTAATCCCCGATCTCTCTTTCTCTCTCTCTCTTTTTAACTCTTAAAACCAAATACCTCTCATTCTATCTTCCTCTCTCTAAACCCAAAAACTCCAATCTCTCTTTCTCTCTCTCTCTAAACCCCTAGCGTCCATTATATCTTCCTCTTTCTTGCTCTCTCTCTACACCCCTAACCCTCATTCTCTGTCTCTCTCTCTCTATCTCTAAACCCCTAATCACAAATTTCTCTCTCTAAACACCTAATCCAAAATATCTCTCTCCCCTCTCACTCTATAAACCCCTAACCTCAAATATCTCTCTCTCTCTAAACCCTTGTATCCCAACCTCTCTTCCTCTCTCTCTCAACCCCTAGCCTCAATTCTCTCTCTGCCTCTAAGCCCCTAATCCCCAATCTCTATTCCTTGCTCACTAAATGCCTAAACCTAAATTTTAGTCTCTCCCTCTCTCTCTCTCTAAACCCTAACACCTAATCTCTCTCTCCCTCTTAATATTTAAACCACTAAACCCAAAACTATCTCCCTCTCTAAACCCCTAACCTTTAATATAAATATCTCTATCAAACCCTAACCCCCAAATCACTCTCTCTCTAAACCTGTAACCCCCAATCTATCTCTCTAAACCCCTAACCCCCAATCTATCTTTCTGTCTCTCTCTCTTTACCTCTCTCTAAACCCATTACCCTCAATTTCTCTCTCTCTCTCTCTCTCTATCTATCTATCTATAAACCCCTAACCTGCAATCTCTCTGTCTAAGACCCTTACCCCCAATCTCTCTCTCTCTCTCTCTATAAACCCCTAACTGCCAACTAATATCTCTCTCTCTCTCTCTTCCTCTTTATCTCTCTCTTAACCCCAAAATCCCTGTCGCTTTCTCTCTCTAAACCCCGAATCCCTAATCTCTTTCTTTCTAAATCCCCAACCTCCATTCTCTCTCTCTCTATAAACCACTAACCCCCAATCTCTCTCTCTCTCTAAAAAGCTAACACCGCATGTTTCATTCTCTAAACCCATAAAACCCTAACCCACAATCTCTCTCTCTCTCTCTCTCTCTCTCACTCTCTCTCTCTCTCCACCCATTTAAAGTCGTAACCCTACCTCTCTCTCTCAACCCCTTATCACCAATTTCTCTCTCTCTCTCTCTAAACCCAGATATATCTCTCTCTCCTTAAACCCAGCATCCACAATCTCCCTCTCTCTCAATCTCTAAACACCTAACCACCAATATATATCTCTCTCTCTAAAATACTAACCCCGAATCTCTCTCTCTAAAGCTCTAACCACTAAACTCTCTCTCTCTCTATAAACCCCTAACCCTGAATCTCTCTCTCTCTAAACCCATAACCCCTAATATATATGTATCTCTCTCTCTCTCTCTAAACCCCTAACACTCAATCGCTCTATCTATCTCTAAACCCCTAACCCCCAATCTTTCTCTCTATCTAAACCAATAACACCCAACTGCTCTATCTATCTCTAAATCCTTAACCCCCAATCTTTCTCCCTATCTAAACCATTAACACCAATCTCGCTATCTCTCTCTAAACCCCTAACCCCCAATCTATCTCTCTCCAAACCCCTAAGCCCAAATATTTCTCTTTCTATATTCCTCTCTCTGAATCCATAAGATCCAATTTCTCTCTCCCTCTCTCTCTCTCTCTCTACACCCGTAACCCTCATTCTCTCTCTCTCTCTCTCTCTAAACCCCTAACCCCCAATTTGTCTCCCTAAAAAACTAATCTTGAATCTCTCCCTCTCCCTCTCCCTCTCTAAACCCCTAACCTCCAATATCTCTCTCTCTCCCTCTCTCTCTCTCTCTATCTATCTATCTAAACACCTGAACCCCAATATCTATTTCTCTCTCTCTGAAACACTAACCTCTCTCTCTCTCTCTAAACTCCTAAACCCCAATCTCTCTCCCTCTCTCATGAAAACCCTAACCCCAAATCTCTCTCTCTCTCTCTCTCCAAATACCTATCTCCAAATTTCTCTCCCTTTCTCTCTCTCTTTAAACTCCTAACCCATAAAAAACTCTCTCTCTAAACCCCTAGCAAACGGTCTCTCTCCCCCTCTATTTATCTCTCTCTCTCTCTGTCTAAACCCATAACCACATTCTCTCTCTCTAAATCCCTAACCCCCAATATCTCTCTCTCTCTAAACTCCTAACCTCCAATCTCTAGTCTCTCTCTCTAAAACCCTAACCTCCGATATCTCTTTGTTTTTCTCTAAATCCATCACCACCAATCTCCCTCACACTCTATCTCTAAACCCTTAACCTCCAATCTTTCTCACTCTCTAAACCCCCAATCAATAATCGCTTTCCTTCTAAATCAATAGCCTACAATCTCTCTCTCTCTCTCTCTCTATCTATCTAAGACCCTAACACCCAATCTCTCAGTCTCTCTCCCTTTAAACCCCTAACCCCCAATCTCTCCCTCCCTCTCTCTCTCTCTCAACCCCTTATCACCAATTTCTCTCTCTCTCTCTCTCTCTCTCTCTCTCTCTCTGTCTCTCCACCCCCCCCCACACACACACAAAAAAAAAAATTCTCTAACACTGAATTTCTCTCTCTCTCTCTAAATCCATAACCCCAATCTCTTTCCCTATAAACAGCTTACCCAAAATATCTCTCTCTCTAAACCCCTAGCAATCTCTCTCTCTCTCTCTCTCTCTCTCTCTCTAAACACCTAATCTCCAATATATCTCTTTTTCTTTAAGCCACCAAACCCCAATCTATATATATATAACCACTAACCATCAATCTATCCCTTTCTATATATCTCTCTATAAAACACTGACTCCCAATTTCTCTCTCTCTCTCTTTAAATTCCTAACTCCTAATCCCTCACTCTCTTTAAACCTCTAACCACCAATATCTCTCTAACCCCCTAACCTCCAATCTCTCTCTCTCTCTCTCTCTCAAACCTCTAACAATTAGTCTATCTCATTCTATCTCTCTCAGTCTAAACCCCTAAACCCCTATGTTTCTTTCTCTCTCTTTGAACTCCTAACCCCCCCTCTCTCTTTGAAAGATGCACCTTGATGAGCTGATCAACCTGGTATACTCAAAATTTGAAAACTGGAAAGTTCACGCCTAAAAATTGCCTTTGAGACTTATGGATCCTCTAGACAAGATCCTAAACTAGGGTTTGATAAATCTAACCCTTTTTCCCAACCAAAAGGTTTGCTCCAAAGCTCTAAACTTCGATTTTTTTGAGGAGCTTCCAGTCGTGGTCACAGACTTCAAAAATTCCAACTTTTGCAAAAGACCTAATTTTCCACTTTTCTGATCAAAGTCCTGAACTAGGGTTTGATCAAGCCTGGCCTTCTACCCAACCAAAAAAATCGATCTTGGTCTCTAAATTTCGATTTTGATGAGTAGCATTCACCCGTGGTCTCCGATTACAAAAATACCAACTTTCTTTGAAACCCCAATTCCCGGAGCCATGAATGAAGGTGCTAAAAAATAATTATGCTTTGACAGAAATATGCACCTGATTGTTTCTGGTGTAACTCTGAACTTTCTGATCCATAGGGTCTGAAACATCTACCTGTGGTAACCAGACCTGTCATCTTTCCAACCCCATAGGTATGACCTCAATTGGATTCTCTAAGAGAGAGTTAGGCCAAGTGTCGCAACATGACCTATTTATGGGATAAAACAGGAGAGCGAACTTGTACGGTGTGCCACGTGTCACTGGTTCAGTTTCAGCCTCTAAAAATGTTACCTGAGAAATTACAATCCGTGCACTACCTATCACTCTTTATGAAATTTCATTTGGAGCTTCCTAGCCCAAGTTATGAACATTTTTCCTAGGTCACATCTTTATGACTCAGATCTGGAGGAGGCAAAAACCCTAGATTGTACAAATCATAAAACACAAAGTATAGTGAATTAGAAGTTTTCCTTTGGAAACAAGGTATATGGGGATCTGATCTTCGACTTGTAAAATTTTAAGATCCAAAAACGTCGCCAAAATGGATTTATAGTGAAAGTGCTACAATGACTGGTTTTTGGTATATCAAGCCCTAGCATCGCAAGTGCAACAAGTGTCATACATGCCATACCATGCCTTCTTTCAGGCTAGCTCTAATACCATGTTAGTTTTTTGGAATTTACTTCAATCTAATCTAGGATCTTAACTGAGATAACAACATGTACAGCATATCTATAGCATATCAATCATGGACACAATAATGCAAGCACACGAGAGACATGGAGTTTACTTGGGGAAAACTATAAAGGTGAAAAACCCCAATAACTTCCTCAGAGATAGATAGAGAAATGATACAACCCAAGCATAAGAGATAGACATCTCCTAGTAGCAGCTTCTCCTCCTCCACAAGTGTGCCACTCTGCAAAGAGTGTGTGAGAGAATAGAATGATCAAATAGAGTGCCTCCCGCACTCTATTTGTACATGACTTGAATTGCTTGATAACATTTACTAGGTCGGCCTTAACTAAACCACATAAAATAATGCTAACTAGGCCGACACCCAATAGGGTGGTCTAATAACCCTTTGACCCACATGGCCGACCCCTGATAGGGTGGTCTAATAACCCTTCGACCCACATGACTTATACAGGGTTGACCCCAACAAGTTGGTCTAATAACCCATCAAGTATAAGTTACGACACTTACAATATAAATGACGACACTTCCATATAGAGGAATAATAAAATATCTATAGGAATACAAACACTTCCATATACAGGAATAATAACATCTCTATAGGAGTAAAATATCCATAGATGAAATACGTGGGTGAAATACATTCCAAAGTTACATATACATCAACACCCCCCGCACACCTACACCAAAAAAAAAATTCTCTAACAGTGAATTTATCTCACACACTCTCTCTCTCTAAATCCATAACCCCAATCTCTTTCCCTATAAACAGCTTACCCAAAATATCTCTCTCTCTAAACCCCTAACTTGCAATCTCTCTCTCTCTCTCTCTCTCTCTCTAAACACTTAATCTCCAATATATGTCTTTTTCTTTAAGCCACCAACCCCCAATCTATATATATATAACCACTAACCATCAATCTATCTCTTTCTATATATCTCTCTATAAAACACTAACTCCCAATTTCTCTCTCTCTCTTTAAAATCCTAACTCCTAATCCCTCACTCTCTTTAAACCTCTAACAACCAATATCTCTCTAACCCCCTAACCTCCAATCTCTCTCTCTCTCTGTCTCTCTCTCTCTCAAACGTCTAATAATTAGTCTATCTCATTCTATCTCTCTCAGTCTAAACCCCTAAGCCCCTCTATTTCTTTCTCTCTCTCTGAACTCCTAACCCCCCCTCTCTCTATATATATATATATGTATATCTCTCTAAATGGATTCTCCCTAATCTGTCTCTCTCTCTAAACCCATAAACCCCAATCTTTCTCTCTCTCTCTAATCCCCTAACCCCTAATATCTCTCTATCGATCTATCTAAACCACTAACCACCAATCTCTCTCTTTCTCTAAACCCCCAACCCCCAATTTTTATCTCTCTAAACTCATGAACTCCTACATCCCTCCCTCTAAACCCCTAATCTCCAATCTCTCTCTCTCTCTCTCTCTCCCCCCCCTCTCTCTAAAACCGTAACACCTAATTCCCACTCCCTCTCTCTCTCTCTCTCTCAAACCCTAACCCCCAATCTCTCTCTCTCTCTCTCTCCCAAACCCCAAATTTTCACACTCCTACCCCTCCCCCCTCTATATGTCTATCTCCCTCCACTACCAACCATCTATAGACCCCTCATGATCTCTCTTTATATCTAAACGCATGTTAACACCCTCTCTCTCTCTCTGTAAACCCTCAACCACCACTCTCTCCCTCTAAAACCCTAACAAACAACTCTCTCTCTCTCTACGCCCCTAACCTCCAATATCTCTCTCTCTAACTCTTTGTCTTTCTCTCTAAATGACTAAACCTAGACCTTGATCTTTCTATCTCTCTCTCTAAACCCTTAACAACTAATCGATCTCTCTCTATATTTCTCTCTCTCTCTCTCTGCCTCTAAATAGAAAACTAGTAATCTCTTCCTCTCTCCCTCTCTCTCTCTAAAACCTTAACACCCGATCTCTCTTCCTTGAAACATTTAACCACTAATATCTCTCTCTATCTTTCTCTCTCTCCCTATCTCTAAACCCATAATGCCTAATCTCTTTCTTTGTCTCTCACTCAACCCATACTCCCAATCTCTCTCTCTCTCTCTCTAAACCCCTAAAACATAGTCTCTCTTTCTATCTCTAAAACCCTAACCCCTAATATCTCTCTCTCTTTAAAACATGATAACCAAATTTCTCTATCTCTCTCTCTCTCTCTCTCTCTCTCTCTCTCAACCCCTAAAACCAAATACCTCTCTTTCTGTCTCCCTCTCTCTACACCCCTAACCTCCAATCTCTCTTTCTCTCTTTCTCTCTACACACCTAACCCCCATTCTCTCTCTCTCTCTCTCTCTCTCTAAACCCTTAAACACCTAATCCCAAATATCTCTCTCTCCCCCTCTATCTATAAACCCCTAACCTCCAATATCTCTCTATATCTCTCTAAACCGCTGAACCCCAACCTCTATTTCTCTCTCTCTCAACCCCTAACCCGTATTGTCTATCTCCCTCTAAGCCCTTAATCCCCAATATCTCTCCCTCTCTCACCAAACCCCTACCCTAAATTTTAGTCTCTCTTACTATCACTCTCCAAACCCTTAACATCCAATCTCTCTCTCCCTCTCAATCTGTAAACAACTAACCCCCAAACTCTCCCCCTCTCTCTAACCTCAAATCTCTCTCTCTCTCTCTTTCTCTCTAAAACCCTAACCCCCATTCACTCTCTCTCTCTCTAAACATCTAATCAATCTCTCTCTAACCCATAATCTTTCTCTCTAAACCCCTAACCCCTAATATATCTATCCCTCTCTCTCTCTCTCTAAGCCCCTAATCTCTAATATCTTTCTTTCTAGATATCTAACCTCCATTCTCTCTCTCTCTCCCTCTCTCTCTCTCTCTCTAAACCCCTAACCCCCAATCTCTCTCTGTGTCTCTCTCTAAACACCTAACCCCCAATGTTTCCTTCTATAAACCCATAAAACCCTAACCCCCAATCTCTCTCTCTCTCTAAACCCCAACTCCTCATGATACTAGACCTCCCCCCTCTATATGTATATCTCTCTCCACTACCAAGCATCCATACACCCCTCATGTTCTCTCTTTGTATCTAAACGCATATTAACACCCTCTCTCTCTCTCTTTCTATAAACCCTCAACCATCAGTCTCTCTCTCTAAAAACCTAGCAAACAATCTCTCTCTCTCTTTAAACCCCTAACCTCCAATATCTCTCTCTCTAACTCTTTGTCTTGCTCTCTAAATGCCTAACGCTAAACCTCCCTCTTTCTATCTTTCTCTCTAAACCTCTAACACCCAATCGATCTCTCTCGTTAACCTAAAATATATCTCTCTCTCTATAAAACCCTTACCATCTCTATATTTCTCTCTACCTCTCTAAATAGAAAACCAATAATCTCTCCCTCTCTCCCTCTCTCTCTATAAAACCCTAACACCCTATATTTCTTCCTCAAAACCTCTAACCACCAATCTCTCTCTCTCTCTCTCTCTCTCTCTCTCTCTCCCTCTCTCTAAACCCATAACCCACAATCTCTCTTGTACTCTCAACCGATAACCCCAATATCTCTCTCTCTAAACCCATGAAACCCAATATATCTATCTATATCTAAAAATCTAACCCCCAATCTCTCTCTCTCTACAACTTGAACACCAAATTTCTCTATCTCTCTCTAAACCCCTAATCCTCTCTCTCTATCTCTCTAGCCCCTAATCACCAATTTCTCTCTCTAAACACCCAATCCAAAATATCTCTCTCCCCCTCTCACTCTATAAACCCCTAACCTCCAATGTCTCTCTCTCTAAACCCCTATATCCCAGCCTCTCTTCCTCTCTCTCAACCCCTAACCTCCCTTCTCTCTCTTCCTTTAAGCCCGTAATCCCCAATCTCTATTCCTATCAGACCAAACATCTAAACAAAAATTTTAGTCTCTCCCTCTCTCTCTCTCCAAACACCTAACACCTAATGTCTCTCTCCCTCTCGATATCTAAACCCCTAAACCCCAATCTCTCTCCCTCTATAAACCCCTAACCTTTAATATATCTCTCCCTCTAAAACCCTAACCCCCAAATCACTCTCTCTCTCTAAACCTGTAACCCCCAATATCTCTCTCTAAACCCCTAAACCCCAATCTATCTTTCTCTCCCTCTCTCTTTACCTCTCTCTATCTATAAACCCCTAACCTCCAATTTCTCTCTCTAAGCCCCTTACCCCCAATATCTCTATCTCTCTCTAAACCCCTAACCACCAATATCTCTCTCTCTTTCTTTCTCTTTCTCTCTTAACCCTTAACACCAAAAATCCTTGTCCCTATGTCTCTCTAAACCCCCAATCCCTAATCTCTTTCTTTTGAAATCCCTAACCTCCATTCCCTCTCTCTCTATAAACCCCTAACCCCCAATCTCTCTCTCTCTAAAAAGCTAACCCCCAATGTTTCATTCTCTAAACCCATAAAACCATAACCCACAATCTCTCTCTCTCTCTCTCTCACCCTTTAAAGTCCTCACCTTACCTCTCTCTCTCAACCCCTTATCCTCAATTTCTCTCTGTTTCTCTAAACCCCTAACTCCCAATCTCTTTTTCTATTAACGCCTAACCCCGAATATCTCTCTATCTCTAAACCCCTCATTTCCAATCTCTCTTTCTCTCGCTCTAAAACCTTGAGATCCAATATCTCTCTCTTTCTCTAAACCCCTAACTCCCAATATCTCTCTCTCTCTAAACCCACAACCTACAATATCTCTCTCTCCATCTCTCTCTCTCTCTATCTCTCCCTCTCTTTCTCTTTAAACCCAAATCTCTCTCTCTCTCTCTCTCTCTCTCTCTCTCTCTCTCTCTCTCTAATCTCTCTCTCTCTCTAATCTCTCTCTTTCCATAAACCCCTAACTCTAGTCACTCTCTCTCTCTCTCTCTCTCTCTCTCTCTCTCTCTCTCTCTCTCTAAACCTGTAACCTCAAATATCTCTCTCTCTAAAATATTGACCCCCAATCTCTCCATCCCTCTCTCTCTAAACCTCTAACCCCCGATATCTCTCTCTATCTCTAAACCCGTAAAAACCAATATCTCTCTTTTAATATCTCTCTCTTGCAAACCCTAACCCTCAATTTCCTTATCTCTCTCTAAAATTCTAACTCCTAATCCCTCACTATCTCAAAACCCCTAACCACCAATCTCTCTCTATGTCTCTAAAACCATAACAACTTGTCTCTCTTTTTCTATCTCTCTCGCTCTAAACCACTAACCAATACATCTCTCACTCTCTAAACCCATAACCCCCCCTCTCTCTCTATATATATATGTATGTATCTCTCTCTAAACCAATAACCCTCAATCTCTCTCTATCTCTAAACCCCTAACGCTTAATATCTCTCTCTCTATCTATCTAAGCAACGAACCTTGAATCTCTCTCTATAAGCCTCTAAACTCCTATATATCTCTCGCTCTCCAAACCCCTAAACCCTAATCTCTCTGTTTAAATCTCTCATCTGCAATATTTTTTCCTCTCTGAATCCCTCTCACTCACTCACTCACTCTCTCTCTCCCCCCAAATTTGTAAGCCCTAACCTCATACACCTAATCTCTCTTTCTCTCTCTCTCTAAATATATGATCCCCAAACTCTCTCTCCCTCCCTCCCCTTCTTTCTCTAAAACCCTAATAGCTAAGACCCTCTCCCTTTCTCCCTCTCCATCTCTCTCTCTCTCTCACTCACTCTCCAAAACCCACCACCTCACCCTCCTACCCCTCCCCCCTCTCAAAGTATCTCTCCCCATACCACTAACCATCTATACACCCCTCATCATATCTATCTCTAAAACCCTAACACTGAATCTCTCTCCCTCTCTCTAACCTCCATTCTCTCTCTCTATCTTTATAAACAACTTACCCCATATCTCTATATTTATAGATCCCTCTATAAACCACTAAACCCTAATCTCTCTCTCTCTCTCTCTCTATCTCGAAACCCCTAACCCCCAAACTCTCTCTCTATCTTCAAACCCCTAACACTTAACCCTAATCTCTGTCTCTCTATCTCTAAACCCCTAACCCCCAATCTCTCTTTCTCTCTCTATCTTTAAACCCCTAACCCCTAACCCCCAATATCTTTCACTAAACCCTTAACAACAAGTTTGTCTCTCTCTCCAAACCCCTAACCTCCAATATCTCCCTCTCTAAACCCCTCTATCTCTCTCTCTAAATCTCTAACCCACAATATCTCTCTCTAGACACCTAACCTCAAATCTCTCTCTCTCTAAACCCTAAAACCCTAACCCATGACTGTCAATCTCTCTCTCTCTCCCTCTATTGAAACCCCTAACCCCCAATATCTTTCTCTCTCTAAACCCCTAACTCCTAATCTCCCTCTCTCTCTCTCTAAGCCTCTAACCCTTAATTTCTCTCACTCTCACTCTCTCCCCAAATCCCCACACGTCACCCACCTACCCCTCCCCTCTCTCAATGTCTCTCTCCTCCCAATCACTAACCATACATACTCCCCCAGTGATCTCTCTCTATCTCTACACACCTATTCACCCCTAATATCTCTCTCTCTCTCAAAACCCTTAACCCCAATACATATCTCTCTTAACCCCAATTCCTCTCTCTCTCTAAACCCATCTCTCTCTATCCATATATCTATCGATCTAAACCTCTAACACCCAATCTATGTCTATCTTTCTCTCTCTCTCTCTCTCTCTCCATCTATTTATATATCTAAACCCCTAACCCCAATCTCTCTCTCTCTAAACCTCTAACCTCCAATCTCTCTCATTTTCTCTCTGTCTAAACCCCTAACCACCAATATCTTTCTTTATTTTTCAGTCTCTCTCTAAGACCATAATCCTGAATCTCTGTATATCTCTCTAAACCTCTAACCCCCAATCTTTGTCTCTCTCTAAACCTCTAAACTCCAAACTTTGTCTCTCTCTAAACCCCTAACCTTCAATGTCTCTCTCTCTCTCTCTAAACTCAAAAATCCTAACCCCAAAATTCTCTCTCTCTCTCTCTCTCTTTCTCTATCAACATCAAACCTACAATCTCTCTCTCTCTCTCTGACACCCTAACCCCAATCTCTCTCTCTCTCTAAACCTATAACCTCCAATCTTTCTCTTTTTCTCTCTCTCTAAACCCCTAACCACCAATATCTTTCTTTATTTTCCACTCTCTCTCTAAAACCATAATCCTGAATCTCTATATATCTCTCTAAACCTATAAACCCTAACCCCCAAATTCTCTCTCCCTCTCTCTTTAAAAACCCCTATCCCCCAAATTCTATCTCTCTCTCTACCCCCATCAAAACACCCTCTGCACACCCAATCGATTTATCTCTCTCTCTAAACATCTAACCCCCAATCTCTCTCTTTTTCTCTCTCTAAACCCTTACCCTCCAATATCTCTCTCTCTCTCTAAACCCCTAACCCACAATCTCTCTCTTTCTCTCCTTTTCTCTCTCTAAACCACTAATGCTCAATCTCTCTCTCTCTCTCTCTCTCTAAACCATTAACCCCCAATCTCTCTCTCTATAACCCTGACCCCCATTATGTCATTCTCTCTAGCTATCTATCTAAACCTATAAACCCGAATCTCTCTCTCTCTCTCTAAGCCACTAACCACCAATATATAGCTCTCTAAACCCTTAAACCCTAGTCTCTCTCACTCTAAACGCTTATCCACCAATCTCTCTCTCTCTATCCCTTTAAACCCCTAATGAACTAACTCTCTTTCTATATATCTCTCTCTAACTCCCTAACCCCCAATCTTGTTGGTTGTGGAGCCTAATCTTCCAGTCTCATAAATGATGTTGTTTCACCCATCTTTGTACCCCAAGTTTGGTTATGATCTCAACACGCACACCGGGGGTTCTGCGCTTTTTGGCCAACAAATTACGAGACCATGGTTTTGGGTAGCACGTGGTATTTCCCCATGGTATTTCCCCTTTAAAAGGAAGACATTGTAATATGTCTGTGAAAGGTATTGTAGAATTGTAAAGATCTATGAGATCGTGTAAGAGAGACTGAGAGAGAGTGAAGAGGAAGTTGCAGCGGATTGTGTTGTGTGTTGTATCCCTTCATTTGCTGGATGGTGTAATAATAAGGATTGGAAATTTCTATGTGGACGTAGCCCATCTTGGATGAACCACGTTACATTTGTGTCTATCTTGTAATGTGTTTGTGTAATTTATATTTGCATCTTGTTTATTGTTATTGCTCTACCATCCTATTTTTATAACAAATCTCTCCCTCTCTAAACCCTTAACAACCAGTCTCTCTCTCTCCAAATCCCTAACCTCCAATATCTCCCTCTCTAACCCCATCTATCTCTCTCTATTTAAATCTCTAACCCCCAATATATCTCTCTAAACCCCTAACCTCCAATCTCTTTCTCTCTCTCTCTTTAAACCCTAAAACTCTAAACCATGACCGCTAATCTATCTCTCTCTCTTGAAACCCCTAACCCCCAATCTCTCTCTCTCTCTAAACCCTTAACCCCTAAATCTCAATATCCCCCCCTCTTTCTCTCTTTCTTAGCCCGTAACCATCAATTTCTCTCAATCTAACTCACTCCTCAAATCCCAACACCTCACCCACCTACCCCCCCCTATCAATGTTTCTCTCCTCCCAATCATTAACCATCCATACTCCCCTAATGATCTCTCTCTATATCTAAACACTTATTCACCCCCAATCTCTCTCTCTCTCTCAAAACCCTTAACCCCAATACATATCTCTCTGTCTGAAAACCCTTAACCCCAATACCTCTCTCTCTCTCTCTCTCTCTAAACCCCTAGCCTCCAATATCTATCTGTCTCTAATCTCCTAATCTCCAATCTCTCTCTATATATCTCTCTCTAAATGCCTAACCCCCAACCTCCCTCTTTGTCTCTCTCTCTCTATCTAAACCCTTAACACACAATCGATATTTTTCCTCTAACCTCCAATCTATCTCTCTCTAAACCCTTAGAATCAAACCTCTCTCTCTCTCTCTTTGCATCCATCTCTATATATCTATATATATATATTAATCTAAACCTCTAACAACCAAACTCTCTCTCTCTCTCTCTCTCTCTTCATCTATATATATATCTAAACCCCTAACCCCCAATCTCTCTCTCTATAAAAACCTAACCCCCAATCCCTATCTCTCTCTAATCACCTAACCCCCTATCTATATATATATCTCTCTAAACCTCTATCCCCCTATCTATCTCTCTCTCTCAAAACCCTCATCCAACGATGTCTCTTTCTCTCTCTCTCTCTCTAAACCCCTAACCCACAATCTCTTTATCTCTCCCTAATCCCCTAACCACCAATCTCTCTCTATCTCTTTATCTCTCTATACCTATATAAATCTATAACCCCCAATCTCTTTGTCTCTCTCTAAGCCCCTAAACACCAATCTATCTTTTTCTATCTCTCTCTCTAAGACCCTAACCCCTAATATATATCTCTATGTCTCTCTAAATTCCCATTATCCAATCTCAACCTCTTTAAACCCCTAACACCCAATCTCTCTCGCTAAGCTCATTACCACCAATATCTCTCTCTAGAAAACCCTATCCTCTATCCTCTATCTTTCTATCTTTCTCTAAACCCCTATACCCCAATCACTCTCTCTCTCAATCTAAACCTTTGACCCTTAACCCCCTATCTCTCTCTAAATTCCTAACCCCTAATCTTTCTCTATCTCTCTAAACCCCGAACCCCTAATCTCTCAATCTCTCTATAAACCCTTAACTCACAATCTCTCTCTCTCTCTCTCTCTTTATCTAAACCCCTAACTCTCAATCTCTAACTATAAACCCTTAACCTGCAATCTCTCTCTATGTATCACTAAACCTCTAACCTCAAATCAACCTCTCTCTCTCTCCTTCTAAACCCCTAAACCATAATATTTATAAACCCATAACCTCCAATATCTCTATCTCCCTCTATTTATATCTGTCCCCCAAAACCCCAAAACCCTAACCCCTAACCTTAATCTCCCTTTATCTTTCTCTAAATACCTAACATCCAATCTCTCTCTCTCCCTCTCTCTCTAAACCCCTAACCCATAAACCCCACTACATCTCTCTATATCTCTAAACCCCAATATCTCTCTCTCTCTAAACTCATAACCCCCCATCTCTCTCTCTCTCTAAATCACTAACCTCAAATCTCTCTCTCTCTCTCTCTCTCTCTCTCTCACGTGCACGCTATACACCTAACCCCCATTCTCACTCTCTATAAACCCCCAACTCCCAATCTTTCTCTCTCTAAACCCATTGCCCCTAATCTCCCTCTCTCTCTATCTCTAAACCCTTAACCTCCAATTTGTCTCCCTCTCTGAACATGATTAACCCCCGATCTATTTCTCTGTCTCTAAACCCCTAACCCCCAATCACTCGCTTTATCTGTCTCTATACTTGTCTCTTTGTCTCTCTCTCTAAGCCCTTAATCACCAATATCCATCTCCATCTCTCTCTCTCTAAACCTTTAAACCCCATCATTTCTCTCTCTCTCTCTCTAAACCCTTAACCCCCAACCTTTCTCTCTCTCTAAAATCCAAACCCCTAATCTCTCTCTCTCTCTCTCTAAATCCCTAATTCACAATCTATCCATGTCTCTCTGTCTAAACTCCTAACCCCAATCTTTCTGTCTCTCTAGACCCTTAACTTCCAATCTCTAACTCTCTCTAAACAATAAACCCCAAAATATCTCTCTCTCCCTGACTCTGTGAACCCTAACTCTCGATCTCTCTCTTCTCTCTCTCTCTCTCTAAATCCCTAAAACCTAAACCAAAAAATCTCTATCTCTCTCCCCACCAAAACACCCTCACCTCACCCACCTATCCCACCGCCCCTCTATATGTCTCTCTCCCTCCCACCACTAACCATCCATAATCCCCCCATGATCTCTCTCTCTCTATAAACCCCTATTAACCCCCAATCTCTCTCTCTCTCTCTAAACCCTTACCCTCCAATCTCTCCCTCTTTGTAAACCCTTAACCTACAATCTCTCTCTCTCTCTAAAACCATAACCGCCAATCTTCTTATTTTTATCTCTCCCTCTATCTATCTAAACCCTTAACACCCAATCGATTTCTCTCTCTCTCTCTCTCTCTCTCTCTCTCTCTCTCTAAATATCTAACCCCCAATGTCTCTCTTTATCTCTCTATCTAAAACCCTACCCTCCAATGTCTCTCTCTCCAAACCCTAACCCCAATATCTCTATATCTCTAGACCTCTAACTCCCAATATCTAACCCTCTCTAAACAATAACCCCCCAAATCTCTCTCTCTCCTAACTCTGTGAAACTCTAACCCCAATCTCTCTCTTCTCTCTCTCTCTCTCTCTCTCTCTCTCTCTCTCTCTCTAAATCCCTAACCCCTAAACCCAAAAATATTTATCTCTCTCCCCACCAAAACACCCTCTCCTCACACACCTATCCCACTACCCCTCATTATGTCTCTCTCCCTCCCACAACTAACCATCCATAATCCCCCCATGATCTCTCTCTATCTATAAACCCCTATGAGCACCCAATCTTTCTCTCTCTCACTCACTAAACCCTTACCCTTGAATTTCTCCCTCTCTATAAACCCTTAACCTATAATCTCTCTCTCTCTCTAAAACCCTAACCCCCAATCTCCCTCTTTCTATCTCTCCCTCTATCTATATAAACCTTTAACACCCAATCAATTTCTCTCTCTCTCTCTCTCTAAATAACTAGCCCCCAATGTCTCTCTTTATCTCTCTTCCTAAACCCCTACCCTCCAGTGTCTCTCTTCCTCTAAACCCCTAACCCCAAAAATCTCTCTTTCACTCCCACTCTCTCTGTCTAAAACCCTAATGCCCAATATCTCTCTCTCTAGACTCTTAACCTTTAATCTCTCTCTCTCTAGACCCCTAACCCCCAATATCTCTCTCTCTCTCTAAACCCCTAACTCCCACTATCTCTTTCTCTCTAAATTCCTAACCCCTAATCTCTCACTTTCTCCCTTTCTCTCTCTCTCTTTGAACCCTAATCCCTAATCTCTCTTTCTCTTTAAACCGCAAACCCACCCACTATATCTCTCTCTAAACTCCTTATCCTCAATCTCTCTCTCTCTATCTAAAATCCTAAACCCTAAATATCTCTCTCTTTCTAAACTGCCAACCCCCATTCTCTCTCTTTTCTAAACCATTATCCCCCAATCTCTCTCTCTCTAAAAGCCTAACCATCAATATCTCTCTCTCCCTAAGATCCTAACCCCTAATCTCTCTCTCTCCACCCTAACCTCCAATCTTTCTCTTTGGATCTCTGTATAAACCCCTAAGCACCAATATCGGTCTTTATTCCTCTCTCTCTCTCTAAACCCATAATCTCCAATCTCTGTATCTCTCTCTAAACCTCTCACTCCCAATCTGTCTCTCTCCAAACCACTAACCCTCAATATCTCGCTTTCTATCTCTCTCTCTCTCTCTAAACTCCTAATTGCCAATTTCTCTCTATATCTATCTTTATCTCTATCTCTATCTCTCACACTCTCTCTCGTTCTCTCTTTATTTCTCTCTCTAAACCATGAACTCCGAATATATATTTGTTTAAACCCCTGACACCCAATCTCTCTCTCTCTAAACACCTAACCTTCAATATCCCTCTGGCTCTCTCTTTAAATCCCTGACCACCAATCTCTATCTCTCTCTAAACCCCTAACCCCCAATCTCCATCTCTCTCTAAACCAATAACCACCAATATCTCTCTTTCTACTTCTCTCTCTCTAAACCAATAGCCACCTATATCTCTCTTTCTACTTCTCTCTCTCTAAACCCCCAAACCCCAATATTCAACTCTCTCTAAACCAATAACCCCTAATCTATCTCTTTCCATCTCTCTCTCTCTAAACCCCTATCCTCCAATCTCTCTCTTTCTCTCTCCATTTATCTAAAACCCTAACCCTAATATATACTCCTAGCCCCCTATCTCTCTTTTTGTCTAAACCCCTAATCCCCATTCTATATCTCTCTCCCTCTCTCTCGATCTATCTACCTATCTAAATCTCTATCCCCTAATCTCTCTCTCTCTCTCTCTAAATTCCTAACCCCCAATCTCTCTCTCTCTCTCTAAATCCTAATCTTGAATCTGTCTCTCTCTAAATTTGCAATCCCCAATATCATTCTCTCTAAAACCCTAACCTTTAATATCTCTCTCTCTCTAAACCCCTATCCCCAAATCTCTGACTTTCTCAACCCCTAACCCCAAATCTCTCTCTCTCTGTCTAAACCCCTAACCCCATTCCTTTCCTTTCTATCTCTCTCTCTAGAACCCCAACCTAAAATATTTAACTCTCTATCTCTTTAACCTCCAATATCACTCTATCTAACCTCCAATCTCACACTCTCTCTAAACCCACAACCCGCAATCTCTTTCTTTCTAAATCCCCAACCTCTAGTCTCTCTCTCTAAACCCCTAACCGCTAATCTCTCTCTCTCTCTCCCCCATAACTCCTAACCCCACCTCTGTCTCTCTGTCTAAGCACTTAACCCCTAAACTCCCTCGCCCTAAACCACTATCCCCTAATCTCTCTCTCTCTCTAAACCCCTAACCACCAATATTTCTCTCTTTTTCCCACACACACACTCTCTCCCACTCTCTCTATTTGTCTCTCTCTAAGCGCATAACTCCTAATCTATCTCTCTCTAAATCGATAGCCCCCAATCTCTCTCTCTCTCTCTCCCTCTCTCTCTCTATATATACCTATATATACATATACACATATATACATATGTACATACACACACACACACACACACACACACACACACACATATATATATGTATATATATATATAAACCCTAAACTCCCAACCTCTATATCTCTCTCTAAACCCCTAACCCCAAATCTCCCTTTTTCTCTCTCTAAAGCTCTAACCACCAATATCTCTCTCTAATTCCCTAATCCCCTATATATCTGATTCTCTAAATCCTCACCTCCAATCTCTCTCTCTAAACCCCTAATACCCAATATCTTTCTCTCTAAACCCATAATGTCCAATCTCTCTCCCTCTCTCTATAAAACCCTAACCCCCAATCTCTCTCTCTCTCTCTCTAAATCCCTAATCCCCATTCCTCTCTCTCTCTCTCAACCTCTAACCCCTAATCTCTGTCTTTCTATCATTGTCTCTTAATACAATTAACATAAAATCTCTCTCTATCTCTCTCTCTCTCTCTATCCCTAATCTCCAATCTCTCTCTCTCTCTAAACCCCAAATCCCCAATCTGTTTCTTTCTAAATCGCTAAATTAGAATATCTCTCTAACTCTTGTTAATTTTTTAGCATTAATTCAACATAATCTAGTATCTTTACTGAGAGAATAACATGTACAACATATCAAGCATATCAATCACAACAAGCAATCACATGAGACAATAGACAAACAGAGTTTCCTTGGGGAAAACAATAAAGATGAAGAACCCCAATTACTCCCTCAGAGATAGATAGAGCAATGATACAAAACCCAAGCATAAGAGATAGTCTCCTAGCAGTAGCTTCTCCTCCTCCACTAGTGCGCCACTCTCCAATGAGTGTATAAGTGAGAAAGTGAATGATCAAATAGAGTGCCTCCCACAGTCTATTTATACTTGACTTGACTTGTCTAATAACCTTTACTAGGTCAGCCTCAACTTAAACCACATAACATAATGCTGACAGGGCTGACCCCTAAGAGGGTGGTCTAATAACCCTTTAACCCACATGACTTATGTAGGGCCGACCCCATCAAGGTGGTCTAATAACCCATCAAGTATAAGTTACGACACTTACGATATAAATCACAACACTTTCGTATAGAGGAATAATAACATCTCTATAGGAATACAATATACATGTGTCAAATACATTCCGAAGTTACAAATACATCAACACTCCCTCTTAACTAGGAAGGTATTTCTCGACACAGATCTGCTAGCACAAGTCTTCTTCTCTGGATCATTTTCACAGGAGCATCATCATCGTCACTACTGCTTCTATCTCAATCAATCTCTGATCTACTTGTCATAGGAAGTTCTACAGAGCTAGTCCTTTTTCATACTAGATGTGGACCCACCATTTACAGGTCTTCATCATCAATGGCCATACTGTGGAATCCTCAGGACTTATTACGTGCATCACAAAGCCTCAAAAGAGTATCCCAGGACATTTATGTGCCGAAGCACAACCGGCAAGATCTCCCAGGTCCACTTACATGTGACTGTCACAAAACCTTAAAAGAGTGTCTAGCATAACAAGAACTCTAAAGAGCATCTGAGGCATTTTACCTGATTAGCACAACCTGTCCTGATCTCCGGGACGTATTACATGTGACCCCACCACAAAACCTTAAAAGAGTGTCAATCAAGAACTCTAAAGAGCATCTGAGGCATTTTACATGACTAGCACAACCTGTCCAGATCTCTAGGACTTATTACATGTGATCATGGCAATGCCTCGAAAGAGAATCCTAGGACTTATTACAGGCACACAGCCCAACCTATCGGATCTCCCAGGTCTACTTATATGCCATAGGACAATTCCTTGAAGAGCATCCCAGGACTTATTACGGGCACACAGCGCAACATATCAGATCTCCCAGGTCTACTTATATGTCCTCCCAGAGTAATGCCTCGAAAGAGAATCCTAGGACTTATTAAGGGCACACAGCCCATCCTATCAGATCTCCCAGGTCTACTTATATGCTCATCTGCACAACCTGTCCATGGCCACAGAGTATCAACCTGATACTCACCATACATCATCCTGATCACCGTCAGTGCATCATCCTGATGTATGTCATCCAGAGCATCGTCCTGATCATCATAGCATCATCCTGACACATATCATCTGGAGCAACATCTTGAAGCTCATCATACATGATCATCCTGATCATACAATGTATCCACCTAATATATATCATCATACATGATCTACCTAATCATACAATGTATCCACCTGATACATATCATCATAGATGATCTACTTGATCATACAATGTATCCACCTAATACATATCAAATACATGATCCAACTGATCATAACAACCATCCAACATGATGCATATACATATACATGATCCAACTGATCATAACAAGCATACAACATGATGCATACAAAGCACTAACTGGAGCATTGTCCTGATGCTTATCATCCAACGCTTACATCCACAGCCATGGGAAGGAACCTCCTCTCACCATGCTCGGAATGGATCCTGCAAATGTGTCCATCACTTCTTCCTTGAAGTGTCGTCAATATGAAGAACACCAAGCCTCTCTCTGAAGTACTCGAACTTCACTCTGGCTAGTGGTTTCATCAACACACCCGCAACCTACTCATCCATCGCAACATACAGGAGCTTCACTACTCCTCTATACACCATATTCGTGATATAGTGATATTCGATCTCAATGTGCTTTGACATGTCGTGGAACACCAGGTTCTTAAACAGCTTCACACAACTTTGGTTGTCACAAAAGATACCAGTAGCCTCCAATGGGAGATCAAATAACTCAGACAGTATCTTCCTCAGTCATACGGCCTCACAACTAGCCCAACAAGCTGCAACATACTCTGCTTTGACTGTACTTAGTGCTACATAAGACTGCTTCCTGCTAAAACAAGAGATCACACTTGATCCCATACTGAAGCAGCACCTCGAAGTGCTTTTCCTATCTGCAGCACTTCCTTCCCAATCTAAATCAACATAATGTTATAGGTTAAAATTTTGATTTGCATCATACTTGAGCCCATAATCAACCATACCCTTCAGGTGCCTCATAATATGCTTTACATCAACCAGGTGAACACCTCTTGGATCCATCAGGAACTGGCTCAATGTGTTCACCGCAAAGCAAATATCTGGTCTCGTGTTTGTCAGGTACATCAAGGACCCAAACATCTAACGATATACCATAGCATCAACCAGATCAGATGAAGCATCACACAGATGCTTCAGGTTCGACGCCATAGGTGTGGCCATGGCCTTGCAGTCCATCATCCCGAACCTCTTCAGGATCTCTACTACATACTTCCTTTGTCTAAGGAAGATCCCATCTGCACTCTGCCACACCTCCATGCCTAGAAAATAGTGCATCATCCCCAAGTCCTTCATCTCGAGCTCGACAACAAGCTTCCTCTTCGTGTTGGAAATCAATCTATCCTCACCTGTAACAAACAGGTCATCCATATACAAAAGTAGTATCACTAGATTGCCTTGCTCAACCTTGTACTAAAGGTTGGAATCCGCTTTACTCTTGGTTAATCCCAAACTAGATAGAAAGCTATCTATCCTACAATACAAATTTTTGGGAGCTTGCTGTAATCCATACAAGGATTTCTTCAACTTGCACACATATGACTCTCTGTCATGTGTCTCAAAACCAAGTGGCTACTCCACATACACTTCCTCCTCAACTAAACCATTCAAGAAAGCTGTCTTGACATCCATCTGGTGTATCTTCCATTTCATCACTGCAACCAGAGAAAGTACTGATCTAATGGAAGTGTATCTAGCTATAGGAGGAAAAGTCTCTTCATAATCAATCCCTTCTTTTTGGGAGAAGCCACGAGCTACAAACCTTGCTTTATATTTCTCTATGCTACCATCTGCAGCATGCTTAATCTTATAGATCCGCTTGGAAGTCACGACAGACTTCCTTTCTAGTCTGGGACCACATCCCAACCATCATTCTTCATGATCGATGGATCATGGTATTCTTCCATTACTTCATATCAGATCCTAGGAACTTCAATATCTTCAATAGATAGCTTTGTTGCTAGAACAAATGTTGTAGTCTTTCTTTTGTAGGTGATGGTATACGATCTTTCCTACAAGACAAGTTAAATTGCATGATTAGAAACATCTCATAGTTTTCAGAACAAATTCTTACACATAAAGAAATATGTCATACAATCATGCAATTATTTTAGCCAATGCTTGAATACAACATTTATCCCTTAACTTTCTAGATGCCTTCCAGTCTCTACCAGAACATTGTTAAGAGTGTGCACAACTGCCAACATGTCAGCAAAGAGGTTTCATTCTAGATAAGTAGCAATGGAATGTTGTACAGTGCCATAGGCCACTTACCCATCACATGCATATTAGTAGTATAATGTTCATTAATGCAATTATTCTAATATGCATAATACACAACCTAAGTCTAGGAACATAAGTATATACATCTTTGAACATTATTATTTAAACAATCAAATATACAAGAAATGACAATTGAAATACTTATCTTGTTTGTTTGTTGGGTGGACTCCTTCTCAATATTTGCTTCCTTGCAGGAACTACTATAGTGTGCTCCCTCTTGATCTTTGCTTCCTGGATTACCTATCCTTGAACTTATATTCATCCTGGACCACTATGCATGCTTAAGTGTGCACTAGTGTCATGATTGTGCCATCCTAAAAATCTCATACATAATCATACATTCATTAGTATAATCTCAAAACAAAATAATCTTAAACATGTATAGCCATGATCATTTCAAAAACAGATAATAAGCATTAGTATTCAAGGTTTCAGGGAAGACTTCTCTTACTCATGCATATTCATATTTGACCATAGAACTCTTCTGGTTAGGCATATCATCAATCAAGGTAAGAGACATAATATGCATAAACCCTTGATTACTTAAATTTATAAATTCATGAATAATCATATACAAAAGTATAAGATCCTAACGTAGGGTAGGATTCTAACTTGATATAAGAAAAACATACCTAGTCATCATATTTACTAGTTATGTCTAGCAATGTTTTCTTGTTCTCTTCAATGACCTGCATAACTCATAAGTTAACAATTGTAGACCAAAACATACATACCTCGTAAGTAGAGCTTCTATGTGATCCATGACTATGGATGAGTCTCTGTCTTCATGTCACCATGGTCTTGATCTAGAGCTTGATTTGTACCTTCATGTTAGTGGATAAAATTCTCCTCATACAACACCATAGTTCATTAGTACAATCATAAGTGTCATAAACCTAATAAATGAATGTCTTCTATCATGCATTCATACTTTTACTAGGGTGATAAGACAAGTCTAAAATTAAACAAGATTGTTACTAAATTCAATAACATGAAGACAATCATATTATAAACTTAAACATGAACAGATTTCAAAACATACCTATAAGTCATACCTGCCAGATTGCTTGTAGTTGTTGTTGTTGTTGTTCCTTTTGTTATTAGGACAATCTGAGGAAAAGCGTCCTCTTCTTGGTATGTGCTGTGAGAGCTTGATCTTCATTCCCCATATTTTCTTCTCGAGCTACAATCCGAGATTCTTCCTGTGAGCATTCTTTCCATAGCCTACGGAATGTGATAAGTTTCTTCCTAGCACAAATTCCTTGGATGAAGGAATCCTATGAGCTAGGAGGGCTATTAAGAGTGGTTATTACCACTTCTCCATTCTCTATATCTTCTTCCATAGCTTCAAGTTGTTATTTTATCTGGGAGACCCTTGAGAAATAAGATTGCATGGTCTCTGCATCCTAGAACTTGATATTCTTCAATTGATTCCTCAAGGTCATCTTCTGATTTATATTCTTCCCTTCAAATAGCTTGGTCAAGGAATCAAACATCTCCTTAGGTGTCTTCAGAGATGACGCATGTGGCATGAGATGGTCTTTGATAGAATCAGCAATGATCCTTTTAGACTTGACTAAGTTCCTCTTGTGTAAGGCCTTAGTCTCTTCTCCCTCTGGGACAGGAACTCCTTCACTTATGTAGGTGTTCAACTCACTCTCTTCTATAATTGACCCAATCCTATACTTCCATGCTCGGAAGTTATCAACCCATTCAAGTTTATCCTTAAACTTGGTGTGGTGAGACATCTTAAGAAGTACTTCAAATGTAAATAGAAAAGATTTACGTTTTACCACTTGATTTGCTGAAAACTGGATCTGGAGCTGGATTAGGGCTTGCCAAAGAAACCCTAAAATTTCAACCTTGAATTTCAAACTTCTGAAAGGATAGAAAGATGCTCCTTGATGATCTAATCAAGTCGTATACTTAGAATTTGAAAACTGCAAAGTTTCACCCCTCAAATTTTCTTTTCAAACTTTCAGATTCACTAGGGAGGACCTTGAATTAGGGTTTGATTTTCCCGGAGCTTCACACAACCAAAAAGTTCGATCCAAAGCTCTAAACTTCAATTTTTCCAAGTAGCTTCTAGCCATGGTCTCATATTTCAGAAATTCCTATTTTTGTGGAAACCCTAATTTTTAGGGCCAAAAATGAAAGTGCCCAGAATTGAATTTTGATTGGACCCTTGATGAGGAGAGTCAATATACCCTACTGCCTTTCCAAAATCTGTGGAGAGAAACCCAAAAATAAGAAGCCCTAGCTTCTGCAACTGCACACTGTCTTCTTCTCAGGTTAGCTTTGATACCATGTTAATATTTGAGAATTAATTCAACATACTCTAGGATATTTAATGAGAGAATAACATGTACAACATATCAAGCATATCAATCAAAACAAGCAATCACATGAGACAATAGACACACAGAGTTTCCTTGGGGAAAAACATAAAGGTGAAAAACCCCAATAACTCCCTCATAGATAGATAGAGAAATGATACAAAACCCAAGCATAAGAGATAGTCTCCTATCAGTAGCTTCTCCTCCTCCACTAGTGCGCCACTCTCCAATGAGTGTATAAGTGAGAAACTCTCCAATGAGTGTATAAGTGAGAAAGTGAATGATCAAATAGGGTGCCTCCGGCACTCTATTTATACTCGACTTGACTTGGCTAATAACCTTTACTAGGTTGGCCTCAACTTAACCACATAACATAATGCTGACAGGGCCGACCCCCAATATGGTGGTCTAATAACCCTTTAACCCACATGACTTATACAGGGCCGACACCATCAAGGTGGTCTAATATCCCATCCAGTATAAGTTACGACACTTACAATATAAATGGTGACACTTCCATATAGAGGAATAATAACATCTCTATAGGAATACAATATACATGTGTGAAATACATTCCGAAGTTACAAACACATCAACAACTCTTTATCTCTAAATCCATAACCCCCAATCTCTCTCCCTCTCTCCCTCTAAACCCATAACACCTATCCTCCATTCTCACTCTATATCTCTCTCTAAAATCCTAACCTGCAATCTCTCTCTCCCTCTAAACCCCTAAGCTCCCATCTCTATCTCTTTCTCTAAACATCTAATCCACAATCTCTCTCTCTCTCTCTCTATTTATACCCTAAACCAAAATCTCTTTTTCTCTTTTCCTCTCTCTCTGTAAGCTCATTACTCCCAATCTCTCTCTCTCTTTCTAAACCAATAACCCCAATCACTCTATCTCTTTCAAAACCCCTAACCTCCTATCTCTCCCCCTCTCTTTAAACCCCTAACCCGAAATATATATCTCTCTCTCTATAAACACCCAACCTCTTGTTGGTTGTGGAGCCTAATATTCTAGTCTCATAGATGATGATTCAGCTGTATTTGAACCCCAGGTTTTGTTATGATCATGGCACGATCCCCAGGGGGTCCGGGGGGCACAGGGGCCAGCAGGACCTCGAGTTATGGGGGTTCGAGCCCATGGTTTTGGGTAACTCATGGTATTTTCCCATTGTATTTTTCTTATAAAATAAAGTCATTGTAACATGGCTAGGTTTGATGTATTAGGTATTATGCATTGTAAAGATCTCTGAGATCAGAAGAGAGACTATGACAGAGTGAAGAGGAAGTGCAACGGTTGTGATGCAGGTTGTATCCCTTCACTTTGCTAGACGGTATAATAATAAGGGCTGGGAAGTTCAATGTGGATGTAGCCCATCTTGGGTGAACCACGATATATCTGTGTCTCTCTTGTAATGTGTTTTTGTGATTATATTTGCATTTTTGTTTATTGTTATTGCTCTGTGATCTTCAATATCTCCCTCTCTCTCTCTCTTGTTAAAACAATAACCCCTAATCTTTCTCTTTCTATCTCTGTCACTCTAAACCCCTAATCTCCAATGTCTCTCTCTCTCTAAACCTATAACCCCCTATATTTATCTCTCTCTCTCTCACCCCAAATTCCATAACCCTAATCTCTAACACCTAATATCTCTCTCTCTCTCTCTCTTAATGTCTAAACCCAAATATCTCTCTCTCCCTCTCTCTCTCTAAAACCCTAAACCCTAAAACCCACTCCCTCTCTAAGCCCCTAACCCTAAAAATTATCTCTCTCTCTCTCTCAACCCCCACTCCTCACCCTCCTACCCATCCCCCCTCTCTATGTCTCTCTCCTGCACACCACTAACCATCTGTAGGCCCCTCGTGATCTCTCTCTATCTCTAAAGGCCTATAAACACCCTATCACTCCCTCTCTTTCTCTATCCCTTAACCACAAATCTCTATCTCTCTAAAACCCTAACCACCAATCAATATCTCTCTCTAAACCCCTTACAACCAATTTATCTCTCTCTAAGACCGTACAAACCAATCTCTCTCTCTCTCTCTCTATTTAAACCCCCAACCCCCAACCTTCAATATATCTCTCTAAACACCTCTATCTCTCTCTATCTAATTCTCTAACACCCAATCTCTCTCTCTCTCTAAACAGCTAACCCCTAATCTCCCTCATTCTCTCTCTCTTTAAGCCTATAACACCTAATCTCTCTCTCTCTCTCTCTAAACCCTTATCCAAGAATATCTATTTCTATTTATCTCTCTCTCTAAACCCCTAACCCTCAAACTTTGTATCTCTCTCCAAGTCCTTAACAACCCATCTCTTCCCCTCCCTAAACCCATAAACCTGAATCTCTCTCTCTCTCTCTAAATCCTTACCCCTCAACCTCTTTGTCTCTATTTAAAACCCTAACCACCAATCTCTCTTTTTCTATCTCTCTCTCTCTAAAACCCTAACCCCTAATCTCTCTATCTCTTTCTAAATTGCTCATACCCAATCTCTCACTCTCTCTAAGCTTGTAACCCCCATTCTCTATCTCTCTCTCTCTCTCTCTCTCTCTCTAAGACCCTAACCACAAATCTCTATGTATATATATAAAAACCTAACCTCTAAAATATCACTTTCTATCTTTCTCTAAAGCCCTAAAATCCCACCCCTCTCTCTCTTTCTAAACCCCTAACCCCCTCCCTCTTTCTCTCCCAAAATGCTTAACCCCCAATATCTCTCTCTTTCTCTAAACTACTAACCTCCAATATCTCTCTCTCTAAAAAGCCAACCTCCAATAACTCTCTCTCACTCTCTAAAACCCTATCCTCTAATCTCTCTCTCTCTCTCTCTAAACCCTTAACCCACAATCTCTCTCTCTATTTCTCCCCCTCTAAATCCATCACCCCCATTATCCCTGTCTCTCTATCTCTAAATCCCTAACATCCAATCTCTCTCTACCCTTGTCTCTATTTATCTCTCTAACACCCTAACCCCCAATATCCCTCTCCATTTCTCTCTAAACCCCTAAAACACAATCTCACTCTCTCTAAGCCCCTAACACCCAATCTCTCTCTCTCTCTCTCTCTCTCTCTCTCTCTCTAAACCTCTAGCCCCAATCTTTCTATCTCTCTCTAAACCACTAATCTCCAGTCTCTCTATCTCTAAACCACTAACTCCCAATCTCTCTCTCCCCCCTATCTCTCTAAACCCCTAACAACCAATCACTCTCTTTTTAAAAACCCTAACACCAATTCTCTCTCTTTCTCTCTGTCTAAACCCTTTACCTCATTTCTCTCTATGTCTCTAAACCCCTAACCCCTAATCTCTTTCTCTCTAAACCAATAACCCCAAATCTCTCTCTAAATCAATAATCTGTAATTTCTCTCTCTCTCTCTCTCTCTCTCTCTCTCTCTCTCTCTCTCTCTCCGTGTGTGTATAAACCCCTAACTAATCTCTCTCTTTCTCTCCCTTTCCCTCTCTAAACACCTAAAGACCAATCTCTCTCTTTCTCTCCCTCTCCCACCAATCTCTCTCTCTATCTATATCTCTCCAAACCCTTCAATCTCTCATTCTCTCTAAACCCATAACCCCAAATATCTCTCTCTATACCCCTAACCCCAAATATCTCTCTCTCACTCTCTCTAACTATCTTTCTAAACCACATACCGTGATATATCTCTCTCTATCTCAATAAGCCACTAACCACCAATATATCTCTCTCCCTCTCTAAACCTCTCTCCACCAATATCTCCCGCTCTATTGTTGGACGTGGCCCAAGTAGGTATCTTTTGCTAAAGTACAGTTTTGGGAACTGCACAGTGCGAGCTGCGAGGTTAAAATGGCACAGTTTTGGGATGGAAGGACAGCTGCGTGCAGCTAGATGGTGTGCAGTGCTAGTGCGATAGTTATTTTGGTAAAGAAGTATAGAGAAAGGTCAAGCCGGGAGAGCGACCTATTTTGAGCAAAAAGAAGAATAAAGTTAGAGGAAAGCGACCGGTCTAAGAGAGTGGTGGAAAGCAGTTGAGGACCTATTTTGAGCAAAAAGCAAAATAAAGTTAGAGGAAGCGACCGGTCTAAGAGAGTGGTGGAAAGCAGTTGAGTAGCTATGCCACTAAGTTGACAATGACAAATAGTCCAAACGAGCGGAAAGGGATAGGCCACGATGCAGTTGTAACCATTTTGTTGATAACTGCGGTTGTCAGAAGGGTGTTAGAGCCATGAGTGGTCCAGTAAGGTGGCCAAAGTGAGTGGAGCAAGTTGTCGACGACGACAGGCAGTATGGCGGGTAACCGCACCAATTTTGGGAACCTTAGGGTTTTGTTGATGCGCCGAAGATCACAGCATCAAGCAGAAAGGGATTCTCCCCAGTAAACTATCCCAATTAGATTGTCCACCATTTGGTATGGGGAATCCGTCCGGTTAATGGTTCCGGCTACTGTAAGATTTAAAATTTGCTATTCTTTCTACCGGTTACGGCCCGATCCACCGTTTATGTATTTTATTTTAAAGATGATATGCAAGTTCCCTAAGCTAATTTAATCTAAATGTAGAACTTGAAATAGATCTATATCTAAAACTAAAATAAATCTAATCTATCCTTGCAAGGAGCAAAATGTAAATATGAGTAATGTGCTGAAAGAAATATCTAAAGATTGCATGGATAGCCATTTAAATCATAAAGAAACATTTTCAATAGAAGGTTAAAGATATTAAAGATAGCTTTAATCCACATAAAAGCATTCTATTACTCATTTAGGAGAAACATCATTGCACATAAAATAGCAAGATCATTCATCACATAGAAACAATTCAGGACAGCAAAGAAAGATCTCACAGCAATATTAGAATGTCACAAGAATAATCCAGCAAGCATCTAATCCACATTTCCAGGCAAAACAAATGTCCTCTCCAGGCTCTTTCTTAGGAAAAATCGCTTCCTTGGAGCAAGCTACAAAGTAGTTTGTACAAGCTAAGAAAACTCTTTTCCTTGCAAAAAAGTCCTCTACTCCTCTTCTTAACTTCTATTTATAACTTTACAAAAAACTCCATGAGCTGATAGGTGTACCCTAAGTCTGGAAGATTCTAATTTGGATTTTGGTGTGTAATTATCTATTTCCCAGATTCGTCGAACACCTTTCATATGAGACAAAATGACAGCCAACTGTCCCTTTAAAGTATTTGCAAAATAAGGAAAATAACCCAAATCGACTTTTGATTTCAGCTGGCTTCTTTCTGTTGACTTGCTTATCAGTCTCTAACAACAGGCTCTCTTACAAGCACTTGATTATCTACGCTTTGTATATGAGTGGCCCAAAGATTAATTTCTTTCACTATAATCTTGCCCCGAAGAGATACTGTCAACTTTGTCGCGATTTCATTCTTGCGCAAGTCCGATTTGACTTGTGCTGCCCCTGAAGTAGCCTCTTGAGCGATTGCTTCTAGAAAGTAAATATGTACAGTAGGTTGAGCAATGAATTGTTGTAGCTCATCTTGGGTCATCACCTCTACCTTTCTGATATACTGCAAATCATGGTCCAACTCACTTTGCAATTCAGTCAGCCTTTTCTCTTGTGTTTGGAATTCATAGATAGTCTCTGGTAGGATCGAGTGGCACTTGCCGAAAGACTCTTTGATTTTAGAGTAGAACGAGTTACATTTGCGGATGGTTTTCTTAATCTCCAAGCTCCGCTTGGTGCCACAGTCTTTACTGAAATATAGCACTCCTATATCTAGGTCACATTCGTCTTTAGTGGGGATGTGCAAGTTTGAGGGGAATCTAGACTTTCCCTTTCTCCATTCACACTGTTGCTTCAATTCCTCCACATGTTTGGAAAATTTGTCCCTATTCCTCAAAGCTCCGCCTTTGATAACTGTCATCTTATTAATCATTTATTTCATGCTACAAACGTCATGTGAGATCTGCACTAGCAGCTGATTGGCCTTTATCCGCATATCACATGCCTGATTGTGAAAGGTGAGCAAATCTTGCTTGTCTTCTACTGCATCTTTGAGTTGACTCAATAATTGCTCCTTTTCTTTAACCATCCCTTCATACTCATGTTTATGGAGGTGAACTTGTTCAGCTCTACTGGCCTCAAGCTCTTCTAATTTTGTTATGCGGGCTTTCAAATTCTTTTGTTCATCTTCAGAGATGGCCAATTGCATCTCTAAGGTGTTTTTCTGTTAAATTTTCAAAATTTACTTCAATATGATCTAGGATCTTAACTGAGAGAACAACATGTACATCATATCTACAGCATATCAATCATGGAGACAATAATGCAAGCACACAAGAGACACAAAGATTTACTTGGGGAAAACCATAAAGGTGAAAAACCCCAATAAATTCCTTAGAGATAGATAGAGCAATGATACAACCAACCAAGAGAGATAGCCATAACCTAGCAGCAGATCCTCCTCCTCCATAAGTGCGCCACTCCTCCTTGAGTGCATGAGTGAGAAGTGAGTGAGCAAATAGAGTGCCTCCCACACTCTATTTATACTTGACTTGACTTGCCTTTTTACCTAACTCATGTAGGCTCGAACTTAACCACATAACATAATGCTGACTGGGCCGACCCCCAATAGGGTGGTCTAATAACCCTTTGACCCACATGACTTATACAGGGCCGACCCCAACAAGGTGGTCTAATAACCCATCAAGTATAAGTTACGACACTTACAATATAAATAACGACACTTCTGTATAGAGGAATAATAACATCTCTATAGGAATACAATATACATATATGTGAAATACATTCCGAAGTTACATATACATCAACACTCCCTCTTAACTAGGAAGGTATTTCTCAGCACAGTTCTTCTAGCACAAGTCATCTTCTCTGGATCATCATCACTGGATAATCATCATCGAGTCATCATCATCATCACTGCTGCTGCTATCTCAATCAATCTCTGAATCTACTCGTCATAGGAATTTCTACAGAGCCAGTCCTTTTTCATACTGGATGTAGGCCCACCACCTGCAGGTCTTCATCATCACTGGCCATACTGTGGAATCCTCAGGACTTTTACATGCGTCACAAAACCTCACAAGAGCATCCCAGGCTGTTACGAGCACACAGCTCTACCTATAGGATCTCCCAGGGCAACGAATTACATGTGACCTCACCACAAAACCTCGCAAGAGCATCCCAGGCTGTTACGAGCACACAGCTCTACCTATAGGATCTCCCAGGGCAACGAATTACATGTGGTCATGGAAAAACCTCGCAAGAGCATCCCAGGACTGATTACGGGCACACAGCCCAACCTATCGGATCTCCCAGGGAAACGAATTACATGCCATAGGACAAAATCTCGCAAGAGCATCTGCCAGATATCCCAGGGCAACGAATTACATGCCATAGGCAAAACCTCGCAAGACTATCTGCAGATCTCCCAGGGCAACGAATTACATGTCCTCCCAGAGCAAAACCTCGAAAGAGCATTTGCCAGATGTCCCAGGGCAATGAATTACATGCCATAGGCAAAACCTCGCAAGACCATCTGCAAATCTCCCAGGGCAACGGATTACATGCTCATCTGCACAACCTGATCCACGGCCACAGAGTATCAACCTGATACTCACCATACATCATCCTGATGTATCCATGATCATCCTGATCATCATCACTGCAACGTCCTGCTGCATGTCATCTGGAGCAACATCCTGAAGCTCGTCATCTATGATCATCCTGATCATCACTGCAACATCCTGCTGCATGTCATCTGGAGCAACATCCTGAAGCTCGTCATCTATGATCATCCTGATCATCACTGTAACATCCTGCTGCATGTCATCTGGAGCAACATCCTGAAGCTCGTCATCTATGATCATCCTGATCATCACTGCAACATCCTGCTGCATGTCATCTGGAGCAACATCCTGAAGCTCGTCATCTATGATCATCCTGATCATCAATGCATCTACCTGATGCATACCAAGTATCTACCTGATACATATCATCATACATGATCCTCCTGATCATCAATGTATCCACCTGATACAAATACATGATACATATCATCATACATGATCCTCCTGATCATCAATGCATCTACCTGATGCATACCAAGTATCTACCTGATACATATCATCATACATGATCCTCCTGATCATACAATGTATCCACCTGATACATATACAGATAGATGGTCCAAGCATCCAACATGATGCATATACAAAATACGTACACATGATCCAACTGATCATATCCAGCATCCAACATGATGCATACATACATAAATGATCCAACTGATCATATCCAGCATCCAACATGATGCATACATACATAGATGATCCAACTGATCATATCCAGCATCCAACATGATGCGTACATACATACATAAAAATGATCCAACTGATCATATCCAAGCAGAAACCAGAACATCATCCTGATGCCCATTATCCAGCGCTTACATCCACAGCCATGTGAAGGATCCTCCTTCCAACATGCTTGGAATGGCTTCAGCAAATGTGTCCATCACTTCTTCCTCGAAGTGTCCTCGATCTGAAGAACGCCAAGCCTCTCTCTGAAGTACTCGAAATTCACTCTGGCTAGTGGCTTCGTCAGCACATCTGCAATCTGCTCGTCTGTAGCAACATACAGGAGCTTCACAGCTCCTCTCTGCACCATATCCCTGATATAGTGATATTTGATCTCTATGTGTTTCGACCTGTCATGAAACACTGGGTTCTCGGACAACTTTACACAGCTCTGGTTATCACAGAAGATACCAGTAGCCTCCAATGGGAGATCAAATAGCTCAGATAGTAGCTTCCGTAGCCATACTGCCTCACAACTAGCTGAACAGGCTGCAACATACTCTGCCTCAGCTGTACTTAGTGCTACGCAGGACTGCTTCCTGCTAAACCAAGAGATCACACCTGATCCCATACTGAAGCAACACCCAGATTTGCTCTTCCTGTCTGCAGCACTGCCATCCCAATCTAAATCAACATAACCCTACAGGTTAAAGTTTTGATTCACCTCATACCTGAGCCCATAATCCACTGTACCCTTCAAGTACCTCAGAATATGCTTTACAGCAACTAGGTGAACACTCCTCGGATCCGTCAGGAACTGGCTCAATGTGTTCACAGCAAAGCAAATGTCTGGTATCGTGTTCGTCAGGTACATCAAGGACCCAATAATCTGACGATACATAGAAACATCAACTGGCTCAGATGAAGCATCACAAAGAAGCTTCAGATTCGATGCCATAAGTGTGGCCATGGCCTTGCAATCCATCATCCCGAACCTCTTCAGGATCTCTACTGCATACTTCCCTTGTCCAAGGAATATTCCATCTGCACTCTGCCACACCTCCATGCCAAAAAAACAAATAGTGCATCATCCCCAAGTTCTTCATCTCGAACTCGGTAGTAAGCTTCCGCTGCGTGTCGGCAATCAATCTATCTTCACCATACCAAGTTCTGAACATATATGATTTCCTATCATGTGTCTCAGAACCAAGTGGCTGCTCCACATACACTTCTTCTTCAACTACACCATTCAAGGAAGCTGTCTTCAATCCATCTGGTGTATCTTCTATTTCATCACTTTTATATTTCTCTATGCTGCCATCTGCAACATGCTTGATCTGATAGTTCCATTTGGAAGTCACAACAGACTTCCCTTTAGCTCTTGGGACCGCATCCCAAACATTGTTCTTCATGATCGACGGATCATGGCATTCTTCCCGTATCCTGGGAACTTCAATATCTTCAATAGATAATTTTTGTTGCTGAACAAATGTTGTAGTTCTTCTTTTGTAGGTGATGGCATATGATCTTTCCTACACAACAAGTTAAATTGCATGATTAGAAAACATCTCATAGTTTTCAGAACAAATTCTTACACATAAATAAATATGTCATACAGTCATGCAATTATCTTAGCCAATGCTTCAATACAACATTTATCCATATCCCGTAACTTTCTAGATGCCTTCTAATCTCTACCAGAACATTGTTAAGATTGTGCACAACTCCCAACATGTCAGCAAAGAGGTTTCATTCTAGATAAGTAGCAATGGAATGTTGTATAGTGCCATAGGCCACTTACCCATGTATATTAGTAGTATACTGTTCATCAATGCAACTATTCTAATATGCACAATACATATCCTAAGTCTAGGAACATGAGCATATACATCATTGAACAATTTTATTTAAACAAACAAATATGCAAGAAATGATAATTAAAATACTTATCTTTGTTTGTTCGTTGGGTGGACTCCCTCTGAGTCTTTGCTTCCTTACAGGAGCTACTGGAGTCCTAATCTGAAGTAGCTTCTTCTACACCTTTCTGTTGTGGAATGTAGAGAGATGGACAACTCCCTCTGAATATCTGCATCCTTGCAGAAACTACTGAAGTGTGCTCCTTTTCTTTCTTGCAGGAACAACTGGAGTGTGCTCCTTTGCTTTCTTGCAGGAGCAACTGGAGTGTGCTCCCTCTTGATCTTTGCTTCCTGAATTACCTGTTCTTGAACTCATATTCATCCTTGGTCCCTATGCATGCTTATTAGTATCATGATTGTGTTATCCTTGTGATTTCATATAAAATCATACATTCATTAGTATACTATTAAAACACAATAATTTCAAGCATGTATAGTCATGATCATTTCAAACAGAAATAATAAGCATTAGCATTCAAGGTTTATGTGGGATTCTTATGGTTAGTCAAATCATAAGAAACATAACATGTCTAAACCTGTAATTACTCAAACCTATGACTCTTCAGGTTAGTTGAATCATCAATCAAGATAAGAGATATAATATGCATAAAACCTGTGATTATTCAAACCTATACCTTCATGATTCTTCTGGTTAGTCATATCATCAATTATGGTAAGAAACATAATATGCATACAACCATGATTATTCAAACCTATGACTTCATGAATAATCATTATCAACAACAGTATAAGATCCTAACACAAGGTAGGATTCTATCTTGATATAGGAAAAACATACCTGGATTAGCATGCTAGCTATTTATGTCTAACATACTCACATGATGTCTTCTTGTTCTTCTTCAATGACTTGTGCTAGTAACCTGTATATCTCATAGGTTACCTATTACAAAATCAAGTTATACATACCTCGTAAATGGATCTTCTATGAGATCCATGACAATGGATGAATCTTTGTCCTCATGTTATCATGATCATATGTTCTTGGACCAGAACATGATTTGTCTTTCTTGGTGTACCTTTCATGTTAGTAGACAACATAAACCTCATACAACACCATAATGCATTAGTACAATCATAAGTGTCAACACCCTAACCAATGAATATCTTCTATCATGCATTCATAATTTTGTTAAGGTGATTCGACAAATCTAAAATCAAAATTGTACTAACCGTAATAACATGAAAACAAACATACCATAAACTTAATCATGGACAAATATCGAAACATACCTCGATGAGTCATACCTGTCGAGATCGCTTGTAAACTTCTTATGTAAGGCCTTATCCTCATCTCCCTCTGAGACAGGAACTTCTTCACTTATGCAGGTGACCAATCCATCTTCTTCTAGGATTAACCCAATCCACTTGATTTGCAAGAACTGGACCTGGAGCTGGACATGGGTTTGTCAGAGAAACCCCAAAAATTCAAACTTTGAATTTCAAACTTTTGAAAGGATAGAAACATGCGCCTTGATGAGCTGATCAAGCTGGTATATTCAGAATTTGAAAACTGCAAAGTTTCACTCCTCAATTTTTCCTTTGAGACTTCTGGATTCACTGGACGTGACCCTGAACTGGGGTTTGATGAAGCACACTCTTCTGCCCAATCAAAAGGTTTGATCCAAAGCTCTAAGCTTCTATTTTTCTGAGGAGCTTCCAGCCGTGGTCACAGATTTCAAAAATTCCCATTTTTACAGAAGCCCTAATTTTTCACTTTTCTGATCAAAGTCCCGAACTAGGGTTTGATCAAGCCCGGCCTTCTTCCCAACCAAAAATTCTGATCTTGGTCTCTAAATTTCTATTTTGATGAGTAGCATCCAGCCGTGGTCTCCGATTACAAAAATTCCAACTTTCTCCAAAGCCCTAAATTCCGGAAGCCATGAATGAAGGTACTCAAAAATAATTCTGTTTTGACAGAAATATGTACCTGATTGTTTCTGGTGTAACTCTGAACTTTTTGATCCACAGAGTCTGAAAAAGTTTCCTGAGATAGCCTGACCTGTTATCTTTCCATCCTGATAGTTCTGACCTCAATTGGATTCTCTGAGAGAGAGTTATGCCAAATGTCGCAACGTGACCTGTTTTGGGATAAAACAGGAGAGCGAACTTGTACGGCGTGCCACGTGTCACTGTTTTAACTTCGGCCTCTGAAAATGTTTTTTGAGATAGATCGGCCTGTTACCTTTCCATCCTGATAGGTATGACCTCAATTGGAGTCTCTGAGAGAGAGTTATGCCAAATATCGCAACATGAACTATTTATGGGATAATACAGGAGAGCGCACTTGTATGGAGTGCCACTTGTTACTGGTTCACCTTCGGCCTCTGAAAACGTTTTCTGAGATGATACAGTCTGTGTACTACCTGTCACTTTTCACTAAATTTCATTTGGAGCTTCCTAGCCCAAGTTATGACCTTTTTCCCAAGGTCACCTGATTTTGACTCAGATCTGGAAGAGGCAGAAACCCTATATTGTACAGATCATAAATCACAAAGTACAACGAATTAGAGGTTTTCCTTTGGATACAAGGTACCTGGAGATTTAATCTTCGTCCTGTAACAATTTCAGATTCGAAAAATTTGCCAAAACGGATTTATAGCGAAAGTGCTACGATGACTGGTTTTTGCTACATCAAACCCTAGCATCGTAAGTGCAACAAGTGTCATACATGCCATATCATGCCTTCTTTCAGGCTAGCTCTGATACCATGTTAAATTTTCAAAATTTACTTCAATATGATCTAGGATCTTAACTGAGAGAACAACATGTACATCATATCTACAGCATATCAATCATGGAGACAATAATGCAAGCACACAAGAGACACAAAGATTTACTTGGGGAAAACCATAAAGGTGAAAAACCCCAATAACTTCCTTAGAGATAGATAGAGCAATGATACAACCAACCAAGAGAGATAGCCATAACCTAGCAGCAGATCCTCCTCCTCCATAAGTGCGCCACTCCTCCTTGAGTGCATGAGTGAGAAGTGAGTGAGCAAATAGAGTGCCTCCCACACTCTATTTATACTTGACTTGACTTGCCTTTTTACCTAACTCATGTAGGCTCGAACTTAACCACATAACATAATGCTGACTGGGCCGACCCCCAATAGGGTGGTCTAATAACCCTTTGACCCACATGACTTATACAGGGCCGACCCCAACAAGGTGGTCTAATAACCCATCAAGTATAAGTTACGACACTTCTGTATAGAGGAATAATAACATCTCTATAGGAATACAATATACATATATGTGAAATACATTCCGAAGTTACATATACATCAACATTTTCTCATTCTCAAGCTGGAGAACTCCCGCATTTAGCATTAAATGCTCTCCTACCAACTCATTGTATTTCTCTTTCAATTTGTTTGCTTCCAACACCTCCCTCTTCCTATCATCTCTGATCTTAAAACATTGCTCCCTGTAATGCTTTATCTCACCTTTCAAAAAATCAATATTGGCTTTAGTTGCCTTAGCTGATGCTACAATGCATTAGGCTTGGAATGTGGAGTCGACATCAGTTCCTTGGACCAATGCTTTCTCTGATATCCATAATTCATATTTGTCAACCCCGATTTCCATCTTCTTTACCCTCCTATCAATAATGGCCCTTTTCACTCATGGAAATAAACGGTATCCAGGTCTGCTACTTTGTGCTGCTTCCTGGGGTTATATGGGGTTATATGGGCTCAGGAGACTTCTCTGTCTGTTCTTTCTCCTTCTCACCTGCTAGCTCTTCTTGGTGTGTCTGCAATCCAGTTGCTTCTTCATTCAGGGGCCTTTCTTCTTTCTCATGCTGCTACTTGGCAGCTTACTCTTGGAACACCCGATCTTCTTCTTCCTTCTGGACCCTGGCAGCCTCTTCTTGTTGTTTCAATTGAGAGGCTTGCTCCTGTTGCTCCCTTGCAATCTCCTCTTACTGAAGCTTGGCAGTTAGCTCACCTTGAATTCTTGCTTCTTCTTGGTCTTGCTGCAGCTTGAGGGCTTGCTCTTGGAGCACTCAGTCCTATTCCTGCTTGAGGGCTTTCTCTTAGAGCGCTCTGTTCTGCTCTAATCCTGATGGATCCCCTGATTGTGAGGTCGATGCCTCCCGCTCCCTTTGGGTTAGACCGACAGGTTTGGGGCTTGGATCTTTCACGAATTTCTTCTTGTAACGCTTCCCTAGCACAGTTAGGTTGCGGGCGCTCCTGAATAATTCCTCATTTTGGTCCATAGTATGAGCATATTCGAAAGAAACCTTGAGTTCCATACAATGCTGATTGGCTGTATTGCTGGGGTCATGCCTTCTGAAAAGGACCGTGATGAAATGGAAAACTTCTAAGCCTTGAGCATAATTTTCTCTGTCTCTTTCTCTTGGAAGGTTGTAAGCTCTGATGGTAAATAGCATGGGAGGATACATGCTCTTCTTTCGGTCTATAAAGATCTTACTTATGGCGCTAGTGCCGAAGAGCTGTCTTACGACCTCCTTGTGAATTACAAAATATTTAACATACGGAGGGAACATAAATGGAGCTTGAGTTCCTCCACTCATCCTGATGTATGTGCCTTCATTGGTGTGATAATAGTCCCCGAATTTTTCAATGATAGGCATTGCATTCTCCGACATACAGTTTGGTTCTTCTATGAAAATGAGCTGGTACAATGGCATGATAAATATCTCGCAAATCATTTTGTAATGGTTTGCATATTTACTTTCCCATGTACATTGATAAGCTATGAAGAGGGTTGTTTCTTTTGGCTTCCATGAGCAGCCTAAGTCCGAGAACGTATGCTTGCTTAACAGACAATCAATCAAGTATGAAGACATGAAAAACTCTACCCTCTTTTGTAATGTCCCCAGCTTGACCCCATGGCATTTAAAATCATAAATGATTTAATATTTTTATAAAATCATGGTGAGGAGCTCAAGGCCAAGGCCTCACCATTGATTTATCAATGCATATGGTTCACATGCTATCCATGCGCAATGGAATTGCGAATATTATGTAAATATGCATTTTGAATAAAATACCCACAACTAGCTATGCAATGCAACAAGAGATGGGGGAATGATTTTACAAGGAATTGGGAGGAAAAAAATTCAAACCCTTGAGCCAATCAAGTCAAGCCAAGTGTCAATGAGATAACCCATCAAACACTCAAGTACCCATGTTGACTTTTGTACCCAATCTTTCATTTTCTCCCAAAAGTTGGTTGAGGTAGTTAATGCCTTGGGGAATGGGAGGTATGGCTGTCCAAATTCAGGTATGGGCAAGCCACCCTTCATGGAAAAATGTGTTTGGCTTCCTTGGCAAGAAAAGAGCCATGAATTTTCCTCCCAAGCCATAACCCATCAAGCAGTTTTGTCTCTCTCATGTTTTTGGGCTGACCCATCAAGCAGTTTTGTCTCTCTCATGTTTTTGGGCTGCCTGGGCATTTTCTCTCACGTTTTTATGGTTTCTCCTAATTTTTCTAGCTGAAACAAGGCGTTTTTGGGTTTCAGAGTGGCTGGGAGTATGGGAGCTTGGTTTGGGGTTTCATTGGAGCCGTTTTGGCCATTTAGATGCCCAAAAATACCATGGAAAATTGGGTTGGTTCCCCATGGACGTTTTCCCCATCCAAAATCCGTTTTTGGTGTGCCCACATTTTGGGAAAAATCCCTAGCCATCTTGTTATTAAAATTCCCCAGTCCGTTTTTGGTGTGCCCACGTTTTGGGAAATCCCAGGGCCATCTTATTTGTAAATCCCATTGCTAAAAGAGTGTATCCATGCCCAGTTTGAGTTGCTGTGTGTAAAAGAGTGTTGGGGTTGAGATGGGTATCTATTGCTTTGGCTGTGCATGAGCTTGAATGTCCCCTTTCCTTCTAAGAATCATGTCCAACTTGGGGGTGGTAGTTGTGTTGAGAGAATTGATGAGCACAACTGGCCTATGGTTGGGTGGAACGTTGCAGTGACATAGCTAGTTGTTTGGGACAATTGCACAATGAAGATAAGTGTTTTTCTATGTGCATTTTACTTCTGCAAATGTTTAAATTTGATGTTTTTTATTGATATGTTGAATGCATACAAAAGATGTGTGTGGGTGATGTTCTTATTCCACTGTGCATATATGTTTGATTTGCATCTACACATATTAATTTTATGGCTATGAGTCTAATGAATGGGATGAGTTTTTGTGAAAGCCCCAGAGATTGGTATCATGTTCCCTCCTTTGCCTTGGATGGATGGGTGGGTACATGAAATATTTTCGGTTAGTCCTTCCTGGGCTGCTGTCAACTGCGAGGCCAAACTGTCTCAAATTATATCAGCTCAGTTAAAGATAGTGCCATTCATGGCTGTATGAAACATCACCGGCACCCATCCGATCTTAAACACACTGCCATTAGGCATGTCGAAGAGTCTACTCAACATCAACACGATGAGTCTGTAAGGAGTCTTTAGGAGGTTTCTTTTGTATTCATTGTTCTGTCTCTTCCTAATCTGCCTGTCATTTATCGTCATCTTCCGGGAAGATTCTAAGGGGTCCGTTTGATGTCTTGCTATCCAATCATTGTCCAAACAAGCTCTGTGTGTAGGCAATATGTAGGCAGCAATGACATGCTTAGGAGTGAAAGATGCCAGGTTCAACCCATTTTTATCATTCATGAGCCTCGTGTCGGTCCGGATGTGGGGAATTAGCCATCCAATAACTTCGGAACAAGGGAGCAATTTGGGACGAGTTGTTCCCTTATGCAAACAAGACCTTCAGATGTTGGCATACACCAGAGCATCCTCTATGGAGGTTGTTGTGTTGTCCTAAGCCATAATGAACCTGTACATATCACCCCATTGAAATTCAGGGGTAGAGCTCCCAGGGGGAACACCAGTGGTAGCTTGCATGTCAGCAAACATCGTCTCGAGGGAAGTATCTAATAGGATTTCCACATCTGAGTCTGAGGTTAGTTTCTACGCCTTCTTCTTCTTTGATGACCTTCTATGCATGGTAATCCTGCAGTGAGCAAGGTAATGTCAATAAGGAACATGCATATGTTCAAACAACTATTTAAATACAAAGTGATAACAAAAAAATGTTAGAGCTGGCTTTAGTGAGATGATTTTTTAAGCATGTGCAACAGTCATGTCAAGATTCAGAATATCATAACATGGGAGTTGTTTCAAAGATAATCAAATACATCACAATTTCAGCTATCAATTTGCAGTTGAAGCATATGTGAAATATTAGAAGCAAGTGTCACCAAGCTACACAAACAACTGTTATTTCATAAATCAGAAAAATTGAAATAGCACATAGGTGGCTCCTAAATTTCCACACAAACTTACTGGGGAGAAGGCATCAGAATGATAAAGGCGCAAAGACAAATGCAGGGATGTGCGAACTTAAAGACAATTTCTATGCTAGCGCCTAAAATTATTTATGACCCAAGGCCTAAATATTAACATGTGCTAACCAAAGTTATTTTATGCGCTATAGTTGAAATTGTACATGTGCCATCCTAACATTATTTCTGTGCCAGCGCCTAAACGTTATTTATGCACTAAGGCCTAACATAATTTGTGGCATTTTTCGTGTGCCAATGTCTAAACGAATTTTATGTGCCAACATTTGATAGTGGAGTTTGCATAGAGATAGGAAAAAACCACATAGCTTCTAGCCCTTTGTGGGTTAAAAGTCCGGGCTTGGTTATCGAGTTTCCATGTTAGTTTGGTAAGCTATTGAACATATCCCAAGTTGGTTTCGCCCGAGCGTGAGTTTTACGCACCCTGGGCATGCAAGGAAAAAATATTTTGCTTAGCTTTGGTGCCCAGATTGCATCATTAGACGATGACCAAGTGACTTAAGCCATCCTTTTAACACTGGTTTAGACCACAAACTTCATGGCTAGAGTGGGGCAATCAATTCATACCTTTTTAAAAAAAATAGAAACCTACCCATGGAAGAAACTTTAAACAGAAACAAGCTATCACGCATCCAGAAAAAAAACATAGAAAAAATTTCAAATGCGGCTGTGGGGAGACGCAAGTTTTGCTTGGTAAGGAATTTGTCATTCAGGGGTGTGAGAAAGTGGGGCTTGAGCTTGGAACGAGAGCTCTGCGAGGAAAACCTAGGATGCCGAAAACGTGACAGAGGGAAAATCCTCATGCACCTATGAGATAGGGCCATACATTCCTTGGTTTGCATGCAGCGGCCTCGTATCCTCATCATTTTTAGAGTAAGAGGGTTATAGCCTAGGCTATGTTCTCAGGATTTCTTTACAAAGTGTGAAATATGGTAAACAATCTATTTAACTGGGTAAAAAGCCTTGGAAACAATGAGAGGGATAGGGAGAAGAGCATACCTGTTAGACTGGCAGATTTCCCGAAGACTGGTGTCCATTCCAAAACAGGTGATGGCTTCCATAGGTGCTCAGCGAATGGTAGCCACTTTTGAAATGTCAGTCCCGAGCAGCGAGTGCAAATAATACGATGAGTTCCAAAATATTTTGGATACGTTAAATAGGGTGGCAATTAATGTCACATACATCCAAAGCTGGTGGGGTTATGAAGCACGAGGCTCGAGAACTCCGACATTAAAGTGGCACATGGCCTTATTAAAGATCCTACCAACTCTGCTAGTGCACAAGGATCAAGGAGATCTTTTCGCGCCAAGCACCGAGTACCGATTTAACTTTTGCACCAAGGCAGTGAGCATAAAATTTTGCACTATGTGCTAAGCGCACGTTCAAAAAATAAACCATGCGCTCAAGTGGTGATCCTATCATTATGGTTGTGCTCATAAAACTGTGCCAAACTTGGGCTATCGAGAAAGACAAAGCGTCGATTGGAAAGCGGGAGGGATAAATATAGCTCCTGCATTGGTGGCGCCGATTCTATTATCAAGATTTGCGCTGAGAAAGATGTGCCAAATCTTAATTCTTTTGAAAAGGTGAAATGTAGTTCCAATGTGGGGAAGATAAGGATAGCTCTTGGGCCTTTGGCGGCCGAGGAATGGTTATCACTTGAACCAACGATAGCTAGCTTATTGTTAAAACATGTGCACTGGAAAAATACTTGAGACTTATCAAAAAGGGGCGGCTGAGCTAGAGCCAAAGTATGCATCAGGCGGAGGACTTGTAATCAGATCTTGCGCCAGGCGGGGAATTTATCATTTGGAGTCATGCCAAAGCGGAGGAGGACTTAAGGATAGAACTTGCGCTACAACAGGTGAATTAAGACTAAAATTTGCGCTGCAGAGAAAAGATTGCTTTTGCCTGAAAAAATCAATGAGAAAACTCTTTTGGAAGCAGGTGATGAAATTCTGCCAAGTCAGAGAAAGAAATAAACTCGAGAGACAAAGGAAAAAACTTGTTACAAAAGTATTGAAAAGGAGGGGCCCCAAACACCTTCAAAATTTTGGGGAGGGGTGTTGTATCAACAACAGGTTTTTTCCTGTGGATTGTAAAGACATGACCTACGAGCATGATCTATAAAAATGCGGATTTTGTAAGGGAAAGGGTTAATCTTCATTGTATAATCTTGAGCAATACTTGTTGTTCTGTGAAAAGATAATGTAAGGGTTCTACAAGCTATGTGTGCAGAGACCTATTGTGAAAGAAGAGAGTCTATAGCTGAGTGCACAGATTGGAACTATTCTACCCTTCCCAAAAGACTAATATAACAATAGTTCTTGTGGACGTAGCCTCCATCCTATGGGTGAACCATGCTAAATCTTATCCAATGTGATTGTTTGTGTTTTACACCTATTATGTGCTTACTATGAATGCTTGAAGTCCCGTTTATTAGTTTATGTGTTTACGCTTTATATGTATTCGCCATAAGAATAAGATAGCAATAATATGTTAAATATCACATGTATGGATGAATGTTGTATGCACAGTATTTCTGATGTAATGAAAGCATAGGTCATAAGGGTAAATAATCAAAGCAGTTGTTGAAGGGGTGAAACACTAAGTAAGACCATCAAGATTTTTAAGTCTGAGAGGGAGCTTATTCGTCAATTGCGCTTCCCTAGATGTTGAACCCTACCTGAACCACGTATCCCTTAGATGCACTGGTTGTGCAAGCATCTTAGCTTGTAAAAGAGTGAACCGGGACGAAGGCTATCGTCACGTAGTTTCCAGTCCACAGCGTGAGCCCCGCAGTGTGCTGTGTAGTAGTTTTGTCTGAAAAACTCATCATGTAGCTGTGGAAATCTAATTCCACAGCTCCCCCATAGTTCCACCTCGAGTGAGACCTCAGCCTGTTCATAGGCTATTACCGAAAGGGCCGGTGAAAAGGGATTTTGTTGGTTCCTTGACCTTCGAGAACCTGGGTCTTTATCGAAAACCTCAAGAACAGTTATATAATCCAACATCTATCCTTTTGAATTCATAACCAACAATCCCTCTCTCTCTCTAAACCCCTAACCCCAATCTCATTATCTCTCTCTAAGCCCCCAACCCTAAATCGTTCACTCTCTAAACCCCTAACCTCTAATCTCTCTGCTTCTATCTCTCTCTAAACCCTTAACTCCAATCTATTGCCCTATCTCCCTCTCTCTCTATAAACCCCTAACCCCCAAACATTGTCTTTCTTTAAGCCCCTAATCTCAAATCACTATCTTTCTCTCTTTGTAAACCCCTAGCCCCCAATCTCTCTTTCTCTCTAATTGGATAACCCCCAATCTATATTTTCCTCCCTTCCTCTCTCTCTCTCTAAACCCCTAACCCCTAATCTCTTTCTTTCTAAACCACTACTCCCTAATATCTCTCTCTCTCTAAACCTCTAATACAAATCTCTCTCTCTCTCTCTCTCTAATCCCCTAACAACCAATATCTCTCTCTAAACCGCTATAACCCAATCTTTCTCTGTTTCTAAACCCCTAACCTCCAATCCCTCTCTATCTATCTCTCTAAACCCCTAACCTCCAATCTCTCCCTCTCTATCTCTAAAACCCTAACCCCCAAAATCTATCTCTAAACCCTTAACCCCCAATCTCTCTCTCTCTCTCTATCAACATCAAACCCCCAATATCCGTCTCTCTCTCTAAAACCCTAACCCCCAATCTCTCTCTCTCTCTCTAAACCCCTAACCTCCAATATCTTTCTTTTTCTCTATGTCTAAACCCCTAAAATTAATATCTTTGTTTATTTTTCCATCTCTCTAAAACCATAATCTTGAATCTCTCTATATCTCTCTAAACCTCTAACCCCCAAAATTAGTCTCTCTCTAAACCTCTAACCACCAATCTTCATCTCTCTCTAAACACCTAACCTCCAATGTCTCTCTCTCTCTCTCTCTCTAAACCCATAAATCCAAACCCCAAAATTCTCTCTCTCTCTCTATCCACATCAAACCCCGAATATCTCTTTATCTCTCTCTCTAAAACCCTAACCCCAATATCTCGCTTTCTCCAAACCTCTAACCTCCAATCTCTCTGCTTTTCTCTCTATGTAAAACCCTAACGACTAATATATTTCTTTATTTTGCACTCTCTCTGTAAAACCATAATCCAGAATCTCTGTATATCTCTCTAAACCTCTAACCCCTAATCTTCGTCTCTTTCTAAACCTCTAACCACTAATCTTCATCTCTCTCTAAACCCCTAACCACCAATATCTCTCTCTCTCTCTCTATATATATATATATCGATAAACCCTAACCCCAAAATTCTCTCTCTCTCTCCATAAACCCCTAACCCCAAAATTTTCTCTCTCCCTCTACCCCTGTCAAAACACCCTCTACTCACCCAATCGATTTATTTCTCTCTCTCTCTCTAAACCTCTAAACCACAATCTCTCTCTTTTTCTCTCTCTAAACCCTTACCCTCCAATATCTCTCTCACTCTCTCTAAACCCCTGACCCCCAATCTCTCTCTTTCTCTCATTTTCTCTCTCTAAACCGCTAATGCCCAATCTCTCGTTCTCTCTCTCCAAACCCCTAACATTCACTCTCTTTCTCTCTCTAAACCCTTAACCCACAATCTCTCTCTCTCTCTCTCTCTAACCCTAACCCCCATTCTATCAATCTCTCTAACACTAGTCTCTCTCTCTCTCTCTCTAAACGCTTATCCACCAATCTCTCTCTCTATCCATTTAAACCCCTAACCAACAAAGTCTCTTTCTATATCTCTCTCCTAAATCCCTAACCCCCAATCTCTGTATATCTCTCTAAACCACTAACCCTCAATCTCTCTCTCTCTAAACCCCTATCCCCCAATCTCTCTCTTTAAACCCCTAACCCCCAATCTCTCTCCCTCCCTCTCTTTCTTTAGATGCATAACCCCTACTCACTCTCTTTCTTTAAACCCCTAACCCTAAATTTATTTTTCTCTCTCTAATCCCTTCACCCCCTTTCTCTCTCCATCTCTAAACCCCTAACCCCTAACCCCTCTCTCTCTAAAAATCAAACCCCCAATCTCTCTCTCTAAACCCCTAATCCCAAATCTCTCTCTCTCTCTATCTCTCTCTATCTAAACCCCTAACAAGAAATATCTCTCAGTAAACCACTATCCCCCAATCTCTCTCTCTCTCGCTCTCTCTCTCTCTCTCTCTGTGTCTAAATCCCTAATATCCAGTCTCTCTCTCTCTCTCTCTCTCTCTCTCTCTCTCTCTCTCTCTCTGTGTGTGTGTGTGTGTCTGTGTCTAAATCCCTAATATCCAGTCTCTCTCTCTCTCTCTGTGTCTAAACCCCTAACCTCTAGTCTCTCTCTCTATATCTCTGAAACGATAACCCCCAATATCTCTCTCTCAAAACCCTTAACCCCCGATATTTATCTTTCTCCCTCTCTCTATAATAAATGAACCCCAAATATCTTTCTCCAAAAAATCCCTAACCTCTAGTCTCTCTCTCTCTCTCTCTCTCAATCCCTAACCCCCAGTCTCTCTCTCTAAACCTTTAACCACCATTTTATCTCTCCATAAACCTCTAACCTCTAAATTCCGTCTTTGTATCTCTCTCCCTCTAAATCACTAACCTCTAAGCTCTCTCTCCCTCTAAACCCCTAACCCCCAATCTCTCTCTCTAAGCCCCTAACACATAATATCTCTCTCTCTCTCTCTCTCTCTATCAACACTGAACCCCCTATCTATCTCACTCTCTCTAAAACCCTAACTGGAAATATCCCTCTCTCTAAACCCCTAACCTCCAATCTCTCTCTTTGGTTCTCTCTCTAAGACACTGACCTCCAATCTCTCTTTTATTTCATGCTCTCTCTAAAACCATAATCTCTAATGTCTTTGTCTCTCTCTCAACCTCTAACACTGAGTCTTTATCTTTCTCTAGACCACTAACCCCCAATCTCACTCTATTTGTATCTCTCTCTCACTCTCTCTCACTAAACCCCAAACCCCTGATATCCCTGTTTATTTAAATCGCTAACCCCCAATATATGTCTCTCTCTCTTTAAACCTCTAACCCCCAATCTTTTTATCTAAACCGCTAACCCACAATCTCTCTCTCTCTCTCTCTCTCTCTGTGTGTGTAAATCCCTAACCTCCAATATCACTTTCTCTCTAAACCCCTAATCTCAAATATCCCTCTCTCTAAGCCCCTAACCTCCAATCCCTCTCTCTTTCTCTCTGTAAACCCTTAAACCCTCGATCTATCTCTCTCTCTCTAAACCCCTAACCCAAAATATCTTTATTTCTCTCTTTCTAGAACCCTAACCTGAAATATATCTCCCTCTCTGTCTCTCTAACTACCTAACCTCCAATATATATCTCTCTCTAAAACCTTAATCGCCAATATCTTTCTCTCTAAACCCCTCACCTCCATTCTCTCTCTCTCTCTCTCTCTCTCAAAACCCCCAACTCCCAATTTTTCTCTCTCTCACTCTCTCTTTCTCACTCTATGTCCCTCTCTCTCTAAAGCATGAACTCCAAATCTATCTCACTCAAAACCCCTAACACCCAATCACTCTCTCTCTATAAACCACTAACCACAAATTTCTCTCTCTCTCTCTCTCCCTCCCTAAACCCCTAATCCCCAATATATATATATATATATACCCCTAATCCATCATATATCTCTTTATATAAACCCCTAGGCCCATCTGTGTCTCTCTCTAAACCCCTAATCCCCATCCACTCTCTCTATATCTATCTATCTATGTATCTAAACCTCTAACACCCATTCTCTCTCTCTCTCTCTAAACCCCTAACTCCCTATATATCTCTCTCTAAATCCTAACCTCCAATCTCTCTCTCTAAACTCATAACCTGCAATATCTTTCTCCCTAAAATCTTAACTTCTAATCCCTCTCTTTCTCTCTCTCTAAACCCCTAACTCCCAATATATCCTTCTATCTAAATGCCTAACCCCCAATTACTCTCTTTCTCCCTTTCTATCTCTCCATATGTCTAAATCCCTAACCCATAATATTTCTCTCTCTAAACCACTAATCCCCAATATCTCTCTCTAAACCACTTATTCCCAATCTCTCCCTCTCTCTAAAGCCCTAACCGCAAATATCTTTATGAACCAATAGACCTCAATCTCTCTCTCTATCTATCTATCTATCTAAACCCCTAACCTACATTTTTTCTCTCTCTCTTTAATCTCCTAACCCCTAATCACTCCCTCTCTCTAAAAATATGACCCCCAATCTCTCTCTCTCTAAACCCCTAACCTCCAATCTCTCTATTTTGTTCTTTTTCTAATCCCCTAACCACCAATCTCTTTCCTTATTTTTCTCTCCCTCTCTCTCTCCCATTCCCCGTCCCTCTCTCTCTCTCACCCCTATTCCTCCACCTACACCTAAATACCACCCTTGTCTCTCTCCCCTAACCACCTAACAACCCCCCATCTCTCTCTCTTACCCTTACAACCCCTAATTTGCCACTCTCTCTCATTAAACCCCTTCTATTCTCCCTACCTAATAACCCCCTTAGTCACTCCCTCTCTCTCCCAAAACTACCTAATACCCCCTGTTTTCTCTCCCTCCCTCTCTCTCTCTCTCTCTCTGTCTCTATCTCTCACTCACTCACACACACCTATACTCCTCCCCTTACAACGAACACCCCTACTCTCCCTCTCTCTCTTTGTCTCTCTCTATCCAACACTAACCCTCTCTATCGCTCTGTCATCACTATTATGCTTGCCCTTCCTATAACCCCCTTCCTCTCTCTCTCCCTCTCATCTATTCCCTCTAACCATTACTAACCCCGTCTCTCACTCTCTCTCTTCTTTATTCCTCCACCTCCACCTAACCCCTACCTTTCTCTCTTTCCCTATAACAAATAAAATAATATATAAACATATCAATAAAGAAATAAAAACAATAAAAGAAAAGTAATTAAACAAATATTAAATAAAATTGATTTGTAATTAATCAAATACATAATAAATAGAGATGTTCCTTTCCCTTGAAAAGGCACATAAGACCATATTTAAATGGTCCATCAAATCGTAATGTAATCATCTCTCATCAATATATATTCAATATTATTTATTCTTTCCAAATGGAGTTATTTTTGGACATGATCACAACATGAGAATATCCAGATACAAATATTACATTAGTATCAGAGCCTCTTCTTGGGCATGATTCTCACCTTTGGCCACAAACCATTCTTAGAGCTTCTTTGATTAAGGATATCATTTTTTGGGTTTCCCAAAAATTTAGGACCTTCTCCAAAAGTAGGCTTTTGGCCTAAAGAAGATTCACTCGCAACTTTGAAGTAAATAAAGTTAATCACAAATATATATTATTCTGCTGTAAAATAATCAAGTTAATAAAAAATATATATTATATCGACGCAAAATTCAAAGACAACCATAAATCAAGAATACAAGAAGGGAAATTAAAAAAAAAAAGAAAAAAAAGAGAGAAGTAATTATTTTATATTATTCCACTGTAAAATAATCAAGTTAATAAAAAATATATATTATTCTGATGCAAAATTCAAAGACAACCGTAAATCAAGAATACAAGAAGGGAAATTAAAAAAAAAAGAAAAAAAAAGAGAAGTAATTATTTCGGTTTCAAATAAGAAGAAGAGAACAATAAGTAAGAAAAAAAATATTACAAAGAAGAAGTGCAAAACAAAATTGTTTGCAAGAGAAAAAAAGAAGAAGTTAAAGAATAACATTCATGAAACCACACATGGTTTTATGAAACCACACATGGTTTTATGGAACTGCACATGGTTTTACTTAGTATATTAAAATTATAAACAATTTTTGTAAGGTATATACAAATATGAAGAGGAAGGCCATGTAACAAATAAAATAATATATAAACATATCAATAAATAATAATTAAATAAAATTGATATGTAATTAATCGAATAGATAATAGATGATACATGCCTTTCCATTGAAAAGGCACATCAGACCATATTTAAATGGTACATCAAATTGTAATGTAATCATCTCTCATCAATATATATATATATTCATTATTATTTATTCTTTCCAAATGGAGTTATTTTCTATTAGTTGACTATTCACTTGAATAGTCTTATTGTGATTCGGACACAATCAAAACATGAGAATATCCGTATATGGATATTATAGTCCCTCATTACTCGCTAAAACCTGTCTCTCTCACACACTCTCACTTCTCCTATCCCCCTTCCTACTCTCCCTATCTGTAACCACCCCCTACCTCTTACCCTCTCTCTCTCTCTCCCCTAATTCCCCCCCTACAACATACCACCCCCCCATCTCTCTCTCTCTCTCTTTCTCTTTTCCCCAAGCCTATATCCCCCTTCTCTCTAACCATCCTAATATTCCCTAAACCCCTTCCCCCCTCCACCCACCATTATATCTATCTCTTTCTCTCACTCAACCTTCCTCCTACATGTACCCCTAATCACTCACACCCTCATCTCTAGAAATTTTGGAGCGTGTTTTGTACTTGTCTTGGAAGTCAAGCACCAAAAATAGGCCATGTGATGACTCAACTATTGGACCAAAATCATGCATAAGGAGGAATTTAAATAGGATTTGTGTCCACTTTGTAGTAAGCTCCACCCATGTTTTGATGTATAAATATTTCGAAAATATAAGGGTAAAGGGTTAGCTGATATTGGAAGATAGTAGTTATTCTACTATTATTTTGTTGCTATGTAATGTTGGGTAGTTAAAAACTAAATAGAGTACTAATGCGCACTGCGCATGCTCAGTAATTTTGTCCTATTATTAATGAGAATGTGGACCTTTGGTTACAGTTTTTAGTTGTTGTGTTAAATGTAGTGAAATTTGGTGTTTGTCTCACACATGGTTGATACAATATGATGTTGTCATGAATGTTATGTATGTTATCGATAAATTAATGTTATGTTGTACACTAAATGAATCAATAGTAGATCTATTGAATGCATGTCCACATCCCTCTAGCACCGCAAAAGCTTGGTTCCTCTAGTCTGCTTTGATTCCTTGGGTGGGACGTCATGTCAAAAGGGCCAATGTCTACTTTTTTGTTGGTGTGATTTATGTTGAACCTTTGGTCTTCCCATGTTCCAACAAAGTGTTATGTTTCCAACACAAAAATCTACGCCTGAAGGGACATAATATTTGACTAATGGTTCCGTGGAGTCAAATGAGACAAGGAATAGAAGATTGGTTGAAACAAAAGTCGTATGATTTTTCCAAAGAACAAAATAAGAATCCTCGGTTCAATGAAGTTGACTAGTTGTAGAGGTACACCTATTGGGATCTATATAAATTCTTCTTCTGTTATTTTTCCATACTTTTGGTAGAGGGGTTGCTCAGGCTAGTTGAGGTGAACCCGAGAGATAATGGTTCGAGTTTAAGGAATTGGACCCTAGAATAGATATGATTGGTTACCATTGTAAGTAACACTATATCACTCACAGTAGATTGTTGGTTGGATAATATTTTCAAGGGGTATGTCATATAATTTTCTGTAGACTATACTAAATCTTACAGGATAGCTGAGAAGGAGTTCTTTAAGGGTCCACACAGAAGGTATTTGAAGTCACTTAGTACCTAAATTAAGATGTTATTGTGTGACAAGGGAATGATGATATTTGAATGAGATCATCCTAGTATCTAAGCACTTATGCGTGCAGTAGGGATCTTGGGGATAACCATAGAACAATATAGATGAAGGAATGAATGAATGAGGAAAGGATGCGTTGAGGATTCTTAGAATAGAAGAAGACACAATAGTAGAAGAGATGGGAATACTGCATGGAGGGAAAATATTTCAAAAGTATAGTAGGAACAAGATTGTGTCTAAGGTAGAGAAGCATTGTAGTGAGTGTCAAGAAAGAGATTTCTATGTAGGAATCCATATCAAAGGATTGCCGCACTCAAAGGAAGAATATGGCATAAAGCATAATTCATCTAAAGGAGGTAGTACTATTTAGATCAGGATTTTGGTTGAGCTCACGACACCATGCACATCCCCAAAACATGAGGTAAGAAGTATGAATCTGTTATTTCCAGCTAGTAACAATAGCAGTAGTATATAGTGTGGAAGAGGTAAATTTGTTGGTAAAACACAACCTATAATGATTAGTAGGAGTACTACATAGAATATGATGGTGGGGCTAGACCCTGCATTGATGATGCTTGTATTCCATGGGTTGGGTACAAACAATCCAAATCAGCATGGAAGGAGAGGCAAGTCCAAGATGATGTTGTGAAGCTGGCGCAGTACTAGGCCACTATACCAAACAATATAGTGTTGATGATGCCATGAGGTTGGTATTATCACACAATGACATGGTATATGAAATATTAGGCCACCATACCAAACATAAATTTTAGAGGCATTAAGGATGCATTGATAAAAGAATATAATAAGCCAAAATCCAAGTGACCATATATTACCGAGTTAAAGGAAACTATACAGTTCTAAACTAAGACAATCTATGAATTTGACCAAATATTCAAAGCATTAATCGATAAGGTAATATTTCAGATTCCTAAAGAGAAACACAATGAATGGTTCATTGTGTGACTATTTCCACATATACATGGACCGTTTACACACTAGAAGGTTACAATGCAAATGGATGCATTGGAACTAGCTATGAAGTTGGAAGCATCTCTAGTAGGGTAAAGCAATGCGAGGAAAGCTTACATTTGTGATATTTCAGAAATAGGATCACTCAACAGTAACAAACCTCACTAGAATTTACTCATGTAGTGTGGAAAGAAGAAGAAGAAACAGTGAATCAATTAACACTCATTACACAGAAAATGGAGAAAATTGTTGTATCATACATTAGCTATAAGTTGGCACTCTATAATGTGAATAATAACTGAATACAATCAATGAGATTCGAATAAGCGAAGAGGTCATTCGAATTCTCCTCAAAGTGTGGCTTGGATAGCATTGGAGACATCATCCAAACCAGTGGCAGTGGTCATAAAGGTCAACTAGTCATTTAAATGCATCTAACTAAGTCTAAGTGAGTGCATGGGCACTGATGTAGGGAAGGAGACTCCAATATGAGTGCATGAGGAGCTATCAGTTGTCAGTGGAGCTCAAACTAGTCTCAGTAGGTGCCTATCTAAGTGCTTCAGTCAATTAACTGATCAATCATCCCCTGAATCAAGGAACTAATTCATCAACCAACTAACTAACTGAGGTAACTCCTAAATAGGTGGAAGAAGGAGAACATGTTATTGAGTGATGAAAACAAGGGCGCATAAGGGGCTAGGAGGGCTAGAACTGAGCACAAACAGGCTCTTGGGGGCTGCAGAATAAGGACTACATGCTAGGAGATTGCCATGCAGATGACTGGATGCATGCAGAATTGCATGCACGCATGCAAAATATAAAAATGACAGTGAGAATATTCCAACACCCCCCGCAAGCTATACTATGAGGTAGTAACTAGAAACTAAAAGGTAGGGCTCCGATGACTGATACCAAAGGTCACCCTATACAATCATTCTAAATAAACAAAGTGAGGAAAGCAAGAAAACCTAGTGGGAAGAACCAGAATTGCAACGTATCCAAGAAGAACCAGAAGAACCAGAATTGCAAAGTATCCACGGTGAAGTGTAGCGGAAGCAATAGGGCTTGGATTCTGTGAATACTTCTATGAAGGAATTTCCTACATGAAAAAAGATGCAGATGTTCGTAGAAGGAAAGGCACTTAAGAAGGAACTGGAAAATTTAAGAGAAAAGGAGGTTGAAGCCTCCTCAAGATTACAGCCGTTGCAAGAGGAAGCACTAACCTTAACCAAAGAAATTGAAATGAAGTTACAAGATCTTCAGGCAATGGAGAATAATGTTAAGGAACAACTTTTGGAACCTGCTTCAGAGGAAATGCTCGACATGATAAAAGGATGTGAGCAAGAGACAAAATAAATAGTTGCAAATCTTAGCGCAATTGTTCAAGAGTTCACTGTGCAATTAGGTACCTCAAATGATGCGCAGATGGAATAGCGAGATGGAAGTGGCTTGAGGACAAGCCACAAGTAAGTGTTAGGGGCATGTTGAGCATGGCCCAAGTGGGCACAATTTTTATGAAGTACAGGTTTTGGAAACTACGCAGTTCGCACTGTGAAAGCTCAAATGGCACAGTTTTGTCGATAGCACAGTCTGAGAATGTGAAGTTAGAAGCGCAGCCAGTAGTGCGGAGTTAAGGCAATGCGTAGTTTTGGGAAAATAGTATAAGTAAGGTCGAGCAAATTAAAGTGACCTATTTTGGGTAACTGACTCATGGATTCCTGGCAATTGGGTAAGGAGTAGATTGGAGATAGAGGAAAGCGACCTGTCAGTCAGAGTGGCCGAAAATAGTTAGAGGCTAATCCACGGGTAGACAGCGACAACAAGGATAAAAGGACAGAAAGCGATAGGCCACGATGTGGTTGTAACCATTTTTATGATGACAGGTCATCACCCCTCTTGTACTTCACCAAAATTGTGCCCACTTGGGCCACGCCCAATAGGCCCCTTCTCGGATCAGTGGTAGCCTTAGCTGCGAAAGCTAAGGATGAACATCAATATAACTGGGTGAACGAAATATAGAATGGTTCCCAGAAACAGGACCATTTGTTGGTTCTAAATATGTTCTTTAAGCTTACAAGATAGACCCAGGTTCTGCGCGGTTCAAGGAATCAACAAAACCCGTTTTCACCAGCCCTTTTGGCAACAGTCTGCGAGCAGACTGAGGTCTCACCCAAGGCGAAGTTATGGGGAGGTTGCGGAATCAAGTTTTTAAAACTTGTACTTCATCAAAATTGTTCTCACTTGGGCCACGCCCAACAGGCCCCTTCTTGCATCAATGGTATCCTTAGCTGCAAAAGCTAAGGATAGACATCAATATAACTGGGCGAACTAAATATAAATGGTTCCCAGAAATGGAAGCATTTGTTGGCTCTAAATATGTTCTTTAAGCTTACAATATAGACCTAGGTTCTGCGCAGTTCAGGAAACCAACAAAACCACTTTTCACTGGCCCTTTCGGCAACTGTCTATGAGTAGACTGAGGTCTCACCCGGGGCAAAGTTATGGGGAGGTTGCAGAATCAAGTTTCCACAAATTGGTGATGCACGCTTCAATAGAATGGTGGAAAACGTGAAGTTCTCCTTCTGAGGAACCTGCAATAATTAATTAATGAAAACACATGAAATAACAGAAATAACAGAACTCAAAATCACTTTTATATTGATCGCAGTCCACTTTGAGGGGGAAACCTCCTTTGAGAAAGCTCAATACAAATAAATTCATGGTACCTTCATAGGCCTCAACACACATTTATATACTAAGTCTAGGCGCCAATACTATGGGTCAAAACCATGGGCCAATACAAACTATGGATCAACAATACTATGGGCGACTTACAAACCATATGCGCCAAACAACAATAACACAACTATGGATCAACAAATACTACGGGACAACTTACAAAGCATATGCGTCCAACAAAAATATACTAACAAAGTAAATAGAATGGTTGACATGGGTTCCTAACATCCCCTCTCCCTTAGAAAAAGCTTTGTCCTCAAAGCTTGAGATGTGGAAATTGATTCAGAATTGGACGGAGTGGTTCCCCTGTAGCATCTTCTGGTTGTATTCCGGGCCACTGACACCTTTTGAGTTTTAGGAGGATTGCTTGGAATGCGGAAGAAGAACCATATCAGCTACGTGAAAAGCGCACTCTGAACGGTGTTGAGTGGCTTGTTGTTTCAGTCGAATTCTTGCCATGTGAAGATTGTCTTGTAGAATGGGAAGAATTTGATCGCGGTTTCGAAGAACCCAGTCAATTTCCTGAACTGGGGAGATGTTGAGGGTGTATGGAAGAAGAACTGGTGGTGCCTATCCATAGACTACTTCATATGGTTGTTGGCGGGAAAATCTACCCTATAGCAAGGAAACTAATGCTATCAACTTGGTTGGGGTGACAGGTAAGTGTATTTATGATATTGCAAATATGTTTATGAACAGAAATAAGTTATGGATTTTGGAAACACACCTTTCAATCGGATTTTGATCCACCTTCCATCAGTAAACCTGCAATAACAATACCTTCTCAAAAAGATTTTGGGCAATATATAAAGCTTGAAAGAAACAAAAACAATGTTCAACATTCAGCATTGACCAAAACAGATCCAAATCAAGATGTCATTACAGAACATATTTAAATTGGAACAAGAAAGACACTTCAACCTTTATTGTCAAAAGTAGAATGATGTACAAGTATACCTGATCATGACACAGGCTCCTGCAACTAGATTCTGGGCTCTGGCTCTTCTCTGGCTTGGATATCTTCAACATCAACTCCTCCAATGTCTTAAAGTTTCTCTGTTAATTCATCTCACCATCTAGGTTCTCAAGCTAACCCTTCTCTTATAATCTTCTTTGTATTTATAAGATTAGAGAAGTAGTTTAGGTCGATGTATAGTTATGGAGGAAGTTGGGGGGGTTAAGAAACTACCAGCAACTAATCCTCCTCGAATAATTAATTTATTTTTAAATCATCTTTTAAGATGTACGCGACTCTTGTTCAGTGAAGTAGCGTATAGGGAACTACTTTAGTGCTTATCAACTAGCGCTCATTCGATTTTAAATGGTGAGTGCTACTATGTTGAGAAGGAGTAGCATATACTTGGATATGGGCGCTACTTTGATACACTGGAGTAGCGTATGGGTGCTAGTCTCTTTGAGTAGAGTAGCGCTCATATCTCAAAATGATATCTTTTGGGGTTTTTCCAGTAATGTTAGGAAATGGAGTGAGTTCAAAGTATCACCTAAGGTCAACATGCTCCTCCATCCAAGTTGTCCTTTTGTGTGATCAACAGCTCAGGGTGATCACGGACGGAGAGGTGCAAGTTTAACCTATAACAGATGCCCCCTAATGTGTGAGGTCAGAGGGAAACGATGGCTGAAATACATTATAATCCAAAGCCAGAGGAGGAGCACAGAACCGCAGAAAACAAATCACAAGAACACCTGCAACAAAAATCAAGGTCAGCTAGCAATTACATTTTTGACATCATATAGATGTGCAGTGTGAGACAACATGATCTCCGATACATAACAAGGAGATGTATATAAAAGCATGGCCACTTGGAATACAAGCGTGGATCCATGTCAAACTGAGAGATCATAGCCATAACAACAAACTGGATCTATGTCTCATGGAGAGCCAAATATAAGTGAGGCTCAGTCTTGCGCAACTTGGGTGATAACAAAAATGAGGTAATGTCATAAAAAATCCCAAGGTCTTCATCCAAAACAACCTTAGGTACAAACCCTAACCATGTGAATAGATGAGCTAACAGTCGAACATGGGGGTATCGTTTGATTACCGGTCATTGATGTATACCGTTAACAAATGCGAGGACTTCCACTGATAATGATGATGGGGTCCAAGGTACCAAGTATGATTCGCCAAATGTGAATAGATGGACTTGGATTCGAACACTTGGGAATCCTGTCGAAGAAGAGACATTGGTGTATTCTCATCATTCAACAGCGAGGAAAATTGCCACTAGTGACTGCAATCTCCAAGGTACTAACCGAAACTCTAAACTTCAATCCCATAATAATGAGTTGATGTCGATGGGAAGAAGTCCGTTGGAAGGGAGGCCTTAAGGCATCCTCCCTCATCCAACTCGAGGAACACTCAACTGGTAAGAGCTGATATGGAATATGTAACAAGACTTACACTAGGAAGGCTGACACATGAGGTCAAGGTAAACTGCAGAATGGCCGACACAGGGTATATCCTTGAACATTGAGCACGACACAAAGTGACTCAGGCAATTTCTGACATAATGGGGCAAATAATAAGTCTGAAATGTAAGAGACATTAGCAGACCCTCCATATGGTTGGAAGAATAACCAACCGGGGGAGTAAATAACTCGGAGGAAAGGTTCACCCTGAGGTCAAAAACTAAACCCAACCGACACGATAGACTCAAGTAGGTGCTGTGTTCAAGGATAGAACTGACTAAACTACCTTTGACAATGAAGATATGATATGTCTTTCCCATTCCTTATTCTTTTTAGATAAAAGAATACCCTTCTTGTTGTTTTAATGAGTCCAAGAAAGAATGAAAATTCAATATATCCAACCATGTAAAAATTTTAACGATCCCATGGGAGGAAGACTCAGGACCTTCTTCATTATTTATAGAGTTCAAAGAAGAGATAGAAGATTACTCTATAGTACTGATCTCTGGATTTTAATATTGAGCCGAGATCTGTTCTTGCTCGCCGGTGTTTTCAATTTTAAGGAGTCTGAAAAACTTAAACAATAACTCCATATATCTACTCGTGGATTTTAGTATCGTGCCCAAGCAGATTAATGCTCGCCGGTGTTTTCCTGTTTATAGAGTCTGAAAAACTTAAACAATCCTCTTTTCATCTATCCGTGGATTTTATATCGAGCCCGGATTGGTCTGTGCTCGATGGTGTTTTCTTGTTTATAGAGTTGAAAAACTTAAACAGTCCTCTAGTTACCCTCTCGTGGATTTCACATCGAGCCCGAGTAGGTGAATGCTCACTTGGTATTTTCATGTTTAGAGAGCCTGAAAACCCTAAAGAAAGGCTCCAAAAGGTCCTTTTTCGTACAGTTAGTCTCCTCCCCTGAAAAAGTATAAAACAATGAAAGGAGAACTCTTCTAGCGCATACAGGAGTATACCTAGAGTATACATTTTCCGTAGTTAATCCACCTAGGCCCGGAAAAGGGGTAATTCTATACCTGAGTGGATGAGCCTTTGATTACTTTAACGAGCTCGAAGAGGACAAGCTTGCTCGGCAATCTTGTTTAGGTTTAGATAGTCCAAACAAGAGCTTAAAATGACTTAAAGGTCAGCTTCTAGGATCATATCTTCATACTCTGCCAAAACTAGGTCTTCAACAAAAGATTAGTTGATGCGGCAAAAATCTCGAATGATATATGAATTTGAAATATTTAACTAATTGACAAGGTCTTAGGAGACGAATCCGACAAAAATTAAATGAAAATTGAACTTGGATTAGTATTATACCGTACTGTGTGTTTCAATTAATTAATTAGGGATTTTTGAAAATTTTGAAACTATAGAAAATTAACAATTATGGGTAAAAATCAAAATCCAATTTATATATAATTTCATTGTTTAAAAATCAATTTTCAATTTGTGTTGTAGGGCAAAGATTGGGGCAACATTTTGCAAATTTCAAATCTCCATTGCGATTGAACTGAGCATCCAACCGTCAATCTTCCTCCACCAAGTAAGTTAAAATCCACCTGTCTTGCATTTTCATGGTTTAGTTTTCAATTTTTGAGCAAAAAATGGCTTGCAACGTGATGCTCACAAGTGTTGCTGCGTGGGCACTACTGTGTAACCATAGCAGTAGCGTATAAACGTGATGGGCGCTACTGTGCTGAAGCATAGTAGCACCCATACGCGACTGTGTAGTATACATAGTAGCGTACACTTTTGAAAATCTACCTACAAGCGCCGAGACTCAGAAAAATTTTGGTTTTTGTGCAGGATGGTCCTTCAATGGAGGGAAAGGGAGCATGAGGACATGGATAGGTTGGCCATGCAAGATCCGGCCACCCTCCACGCTCTCCGAAGATGCGGTTTGTTGAAGTTTTACCGAATCGTAAACATGAGGGCTTTGAACAAACTATTTCGAAGACTGATTCAGTATTGGGATGTGGATACCAATACCTTTGTCATCCGTGGGAAAAATCTTGAGCTTACTGTTGATGACATATATTTCATTACTGGTCTCTCAAGGAGAGGAGATGTAATCAATTTGAAAGGGTCTTCTCGTGTGGGTTTAAGATCAGTGCAAGAGTATGTAAATACATATTGTGTTGCCGGGGCAGAGAAATCAGGAAGCCAAGTCTTGATTTCAACTATTGACGGTCTCCCTTTGAAAGTGATAGTGAGCATGATCAACTGAGTAGCAGGTAGTGCTTCACAACACTTGGCTTCCAGGCACTCTATACATATTGGTGTACAATGCTTACATGGTCATGTCTATGATTGGTGTACTAGTTTGTTGGCAAACATGAAATCTCAATTGAGAGGTTGCAAATCCGGCACAATGAAGAATTTTGGGTACGGTAGCATCTTGTGTACTTTCTTCTTTGAGAGGATGCCTACTATCAGTTTGGGGATGCCTCTACCACAAGTTAACCCCTGTGAGTCCAGACTAGGCCGTTGGGGTGACATATTCCTCCGCCAGGGTGGTGGGGAAAGTCACTATTGTTATCATACTGATGATTTCTGGGGGTGGTGGGAGAGGCAAGTACCCGCTTTCAAGCAGTTTCCATATGCTGGATTGGATTTCCGTCATGATCCAGAGCTGGTGCTTCCTCCAGGTGGAGCCTGGGGAGATATTGGTATGTTTGGAATTTTGAGAATTTATTTAATTTTTTCAAACTTTTTCAAGTATTTGATTTTTATGAATGAATTTTGAAGTTCTAATCAAGTGTCACATGCAGATGTTGGGCCTGTTCGTCCTGAGGGACATCCTACCATCTTTGTGAGGCCGGCTGATATTACTGCAGCAGATGCTATGTTGGGAACCCTGGAGAGAAAGATAGGTCGGTTGACTCACGAGGTTCCTGCATGCCGTATGGATCAGATACCTGTTGATATGCAGGAAGATGTTGTTGGGGTGCCCCCAGCATGGCTTAGAGTGCTGCGAAAGATAGCTAGGCTCGTCATATGCTATCGCAAAGCAGTGGATGATGATGAGGTCCCTCCTTCTCCCTAGGAGAAGAATACATTCTATGTATATATTTTCGAGGCTACTATGCCCAGTTTTGTACTTTTATGACCTGACTTGATAGACTTATGACTCAAAACTCATATTTTTTGATACGGTATCGGCTATATACAGTATCGGTTATTTACATGTGTATGTGTGCAATGTGTGCAATGTTGTTTATGACAATGTATGATGCAAATGCCAGTCTAACACATAGTTTGCTAATGAATCAGCTAATGTGTTTAAACTTATTGGAATGTGTTCATATATGATAGAATGAAATTGTCTTTCCAATAGTCTAACTCGTAGAAACTGACGTAGCAATCCCAGATCTCTAATATGATAGACACTTGTTAACTGAAATACAATTAATTTTGAGTCAAGCCTTACCTCCAAATGTGAAATGCTATGACTGAGATCATCTCGGAAAAGTTCTATAACTGCACTGTATTCAGCCACATTATTCATGGTAGGACCCAAACAAACCCCCCCCAAAGAGACAAGTTGGTCAGCAGGTGAATAAATGACCCAAGCTGCTGCAGCCAACTGACAGGTGTGGCGACTGGCGCCATTAGCAAATCCTAAGAAATTTTCGGTTGACAGCTAGTACACGAAACAGAACACACATAAGATTAACTAATGAGCATAACCAAACTAGCTTTACAAAAAATATACAACTATGTTACAAGAAGAAGTACTTCAGCCTGAGTGTAATACTTCTTCAGGTAGGGTCAGTGCCTAGATTCTCCTTGTGCGGCTGGGAAAATGTGTTATGGAAATCACGAAAAAGATTGGTGTACAGGATGATTTCACCAAGATAACATCCTGTTTCAAAGAAAATGTTTCCATTGACCCCAGTGAAAATGTTCACTAGCGAGGTATGCAATCTATTTGCTTCAATAACACTAACTTGTGAAGGAGTGAAATCAGTATTTTCATCAGGTGGTGAACAAAATTCACCTCTCTCTAACTAGTTAAGAAAAGGAAACAAGAAGGACATGGGATTTATATGTTCACGAGGATGGTCCGGGTCGTTCAGGGATTCTAACATTTCCTCATCAGAAGGTAAAGTAATTTCTGAACTGTCGAGAGAATGGATCGAGTCCGGTGTCTGAGTAGTGGCATAATCTATGTTTGGTTCGACAGACACCAATGGAGTCGACATATGTTCTATTGTAGTTTGATAAGAATCCAAGTGGGTAATTTCTACAACAGGGGTGGGCACGGAGGGGTTTGTATTAGTTGAGGGAAACTCAGAATCAGTTGTTACACTAACCATGGAAGTTTCAGACAATGGACATCCCTCAGTACCAATGAATAAGGTAGGAGCCGTTAGGTCAAAAGTGTCGATTAGTGACCCGTAAAGTCCTGCTCCTAAACTCTCGCCAACCGGGGTGGTTTGATCAATCAAAGGAACCGTGGTTTCCGAAGAAGTCTGGTTGTTTTTCTGAGTGAAAGAAAGTTGATCGACTGTGACGATCTTACCTTCCAATGGGAACATGACCACTCGAAAAACTGCCGATGCTATAGCTCGCATGGCATATGTCCAACTTCTGCCCAATAACATATTGTAATCGAGCGGAGCGTCCAGAACTTCTACTTCAACAGCAACTGTCTTACCGGCCAAAGTGACATCAAATGATGGCAAAACTCCATGTGGATGGAAAGTTCTGCCGTCAAATGCAGTAAGCAGTGTGTTAGAAGGGGCTAACTCAGGAGAACCTAGAGCTTTCCAACAGGAAATTGACATTACGCAAGTTGACGCGCCCTCATCTATAATAGATCATCTGATGGTCATTGGGCCATGGATGACTTCTATCTGGAGAGCAACGTGGTAAGGAAACTGGTATTTGACATCAGTCATATCAAATCACGCAGACATATTAGAGGATTCCATACTCCCAATGGCTGCCAGAAGTGCATTCCGTTGTAAAGGACAACTTTGCAAGACTTCTATTGTAGACATGGCACAAGGAGTCTGGGCTAAATCTTCAACCACATTGTAGTTAGAAGCAGCTCGTGTGTTGGGATTGTGCGATGCCCTCTTTAAGACACCTTTCGAAATCTTGGGCATTGGGTCCACAGGTATGTGAAGTGGAGTAGAAGATTCTGGAATCTCCTTATCTTTTTTCTGTGCTTCCGAGGTATAGTTCCTGGCTCTAGTTTGCAAAAGTGCATCTGAATTAACCATGTTAATAAATGTTTGATCAATCGTTGCATGTGTAGTGGCCCCAGTTTTTGAGGTGCCAAAAGTTGAGCCCTGCCCTTTAGGAAATGGATCTTTCAGGATGGCAGGCTTCTTTTCTCTTAAGAGCTTCTGGGCTTCTTCAAGCAGAGGGCATTGGTGAGTAAGGTGGTTCTACTTGCAAAGTTTACAAGGGAACTTAACCTTCTTTTCCTCTTTGTTACCCTCTTCGGCATTGTCTTTTTTGGGCTTTTGTTGGTTCCCCTCTCCTTTCTTGCCCTTCTTTTTGTTATTGGGATGCCGAGGGCCCTTTTGATTGTTCTGAACCCGATTGACAGGATCAGAAGTAGAAGGAGAGTTCATGACGGAAGAAACATCTGCAGTCGATTGTTTGACTGATAAGGCATGGACCTGTTTAGTCAGTGCTTCGAAGGCTGCAGAGTCAACTGAACCTACTATGCTGTCAGCATGTGGTCCAGGTTTCGGTCTACTCGAATCGGTGTTCGATCGTGGTGCATCGGGTATGATCTCATACAGTAAACCAAATTGTGCATACACGAGGTCTAACTGCTGAGTCCGTAAGATGGATTCTTCCTCATTGGATACTCCAGATGTGGCTACTTCCTTAGAAATATAAGGAAGGAGTGATTTCAAGTACCACTCAAGAAGGAACTCCGGAGGTATATTGGCCTTAATGAGCCTCTTCCGTCTTCGCCACTCCTAAATGTGGTCAGATAAGTGAGTGGCTTTGTTTTGTCTAAAAGTAGACAAAAGGTCTGTTCCAGCATCATACCGAATAGGAAGCTGGAAGTGGTTCAAAAAGACTATGGCGAGATCCCCAAAACTAGAGAATGTTGCCGCGGGTAACTCAATGTACCATTTGACTGAAGCACCGGTTAAGGTCCTTTGAAACAATCTCAATCTGATGGAGTCTTTGTTTAATGAATTGGAGGAACACCATAAGTGGAAGGTAGTGACATGGTCACCAGGGTCCTCACCTACTTTGCTTTCGAACTTTGGAATGTCCGAAGGTAACTTGGTGGGAACTGATGGCCATGCCGCATTATGATACACAGGATCATTCGTCAGTTTGGAAAGATTTGGCAAATTTAAAGTTGTCAGAAATGGTAGATGAGGCCGGTAGGACGGTACTTGATAAGGGGAACCACCCATCATTTGACCCATGAACTGTTGGTAGGGGTTGCCCCCAACCATCTGGTGATAAGGGTTGCCTCCGGCCATATGCTGATAGGATTTTCCACCTACCATCTGTTGATAGGGGTTGCCCCCAGTTAATTTTTGGTAGGGGTTGCCCCCAGTTATTTGTTGGTAGGGGTTGCCCCCTGCCATCTGTTGTTGTACGAAAGAGTTATTAAAACTTCCCCACCCATATGATAATGGATTAGTGCTCTGTGGGTTCGTCCACTGTGGCTGGGTGTTAGCCCCGCCATATTGCTGGTTAAAGATACTACCCCCTCCCCCAGAGAATAAGGAGAAAGGAACATTACCTGCAGGCATGCTACCTTGATTAATTTTAGGGCCTACGAAGGTATTGAAACCAGTAGAAGCTGATGTGGACGGTGCAGTCATGGTGCCCATGAATGGCATGTTTGCAGAAGCACTTGGTTCTACAACAGGTGTGGAAATCCAAGTACTAGGAATCTGATATAACGGTTGAGAAGCAGGAGGTGCTGCACAGTTGGCCGTACTGCTAGGTCCAACAGTAGGTGTAGGAGTAGATGCCATCATTGTTGAACTAGGCATACCTAATGTACCAGTGTTGAAACTGAAGGATGGGGTAGACACAAAAGTTTGTGCCTGACTTGGTGTAGCAGTAAAAGAGGGATTTACTGTGTTGGTGTTCATACCTAAAGTGGGAGTTTGGGGAACTCCCTGCTCACTTCCTAGGTTAGACATCAGATGTCCACGTAGGGAACTGTCTGCACTGAAATGGGGCTGCTGGAAACCAACAGGTGATAGAAGCGGAATTCTAGTATTGGTTAAAGGAGGATTGAAAGGAGTGCTATACTCCGCAGAAGTAAGATCTTCCACCTCAACTATACTAAAGTGTTGTTGATCTGTGGTACCTAGTAGTGGTTCCTTAGGAACCTTAATTTCAAGGTTTTCTGTTACAAGAATTTCTTCAGGAAATTCAGTTTCAGGAGTAATTTCTGAAGAAATACTGGGGTTCACCCGCTGTCATCTAGCTGGCTGTAAAGGTTCTGTCCTAAGTGGTGGAAGGTTTTGAAACCTCCTCTATCTATGAAGCTCTTGATTCTTCGTGGTTATAAATATAAAATAACAGACTAGAACCTAGTGGCCACTACAACTAGGGGGCAAACAACATGCCAACTAAAAAAATCCTAAGTATACAAACCAGGCAAACAAAGATGCCTTCCGGAGAAGAGTCTGGGATGATGAGGGCCCAGAACAGATCAACGAAGGAAGAAAGACAGTTACCTGGGGTCCACAATACAATGACTAAGGGTGCAAGCGCTGGAATCACCCAACCGCCCTCCCAAAGAACTTCAAGGGATTTCCTCCCATGTCTATCATAGGTACAACAGATATACCCTCTGCTGTCACCTGTGTATGAACCTAGAGTCAGATACTAAGGATACCACAACACCGAAAACTCTTGGGGGAACAGTCACCGGTCGAATCAAAAAGCGTGGGCATGGTAGCTAAGCCCGAAACTCGAAAGAGTCCCCAATACGCAATTCAATCCTAGCGTATGCTCGAACAGAAAGTAGGAGGGGTATTCCCAACAATTTGATCTTGCAATGACCTACTGCATAGATCTCAGGCAAGTTTTGACTGAGGTGGGTTTACCTGTGATAGTCTTACTACGATTTTTGCGCAATGTGTGATCTTGAGTGGTTTAAGGTGATTTAAACTCAAGATCCTAACCAAAACTAGTTGGTGTAGTGTATCCCTAACAAGAAAAAATGTTTCTAGTTCATTTTATTAACAAATTTTAGGGCTGTTATTACTCAAAAAGGGTAGTGCTTTTGTGTGGCGTGGTTATAACAAGAAAACAAAAGTGCATAAAAATCAAAACTTTCTACAACAAAGCTCTTTTCAATTTTTTTTATTTACTTCTTTCTGAAACTGAAAATCTAAGCAAACCTACTTAAAAAAATTTGTTTTCTTTTTGAAAATGTCCAAAATATCCTATGCTATCTTGTAACAACAAAAATAAGTCTCATTAAACTTAAACTACCAATTTTTTTTTTGCTTTTTCTATAAATGAAAAAGAAAATTTATAAAAATGGCAAGCAAAACAAAACTTATGTGCAATGTGTGTAAGTATGGCTAAAAGTTCTTAGGCTTATAGCTATCAAAACCCTAGCTTGAAAAAGACTCGATCTACTGGTTTTTTGCAAAGAAAAAACCTCTAAACTTGGAAACAAAGTGGGAGAAAACAAAGGAGAAAAGACACAAAAGGACTGACCTAAAGTATCTAGCCCTAGCAAGACCACAATGCCAAGCAAAAGTAGACAAGCAAGCTGCCCTACTAACACAAATAAACTGAGAAATGAACTAACCTACAACTGTTTAAAATCACTTGCAACCGTAAAAAGACAATAAGTCCGGGAAGAATGGAAATGAACCAAAATGGAAGACACGCTATAAGCTTTAAAACGGACTAAACCCTAAAACAAAGGGTAGGATGAGTAAAAAGCAGACAAACGTCGCCACAAACAGCAGATACAGGAGTATGCAGGTTTGTAAACTAGCAACATGCAGTCAGGGTCTAAAAAAGTGGAAGTGTTCAACACAAGACACAACCTAGTCTTCCAAAAAGTCACAAATAGTCCAAATGTTCCAAAGGTCAACAAGTGATTCAAAAGATGGAAAAGAATTCAAGAAAAGGTTCTATGACTTAAACAACAGTTAAAAACCTCATATGACAGTCAAAGAGATCCAAAAACAATGTCAACAAACCACAAGAATGGCTAAAAACTCAAGCAAACCAAAAAAGAATGCTTCAGAAAGTGTACCCTACTGTGCAGTAGAGAAACTCGCGCCCCTGTAGAGATGGGCACTACTGTATGTATAGAACAGTAGCATATGGGCGCTACTGTGTATATACCAGGGTAGCGCTCATATCTCAAAAGCTTAAAAACTGACTTTGGAAGATACCAAAAGACTGATGAAAGCAACAAGAAACAGGCAAGGGATACCTACAAGGTTTCTTAACACATCAAAGAAGTCAAAACAATCTGGGAAAACACACAAGAACAAGGTTTCCTAGAGCCAAAAACTCAACTTTCCCCAGCGGAGTCGCTAGTCTGTTGGCGGGCAAATCTACCCTATAGCAAGGAAACTAATGCTATCAACTTGGTTGGGGTGACAGGTAAGTGTATTGATGATATTGAAAATATGTTTATGAACAGAAATAAGTTATGGATTTTGGAAACACACCTTTCAATCGGAGTTTGATCCTAGCTTTTACTTGGTTTTGTGTTCAACCTCCAAATCCACCTTTCCTTTAGTAAACCTGCAATAACAATACCTTTCTCAAAAACATTTTGGGCAATATATAAAGCTTGAAAGAAACAAAAACAATGTTCAACATTCATCATTGACCAAAACAGATCCAAATCAAGATGTCATTACAGAGCATATTTAAATTGGAACAAGAAAGACACTTCAACCTTTATTGTCAAAAGTAGAATGATGTACAAGTATACCTGATCATGACACAGGCTCCTACAACTAGATTCTAGGCTCTGGCTCTTCTCTAGCTTGGATATCTTCAACATCAACTCCTCCAATGTCTTAAAGTTTCTCCGTTAATTCATCTCACCATCTAGGTTCTCAAGCTAACCCTTCTCTTTTAATCTTCTTTGTATTTATAAGATTAGAGAAGTAGTTTAGGTCGATGTATAGTTATGGAGGAAGTTGGGGGAGTTAAGAAAGTACCAGCAACTAATCCTCCTCGAATAATTAATTTATTTTTAAATCATCTTTTAAGATGTACGTGACTCTTGTTCAGTGAAGTAGCGTATAGGGCGCTACTTTAGTGCTTATCAACTAGCTCTCATTCGATTTTAAATGGTGAGCGCTACTATGCTGAGAAGGAGTAGCGTATACTTGGATATGGGCGCTACTATGATACAATGGAGTAGCGTATGGGAGCTAGTCTCTTTGAGTAGAGTAGCGCTCATATCTCAAAATGATATTTTTTTGGGTTTTTCCAGTAATGTTAGGAAATGGAGTGAGTTCAAAGTATCACCTAAGTTCAACATGCTCCTCCATCCAAGTTGTCCTCTTGTGTGATCAACAGCTCAGGGTGATCACGGACGGAGAGGTGCAAGTTTAACCTATAACAATGGTGTCCTTGTAGACATGGTATTGTACCACTGGAGTACTTCTAGGAAATCCATAGAAATAGTTGTCCAAATCTGTGTAGGGATGGGAAAGGGTTCGAGCAGTCCCGAAAGGAGTGTTGTTTCACCCTTGTTGACCTACCAAGTATCACAGTCAACCACCATCTGTTGAATTGGCATTTTCAGTCCCTTCCAAAAGAAGTTACATTGTTCTCGGTCATCCTTTTGGAGGAACCCAGAGTGCCCTGCCGATGAAGAAGCATGGAGTTCATAGAAGAGATAGCCCTATTGAACATATTGCAACCAGTTTGGAATAAGCAGAGAAATAGCTGTAAGAGAAATTGGTTCATCAAATGTGCGAGAAGGAGCATCTGCCACCATATTGTCCTTACCCCTTCTTGTAAGTGATCACATAATCATAACCCATGAGGTGGATAACCCATTTCAGGTGTGCTGGGGAGGAGACCCGTTGGTCTTGGAATTTTTTCAGACTTTGGAGATAAATCTTGATGCAGAAATAATTCCCTAATAGGGATGGCTACCACGTCGGTATTGCATGCAAAATAGCCATCATTTCCTGCTGAGATGTAGACGCGACTAAATGCTTACCGGAAAGGTCTCTTGAAGGAGGAAATCCCACTGGTGCAACAAAGACACCTGCATATCTATCCAAGGAAGTAGTGGAGACCGTTGATGGGTGCATCTGAATGGAATGGAGCTGAGTGATGACACCATGTGAATTCTTCTTAAGGATCTTTTCCAGGATGTGTCAATGGATGATGCAAAGAGACCTTGGTTGTAATCCTATAAATCTGTGTTGTGTCCCATTGACTGAAAACTGCATCCAAAGTTCGGAAAAATCCCATAAGATGGGGCCAAGTGTGCGTAACCATTGAACGCCCAAAACCACATCACATCTGCCTAAGGACAAGGCAAACATGTCAGAGCGCAGGTTATAAACTTCTAGAGAGATATGCACATTGTGACACTTTCCCTTGCAAGGTTAGGTGCCTCCATTGGAAACCATGACTTCAAAGTTGGAGCAAGGATGGATAAAACAATCAGCTTGTTTGGCGATCTGGGGGTCAATGAAGTTATGAGTGCTACCAGAATCAATGAGTATTGTAAGAGGAAGCTTCTTGAAATAACCCCTGACCCACATTGTTTGGGGGGTGGTGATGCCAGATAAAGCATGGAGAGATATCTCTGGTTGTTCATCCTAAGATGGGGGGTCAATAGGAAGCTCCTAAATGTCGACCTGAGAATCCATTGTATCTGGAGCTTCTTCACCAATTTTAGAGGCAGGCGGAGAATCCATATCCAAGAGATAGAGATTTTGTTGAACACATCTATGTCCCCGAGTGAATTTCTCATCACAATTATAACAAAGCCCTTTTTCTCTGTGTGCCTGCTTTTATGTTTCAGACAAATGCTTGCTAGGAGTTAGTCGAGTTGATGGCGGAATGGGAGGTCGTTGAGAACCCATATTTTCGAAGGGAGCAAAAGTGGGTTTAGAGCGCTATTGGGCTACAATCTTGTCTTTTTCAAACTTATCTAGCCCTAGGACTTCCATCATTGTGTTGGGACAAAAAATTTTAACCTCTGACCGGATTTCATCCTTAAGACCACTGATAAAACAACTCCTGTAGAATTCATCAGACAATCCTTCTGTGTGATTGGCTAGATTCTCAAATTCGGTCTGATACTCTCTCACATTGCCACTTTGACGGAGTTTAGTGAGTCCTCTAGTGAATTCATCAAAATCACTAGGACCAAATCATTGCAAAAGGAGTTGGAAAAAATCTGTCCATGTTGGCTCGTCATGAGCCTTGATGTACCAACGGTACCATTGAAGGGCTTCTTGTTCCAAATGAATAGATGCAAGTGGAACTTTTTGGACATCAAAAGTATTATGCAAACTGAAATACTATTTTGCACGATATACCCATCCAGTTGGATCAGTACCATTGAAGCAAGGAAATTCAAGCTTCGGACCACGAAAATTGCTGGAAGAAGAGAATCTAGTGGCTGCAGAAGATTCTTGCTGTCGGTTATTGTTCATGGTTGAATGCTGAAGATGGAGGCTAAGAAATTTTCATCCAGATCTTGGAGTTTGGTTTCGATGGCTACAAGTGCTTCCTCCATGGTTTTTGCTCCGAAGCGGGTGACAACCATAACCAGGATTTTTTTTTTTTTGGGGGGGGGGGGGAATGGATAGAAAAACACAAACAAAAGCTTATTTAGTAAAGGGAAATTTGGATTTGGGAAAAACTCGGGGGGGGGGGGGGGGGGGGGGTAATTGGGGTTTGACTAGGTTTTGGACACTTTCTGATGGACAGGGAAGCAAAAAATGGGGATTTTAGAAGCGAGGTGAAAGAATGAGAAAATTTGGCAGAGAGGGACACAGAAGCAAAATTAAGAAAGGAACTCTGTGGAAAAATTTGAAGAAAATTGGGTGAAATCCAAAGAAGTTATGGGAAATCCTAAAAATATACAAATGTGGGATTTTGGGCTTTGGGAAGTGGAATTTGGGATAGGGTCCTCAAGAATGAAATATGCAGAATGGGATTGCAGGGGTGTCAATGAAGTTTCAAGGAAAATGGAGTGAAAACAAGGGAGATATGGCCAAAAAACAGTTTTTTTTTTTTCCCAGGAATGGAACTGCAATGGTGTGGAAGGGATCTGAAATAGATAGATCTGCAATGGCATGGAAGTGATCGGAAATAGAGGGATCTGAAACGGTGCAGATTGGATTGAAAACGGCTAGATATGAAATATATTTGAAACAGTTGGATCTGGAACGACTTTCAGAATGGATCTGAAACGATGCGACAATAGTTCAGCTGAAAATAGATATGGACCCCAGGTATGTGCAGCTTCCTAACAGTTCAGGGGTTTCACTCGACCACCAATGCTGTCTGAAGGCTTGCGTATTGGGGTAGTACCCCTTAGTCCACAGCTCAGGTAAAAATGATAACCGCTTTGCCACAAACGACAGCTCTTGGTTTACCTCACAAGTGGGAACTAGTCAATCAGGTAGGGGTCATTGCCCTTTTCGCTGGTAGGTCCTCTCAATGAGCCAGCTACTTTGGGGTTCCTGTGGTACTCCTCACAATGAGTTTTAGGGCTTATGCCCAAGTACTTCCCATAGTTAAGCGGATAGGGATTATTCCCAGATCCGAAGCTGCAACAGATATGAAAAAAAAATTTGGCAGAAATTTCACCTAGTGAGCCTAAGAAAGTGCTCTGATACCAGATGTGAGGAACTTGCAATAATTAATTAATGAAAACACACGAAATAGGAGAAATAACAGAACTCAGAATCACTTTTATATTGATCGTAGGCCACTTCGAGGGGGCAACCTCCTTTGAGCAAGATCAATACAAATAACTTCACGGTGCCTTCATAGGCCTCAATACACACTTATATACTAAGTCTAGGTGCCAATACTATGGGTCAAAACCATGGGCCAATACAAACTATGGATCAACAATACTATGGGCGACTTACAAAGCATATGCGCCAAACAACAATAACACAACTATGGATCAACAAATACTACGGGATGACTTACAAAGCATATGCATCCAACAACAATATACTAACAAAGTAAATAGAAGGGTTGACATGGGTTCTTAACACTCCTATTTTGTTGTTAATGCTTTAATCTATTGCGCATCCAAGAATTGCGTGATGTGGGTTGAACGATTAACAATAGGACAATGCAACGGAGGATTGCGCTTCCTCTTCGACACTTGTACAACTTCAATATACTTTACTTAGCATAAATGTCTACATTCAACAAGCATTTTATACTGTAAACCTTGCACACTTATGCAATAATATGAACTACAATGTAACTACGCACTTCCAGTGCTACGCTTTAGGGAGTCGCACTATATAGACTTCGTTGGTTCAAGTGTTACCCAATACTCAACTTATGCATTCATCTAGTGACTTAGAATTACTTGTGCCTTAAACATTCATTCACATATGTTCAATACTTAACATATTATTCCCATCCTTATCTTTATGGAAAATACATATAAAAGTAAGAACACATGAATTCATAAACATGAATTTAACCATTCAACATAAGCAAATATATAGATGCAAACGCATTCAATCACATAACATAAGGAATTTAACGTGGTTCACCCCAGGATGGGAGCTACATCTATAGGAACTGTTGATTATATTATCAATGGGAAGGGTTCAATAGTTCCAGTCTACGCACACAACTGCAGACTCTCTTCTCTCTTAGTAGGTCACTACGCACACAGCTGTAGAGCCTTTTACAATAGGTCTCTCAACAAAGATCAATATTCAATAATAACCAAAATAATATTAACCCTTTCCCTTACAAAAATGCCCTTTTTATAGATTGTTCCCATAGGTCACGTCTGTTACAATAATGGCGGGCCAAAACCATAAGGTTCCCCAAAACTGGTGTGGTTACCCGCCACCCTGCCTGTCGTCGGCGACATCTTGCTCTAATCGCTTCAGGCCACCTTGATTGACCACTCGTGGTTCACATGCCCTTCTGTCAGCCACAGTCATCATAAAAATGGTTACAACCACATCGTGGCCTATCACTTTCCGTCCTTTTAGCCTTGTTGTCACCGTCTACTCATGTCTTAATCTCTAACTATTTTTCGCCACTCCGGCTGGAAGGTCGCTTTCCTCTATCTCCACTCTGCTCCTTACCCAACTGTCAGGAATCTTGCAGTCAGTTACCCGAAATAGGTTGCTTTCATCTGCTCAACCTTACTTATTCTCTTTTCCCAAAACTGCGCATTGCCTCAACTCTGCACTACTTGCTGCACTTCTGACTTTGCATTCTCAGACTACGCTATCAACAAAACTGTGCCATCTGAGCTTTTGCAGTTCGAACTGCGCAGTTTCCAAAACTTGTACTTCATCAAAATTGTGCCCACTTGGGCCACGCCCAACAGACTTCAACATGTCCATAACAAACTCTGTCACAAAACCCTAGAGGATACTCTCAACCCAAAAGTCGACTGCTCACGTGAATGGACTATCTACTAATTTAAGCCTCTGAATGAGCTCTAGGTTCCACTCGGTAGGTGCTCCTTCTTGGAATTTTTTTTTTTTTTTTGCGAGTCTTGATAACCACTCATACAACTCATTTCCAAAGGTTGTGAAGAAAATTTCATAAATGTCCACCCACAGGTATTTCTGTAACCACTATACATCGGAAAAATGCATATGTCTATTTTCCTTTCTGGCAAAATCCGTTTCCGTCTTGTCCATCCAGTTCCATATTTCTGTTTTCTCTGGGTTCCAATATTATATTCTCATCACCGATTCTTTGCACGACAACATAACCATTTGTTGGCTCGTATAGTGTTCTTTATGTTTGCAAGATAGACCCAGGTTCTACGCGGTTCAGGGAACCAACAAAACCTCTTTTCACCGGCCCTTTCGGCAACAGTTTGCAAGCAGACTGAGGTCTCACCCGAGGTGAAGTTATGGGGATATTTTGGAACCAGGTTTCCACAACCAGATGATGCGCGCTTCAATGGAATGGGGGACTGCGCGAAGTTCCTCCTACTTTGTGGTTCACACTTACGCTATCACGCATCCAAGGATTGCGTGGTTCGAAATAGCTACTTAACAATAGGATAGTGCAACTGAAGACTGCACTTCCTCTTTAACACTTACACAACTTCTACAGACTTCACTTAGTGTAAACCTATGTATTCAACAAGCCTCTTAAACTGTGACCTCATAACTTATACAACATGATGAACTACAATGCCACTATGCACTTCCAGTGCTGCGCTTCAAGGAATCGCACTTTACAAACTTCGCTGACTTCAGTATTTATCCATTTATTTATGCATTCATCTCATTCAAAAATACTTTTACATTCAACATTCACTCATATGCATTCAACACTTAGGATATTATTCCTATCATTCATTTTTTTGGAGAATACATATGAAAGCAAAGATATATATATTCATAAGAAAGAACTTAACCATTCAACATAAGCAAATACACAGTCAATCACATAACACAAGGATTTGACATGGTTCACCCCTAGGATGGGAGCTACGTCCACATGAACTGTTGTTATATTATCAATGGGAAGGGTTCAATAGTTCCAGTTTGGGCACAGAGTTGCAGACTCTCTTCTCTCTTCAGCAAGTCTCTGCGCACACCATTGCAGAGCCTCTTTACAATGATTCTCTCAACAGAGATCAACAAAACTCAACAATAATCAGTATGAATATTAACCCTTTCCCTTACAAAAGATGCCCTTTTATAGATTGTTCCCTTAGGTCATGTCTGTTACAATCATGTGGGCCAAAAACCCTAAGGTTACCTAAAACTGGTGCGGTTACCCGCCACCCTACCTATTGCTGTTGACAGCTTGATCCACTCACTTCAGGCCGCCTTGCTGGGCCACTCATGGCTCACACGCCCTTCTGACAGCCGCAATCATAAAAACGGTTACAACCGCATCGTGTCCTATCGCTTTCCGCCCCTTTAGCCTTGATGTCGTTGTCTACTCGTGGCTTAGCCTCTAATGGTTTTTCGCCACTCTTTCTAATGGTTTTTCACCACTCTTTCTAACAAGTCGCTTTCATCTGCCTCCACACTTCTCCTTACCCAACTACCAAGAATCCTGGAGTCGCTTACCCAAAATTGTTGTTGTGCTGGCACTGCTCATCAACATAACTCCGAAGTGCCTCGACTTCACTGCTTGCTGCACATCTACCAAAATTGTATGTCCTAAAAAATATGCCAACTTGGGCCATGCCCAACAGCATGCCTTCGAATTTTCTCTGAAATGGAGAAGTCCCAAGAATCAAATATTTTGGAGCTTCTAAATGAAGTCTCCTTCGTTGATGAGGTTCTAGATTAATTGGATGCTTTTGAAATTGAAGATAATATATTATGTCCTTATACCAAGGGTGATTATCCAATGTAATTTTTTAAGATTCAATGACAAATATTTATGAATGCGATTCATTAGAATTTTCAGAAGATGTTGATGGTCCAAGGTGTTGAGCCAGATGAAGAGCTAAGTCAGGTCCCTTCATAGTGTTTGATGTTGGGATTGAAAAATAATTCTCTTGAATTTTGGCAAGGCAATGAGCTAATTTACCTAAAATGTAAGTCTTTGAGAGTAAGAATTTTACAACAGGTAAAGGTACTTTTACCTTTCTATGCTTGCCTAAAATAAAATGTCTAACATTTTCAATAGCTTTGACTAAATTGTAAGCATGTTTTTCAATTAATGAATATATTAATTCATCATCAGACAAGCCTTGGCTCATAGATGATATCACTTATTCAATTTATTAATCATCTTTTTGTAGGAGAATGGCATACATTGCCTCTTCAGTTGCATTAGTATAGGTTATAAAATATTTTTTAAAATATGGTTTTGCAAGAACAACAATATAACTGATTTACTTTTTAATTTCATTAAAATATTTTTCATCATTATCATCCCATATAAAAGATTGATCTTGTTTAACCATGTGGTGAATAGGTCTCGCCATAATTGCAAAATTAGGTATAATTTTTCTTACGAAATTTACAATATCCATAAATGATTGAATATGTTTTCTTGAAGTTGGGGCTTCAATATTTTGGATTGCAATAACTCGATCAGGGTCTATGGTAATCCCAGAGACTGAGAGAATGTGACCAATAATTTTACCTTGTGTAACATTGAAGATAGAGTTGGTCGGATTTAAAAACATCTGAAATTTTCTGCAGCCTAAGATACTTGTTTAATATGGTCAAAGCGATCTTCTCAGTGTTAGAATAAACAGTCAAATCGTTGAGGTAAACTTGAATTATTTTACCGATAAGATTGTCAAAGGCTATTTGTGTATCCCTGTGAATGGCGGCACCTACATTAATTAATCCAACAGGCATTCTCTCAAAAGATAATGCACCCCATTGAGTAGAAAATGTGGTTTTGTATTTTTCAACTCTCTTTACTCTGATTTGACTATATCCAGAGAAACTGCCAAGGAGTGACATCATCTAGGATCTTTCTACCTGTTGTAAGATTAACTCCATATTACAAAGTGAAAATTTATCTTTAACACTTGACCTATTTAATGCATGGAAATAAAGAAATAATCTAATATCTCCATTTTTTTCTAGGACAAGGACAAGGTTAGATACCCATTTTGAATATTTAACATGAAAGATAATATGGGCATCAATTAGTTTTGTACTTATTTCCTGATTGTTGGTTCAAGGGAAGGATTGGAAGGTCTTTTCCTTTGTCGAACTGGCTTCACATTATCCTTAATAGGAATGGCATGTTGTATTACATTTGGATGAAAACCACGCAAATCCTCATATGACTAGGAAAAACATCTATGAATTCATGAAATAATTCAATGAATTTCTGTTTTTCAAATTCAAAACATTCAGCTCCATTTTTTTACATATTTAGGATTATCTAGAGTCCCTATAAGATTTTTTTATTTATTTTTCTTTTTGACTCTTCTTGTTTTTATTTTTTTGATCGACTATATCACTATAAGAAAAAGAGTTTTCCATAGGAGTTAATACTTTTGGAAATTTATCATCTCTATATAAATAAGCTCTTTTTGTTTGAAATATTTATTATGTACAAAAGCACAAATACTTTCATCATTGTAAAATACTTGCCATGATTCATTATTGTTGGGTATGTGTTGTCTATATATAGACAAAAATTTACAATCTGTTTTTTTTGGAAGCATATGCCTTGAAGGACAAGCAATATATACAGTAAGACTATCAACTAAATAATTTAACTCTCTCATGATTTAAGTAATGCTAAAATATAGGAAATGAGAGATTAAAGTTTTGGCTAAGTATACCTTTTAAGGATTTTATTTGAAGGAGCATAAATTCATTTAATCAAATTTATAATTAATTTAGAATCCCCAAACCTAGTAATATTGTAGCAACCTAAATTAAAAGAATTTTGAAGTCCAAAAATTAGAGATTCAAATTCAAATATGTTATTAGTACACGAAAATCCAGGCCTATATGAAAAATTAATATTTTTTTCCAATGGGAGAGATCAGGATTATACTTAGTTCATTCCCTTCGTTGGAACAAGCACCATCAAAATGCATGTGCCAAATTCCATCTTCAAACTCAAGGATAGGTATTATAGGTTTTTCCTCTTCATCTAAGAAAATAGAATATACTCCTAAATCCTCCTCAATGTAATTAACATGAGGTTGAGGAACAACTTCAATGCTTGGAGATATCATGTCTTTTCTCAAAAAAATTAAGTTTTTTTCCCATTTTTGGGTAGTGACCTATGTGTCCCATCATTTGATATGTAACCACCAATCAAAACTTGCCAATCTCTGCCCAAAATAATTGAGAAATTACTAACAGGCATGCCGATGACTTGAATATTACAGGTGGTTTTTATTTCAGGATGAGCACATAAGGATAATGTAAGATATGTGATTTCTCCTATTGTAGCTTGTTATTGGATATTATAGGACAATGGATTTCTTGAGTACTCATTAGTGTAGGATAAACCTATTTCTTCCATTATTTTTTTAGGCATCACATTAGGACCACACCTACCATTTACAAGACAACAATCTGCAATCTTATCATCAATTTTTACCAAAAGATAGAAGGGAGGGTTTATAAGATTACCCCTAGGATTATATACAATTAGCTTATTTACATTCGAATCCTCTTCTTGTTCTTTTTCAAACAAGTTGGCCACAGTAGGAATCTTTCCCTAAAATATTTAAGATGATTTTCTTGTTCAAGAATAGTAATCATATCCAGCAAGGTTGCATCAGCTTTAATGGTATCTAATTGTCTTAAAATATTGAAATTAGAAGAAGGTAAATTGAAATTTTGATTTTCATAAATTGGATTATTTAAATTCAATGATGGAGTAGGATGTTGGGGAGATGAGACTTGAGAAGAAGGAATTTTAGAAGAATCACTTTTATTATTGTAAAATTTATTCCTAGTGGTAACCAATGTATTTTTAAGGATTCTAATATTATACTTAGGTATAGTATTATAGCTGATCATTTTGGATTCAAAAACAAATATATATAGATAGGTGGGCGAATATTAAATTTGAAACATACAATTTACTACTAAAACTTATGAATTTTGGCAAATATTATGATAAAAAAATATGTTTTATGTAAATATAAGTGATATTAGAGACCAAAAATGACAAAATAGAGAATTTATTTTTTGAGAAAATACCCAAAGAATAGCCGTGCAATCTTCTTTGGGAGTCCAATCAAGAGTTGTTACGGTAGAGTCAGGATTTTTCCCCAAAAATTATCTTTTGCTATTCTGTTGACCTCACAAGTATCCTCTTTATGATTTTCCTTGCAAAAATTACATCAAGCCCTTGACATAATTGCTTTAGGTTGACAGTTATTAAAGTTTCTAAAAGTCCCTTTATTTGAAGATTCAGCATTAGGAATGGGATTTGTACTTTTCTGTTCATAAGAAATCTTTTTATTGCTCGTGTCTTATACTAGTTGTAAGACAATTTAAATCTCATTATGCCTAACATAGTCTTCATTTGGTAATCCAACCCTATTCAGTTGATCCTCATTTTCTAAGAAATATTGTAAGGTTGATCCCAAATTATCACCGTTCTTTTTGTCAAGTCTCTATTTGAAGTAACCGGGTAGAACATTATAATAATGCATTAGAGAAGCTTCATTTCGAGTTCTTATCAATTCTAGGATTTCATGATCTAACTTGGTAAAGTGAAGATTGAAGGACTTAATAGATTCTCCCTTGTTATAGATCATATTATTATATGCTTTTAACTTATCTCGAGGACTCTAGGGCTGGCCATATGTGGTTTTAAGCCAATAGGACAATTCAACCCAGGTAGAAATTTTTTTTGGAGGTAAATAAAAAACGTTTGCAACAACTTTTCCCTCAAGTGAATTAACAAACAACCTCATGCAAATGTTTGCATCATTATCCTCAATGTTATGATAGGCATTGGAGAAGGAAATCAAATGTTCATTAACAGTAATTGTAATGTTTCCGGAGAATTTGGGTAAATGATATTTAAATTTTGGGAGCAGGGGGGAAATTCAAAGGAGAAGTCGCATGCCAAGGTGTATTATCAAGATCTTCTTCAAATTTAAATAATCCATACTATTTAATAACTTTTGCAGGATTTGTAGTCGATGTTTGAGGATTGTAATGAGTATATAAACTACCAATATAAGAAGATGAAGAGATTGCACTAGAAGAACTACTTCCAATACCAAACAAGGTCATATTGGCCTAACTAAAAGAAATACTAGGAGAAAAATTTGTTATTGATGAGGAGGTATCAAAAACAGTTCGTCTTAATTTGGAATGAATAAGTTGAAGGACTTCCTTTTTCCTACAAATTTCTAGAAATGGGTCAAATTTGGCTATGTTTCTTTCACAATGTCTTTGAGAACTGGACATGAAATCTAATGATTAGGCTACTAATTTCTCATTTATCTTCTAACTCTTTCTCTTTTCTCTTCTTGATGGATATCTTGTATAATTGCTTCCCAAGAAGCATCAAGTTCCTATGCAGATTTAGAAGAATCAAGTATAAATTCAAATAGACAAGATGTTATACTACTTTGGTCCCTCAAACCAACTCTAATACTAGGCTTAACATGACCATTCAAAGTCATGAAAATCTGAAAGAAAGAAAAACAAGAAAATTAAGTAAATTAAAAATATACAAAATTAGGGAAAGAATTTTCTGGTTTCCCTAGTATGTTCAGCAAAAATTTGTTGATGCATTAATAAAATTCCTTAAACAACAATTTCAAATTTTACATGGCTTGGGTAAAATAGGTGGGATTATAACCCTGATTTAAAGGCTTTTTACAATATTTATAATCAAACTGTAAGGACATCACACATTCCTCGATGTAATATAACAAATTTGAAATATATAAATGCTTATACAAAATTATCATAGTCAAGAGAGAAAACAATAAATTTACATTCAGTCACATAAATTGGGAAAATAACATAAAACAACTGATTCAAGACTCAATATTAACACAAAATTAGTAGACTTATTAATGAAATACCTGAGTTACAAATATAAATACTTTATTCTAGGATGGTATTGATTCTTCTTACAAAGAATGACACTTTCCTAGAAGATAACATGATGGACACGTACTGGATCAAATAGTGATTTGGGATGCCACTTCTTGATTCTACAAAATCAATCCTTATTAATACCTGAAAATTAATTCAAATCCTAAAAGAAATGAACAGACTATCAGATGTGAAACAATCTTCTAAACATGACTAATAATTATGCACAAGGTCTTCTTAGGCCACCTTCAGTGCTCTTTTGATTCCAACAAGATCATCTTCATCCTTTTAGTTGAAACTCAAAGATGAATGAATGATTATAAAATATCATGATCAATCAAGATCTAACTTTATTGGAATGCTTTCTCTAACATTTCTCTCTTGCCATAAAACTCCTTGTATCTCCCCTTTTATCCTTTGATTTGGAAGTCGAGGTAGTTAAGAAATACATATTAGTCATGAGGTAACTAATTAGTTTGGGCAAGATAGAAAATAATAAATTCAATAAGATAAAACATGTATTTCTCACAATTCTAGACAAACCTACAAATATCTATATCATCAAAATATACTAAGGTCCACAATATACAAAATAGTGCATGTCTTTCACATCCATATGTCCACAAATCTGTCAAAAAATGAACATATATGTTCAAAATGAGACCTCAATATAAATTGTTATATGGAAAATATAAAAATTTGAAACTATATTATTTTTCAAGTGAAGTATGTTGTGTGAGAAGGACTAAAACTTCTCTCATCTTTAGATGAATTCATTTCACTTGAGGGCTGTCCAAGGTGCTTCACTGATTCCACCCTTTGATTGGTTGATTCTTCTAGTGCAAGGATAGTATTTTTTTAGGCCAAGACATGATGAGAGATTGCAGAATGAGATGAAGCTTCTGAAGATTTAGTACTAGAGTTCTATTGGGATTTTTTCCTTTGGTTTATAATGAAGGTCTTTGAGCAACTTTGGGCATTTCAATATCGGGAAAAGGTTGAGCACTAGAAACTTTTGAGGGGGCTAGGAGATCACGTTACTTATTCAATATAGGAGGAGAAGAGAGCGATAGTGATCTTAAAGTCCAACCCGTAATTCCATATGGTTTACTTGGTATGGTATGGTTCCATCCATCATTCGATTTAGGTTGCATAGAGACATGTGGGGGAACTATAACCTCGAGGATGCTAGGTTGAGACTAAGAAAGTGGTGGTTGGATATTTAGGTTGCATAGAGACATGAGGGGGAACTATAACCCTGAGGATGCTAGGCTGAGACTCAGCAAGTGGTGGTTGAATAATGGGTTGAATGGGAGGATGTTGAACTTGGCCACCAAATTTAAAAATACTTGACTGTAAAAGCTGCTGAAATTCATTTGAGTTGGCATCAAAATGAATAGAAAATCTCAACATTTTATTCATGTTTCCATATCTATAACAATTCACAAGCTCCTTTCCATTCCAATTTCCTCTATTACCTCTATATGGACTCTATTTCCTCTTCCTCCTCTCCTAAGAAAATCTCATCTAGTAGTCAAAAGAAAATATTAGTGCAAGCAAAAGTAGTGATTACGTGTATGAAACTAACTTGCAATTTAAATTAGTTTATAAATGGCTCTTTTAAATAGTCACACCTACATACTAAGATTTGATGGGAGGGAAATAACCTTAGTTCAAAACTTCATAATCTCTACTACTCTTTGAGCAAGCGGAAATGGAGAAATTTAAGGAGATGAGATGGAGAATGAATTACAGAATGAAGGGAACCAAATGAATCTTTCTCATATACCATAAAACAACATCCATCTACCATCCAAACCATATTCAACAATCTCATAATAAAAAACAGTCATAGAAAATGATATTGTAACAATGCTCTTATTATCTCCCATTCTACGTATGCCTTTATTTCAATACTGAAATCAATTGTCAACTTGTTGCCTCAATAGTTTCAACGCTCTTTCTAAAGCATGAGTCTGATCATATATTATAGTCACTATTCAAATAATTTCATTAAACTTGCAATTGAACATATTCTTCAAACATTCAGCTCGATAAATTTTATTCACTACGTTAGAGAAAGTAACTAGGTCCTTCAAAATCATAAGATGCAATCTCGATCAAAGTATTTTTATAAAGACAAAATTCGTTTGTTAAATACCAATGTCATTGATCTATTTTTTATGCAGAAGAAAACAAAAATTGTGAAAGAGCTTTAAGATTCCAACACCGAACAAAAGATTTTGATAAATATTTGTTTTAGATATCATTACAATAATAGTCGATTTCCAGTTCATTAACACAGAATATTGTATCAAAATTCCATATCAATCGGTGCAAAAATTTAGTTTGCATTTCCAAGCTCGGAACGAGTTCAAATCTAGATCGGTTACTTCTTTTATCTCAAACGAGGGTATAGTTGTATCAAATTCCATATCAATCGGTGCAAAAATTTAGTTTGCATTTCCAAGCTCGGAACGAGTTCAAATCTAGATCTGTTACTTCTTTTATCTCAAACGAGGGTATAGTTCTTCAATTGAGATTAGTTATTATTTCATCTAGCCCATAAGCAATGCAAATAACTTTTCTTTTAATTTAAAGAAGCGGTGAGAGCCATCAAAATAGAGATTCTTCAAGATTTGGTTATGAACTAAAGATTTAAACAAATATTTATTCATTCAACTATTAGATTATCACTCGATTGCTTTTATCCTCTAGCACTTGTGAAATTCTTATTTATTAAAAACATAAATTTTTTAAATGTGGTTGATATTCGTCGATTAATGTATATCAACCATAACCACACATTTAAAAGTGGTTGATATTCACTGATAGAGAAATATCAACCACATTTAAAAATGTGGTTGTTGCTAGTAGGCATGCAAGAAATACCTAAATTAAAATATTAATAAAATTGTTCTTTGAAAATAAAAATGAAAAGAAATACATATTAAGTTAAAAATAAAAAAAAATTAAAACATATTAAAATAAACTAAATTAAATTTAAAAAAAAGTAATATTAAAGTAAAATAAATAAATAAAGTAAAATAAAGAAATAGAATAACGGTAAAGTAAAGTAGAAATAAATAAAACTAAATTAACTAAAATAAAAGTAAATTAAAAATATAATAAAAATAAATTAAATTAAATAAAAGTAAAGTAAAGTAAAAAAATTAAATAAAAGTAAAGTATAGTAAATAAAGTTAAAAAATTAAATAAAATAAATAAATAAAGTAAAATAAAATAAAGAAATAAAATAGAATAAAAAATAAACTAACAAAATAAAATAAAGAAATAAAAATAAACTAAACTAAATTAAATAAAAATAAAGTAAAGTAAATTAAATTAATTAATTAAATATAAATAAATAAATAAAATTAGAGTAAAAAAAAAAAAAATATAAGTGAAAAAAAAAATTAAATAAATAAAAGTAAAATAAACTAATTAATTAAAATTAAATAAGAAATAAATTAGTAAATAAAATATATGTTTATATTATATAAAAATATTTAATGGCTATTACTGACCATGGTTGACCATGTTATGCAATGTTTGACATTGTTTACTATGGTTGTTATATGTCTATGATTAAGAATTGTTTCAACATGATTGACAATAGTTAAATTTGTAAGACTATGAATGGCTATGTTTGGTCATAATTGATTATTGGTTGACCATGGTTGACTATGGTTTACGATGGTTGAGTATGGTTTACTTTAGTTGACTTTGCTTGAAATTGGTTGAATATGGTTGGCCATGGTTGACTATGATTGTCTCTGTATGACCATGGTTGAATGCATTATTATTGTTGACTATAGTTGACCAAGAGTGACTATGGTTGATAATGGTAGATTATGGTTGGCTATGGTTGGCCATCCTCGACTATGGATGAATTTGGTTGGGCATAATTGACTTTGGTTGGCTATGGTTGACCATGAAAGATCATGGTTAACTACAATTGACTTTGTTTGACTATGATTAACCAAGGTTGACTATGGTTGACCATGGTTGGATATAGGTGAATTGTTTTGGTCATTATTGACTATTGGTTGATCTTCTCTAACTTTTGAATTTGGTTGAGTATGGTTGACTAATCGACTATGGTCCATTAAGGTTGATTTTTTGGGGCAATAAGTGACTATTGGTTGACCTTGTTCAAGACGTTTGAATTCAGTTGATCATGTTCGACAAATGTTGACTATGGTTGACTGTGATTGACCATGGTCGACAAATTTTTACTATGGTTGACTATAATTGACTGTGGTTGACCACGGTTGACTATGGGTGACTATATTTGATAGTGGTTGACTTTCATTGAAAAATTTATTATGGTTAACTATGGCTACCTATGGTGTAGCATGGTTGAGTCATGGTTGAGTATGGTTGAACGTGGTTGACTATGTTTGATTTTAATACTTTATGGTTGAATTTCGATGACCATGTTTGATAATGGTAGACTTTTTTTACAATGCTTGTCTTTGGTTGAGCATAGTTGACTTTAGTCGACCATATTTAACTATGGTTGACAATGGTTGACTTTCGATGACCATGGTTGATAACGGTATACTTTTTTTAAATGGTTGACTTTGGTTGATCATAGTTGACTCTAGTTGACCATGCTTGACCATATCTAACTATGGTTTACCATGCTTGACTATGGTTGACTTTGGTAGACCATAGTCGACTATGGGTGACCATGATTAAGTTTAGACATTCATGGTTGATGATGGCTAACCATGGTAGACTATGGTTAACCATGGTTGACTTTGGGTGTTCATGGTTGACAATGGGTGTTTATAATTGAATTTGGTTGACCATGGTTGACATAGGTTGACCATGGTTGACCTTGGTTGAATTTGGTTGACCATAGTTGACTTTGGATGTTCATGGTTAACAATCGCTGACTATGGCTAGCCATGGTTGATAATAAATGATGTGGTTGATGTTATTGTTAACCATAATTGACTTTGGTTGACCATGGTATAGGTTAGACATTCATGGTTGACAATGGTTAACCATGGTTGACTATGGTTGACCATGGTTGAGTTTGGATGTTCATGGTTGACTGTGTTGAAGATGGTTGACCATGGTTGATTATGTTTAAGCATGGTTAAGGTTGGATGATCATGGTTAATGATGGATGACCATGGTTGACTATGGTTGACCATGGTTGACTATAATTAACCTTGGTTGACCATGCTTGACCTTAGTTGATCATGGTTGACCATTGTCAACCATGGTTGACTATAGTTGACCTTAGTTACTATTGTTGACAATGTTTAACCATGGTTGACTATGGTTGACCATGCTTGACTATGTTTGATCATGGTTGAGCATGCGTGACAATGGTTGACTTTGGTTAACCATGGTTTCCTTTAGTTGGCGTTTTTTACAATGGTTGACCTTGGTTAACCATGGTTGTCTTTAGTTGACCATGGTTAACCATGGTTGACCATGATTGACTTTGGTTAACCATGGTTGACCATGATTGAGTTTGGATATTCATGATTGGGAATAGTCGACTATTGTTGACCATGGTTGACTATAGTGTGACTATAGTCGGCTTTAGTTGACCTTGGTTGACCATGCTTAACATTGCTTAGGCATGGTTGAATTTTGCTGCATATGAAAAATATTGGTTGACCATGCTTGACTATGGTTTACTACGGTTGAACATGGTTGACCATGGTTGAAATTGGTTAACCATGTTTGACTATAATTAACCATGGTTGTCAATGATTGACTATGGTTAACTATGGTTGACATTGGATGTTCATGCTTGATGATGGTTGGCCATGGTTAACTGTGGTTGACCATGGTTGACCATGATTGACCATGCTCGACTATGGTTGACCATGGTTAACTTTGGATGTTCATGGTTGATGATGGTTAACCATGGTTGACCCTAATTGGCTGAGTGCGGTTAAGTATAGTTAATTATGGTTGACTATTGTTGATTATGGTTTACTATGGTCGACTATGGTTAATTGTGGTTGAGCATTTTTTATTATAGTTGATTATGGTTAACAATGGGTGACTATGGTTATGCATGGTTAACTATGGTTAACAATGGTTTATTATGGTTGAACTTGGTTTATTAACGTTGATTATGGTTTATTATGGCTGACCATGGTTAATTATGGTTGGTTGTCCATGGTAGACTATGGTTGACTATGCTGGAATATGGTTGACCATGGTTGAATTTAGATGTTCATGGTTAATGATGGTTGTCCATGGTTAACTATGGTTGACCATCCATTACTATGGTTTATCATGGTCGAATTTGGATGACTATGGTTGATTTTTTACCGTGGTTGATTTTGGTTAAGCATGGTTGACCATATTTTAGTTTGGTTGACCATGCTTGACTATGTTTGACCATGTTTTTACTTTGGTTGAATATGGTTGACCATAGTTTACTATGGTTCACCATGGTTGATCTTTGTTGTTCATGGTTGACGATTGTTTATGATGGCAGTTGATGGTTCACCAAGGTTGTCTGTGTTTAACCATTATTGTTCATGTTTGAATATGGTTGACTCTAGAAATATAGTTTACCATGGAACCATGGTTGGATTTTGTTTGTTATGGGTTTACATGCATTCTGATATATTATTAATGTTAACATTTTGTATGATATTATTAATGTTATTATTAACAATTTTGAGGTGTTATTACGGTTGAATTTGGTTGACCATGGTTGACTTTGGTTAATGATGGTTGACCTTGGTTTACAATGATTTACTTTCGTTTACCATTGTTGACTTTTGGTTGGATTTGTTTGACTATGGTTAAGTATGGTTTACTATGGATGGGCATGGTTCAATATGGTTAACCATGGTTTACTATGGTGGACTATTGTGGACAATGGTTAGTCATGGTTGAATTTTGTCAACAATGGTTTAGGATGGTCAACTATGGTTGACCATGGTTGAATATGGTCGACCATAGTTGACTATAGTTTACTATGGTTGACTATGGTTAACCATGGCTTATAATGGTTGAATATGGTTGACTAAGGTTGACTATGGTCAACTATAGCTGAATATAGTTGGATATGATTGACTATGGTTATTCACAGTTGGCTATGGTTGACTATGGCTAACCATGGCTTACAATGGTTCAATATAGTTAACTAAGGTTTACCATAGTTAATTATGGTTGACCATGGTTGATTATGGTCGACCATAGTTGACTATAGTTGGTTGTGGTTTAATATGGTTAACCATGGCTTATAATGGTCGACTAAGGTCTACGATAGTTGACTATGCTTAACTATGGTTGACTATGGTTGACCATGGTCGACTATGGTTAACTATGGTCAGCCATAGTTGATTATAATTAGTTGTGGTTGACTATGGTTTATACAAATGGCTTACAATGGTTGAATATGGTTGACTAAGGTTTACCCTGAGTAACTATGCTTAAGTATGGTCGTTTATGGTTGATTGTGGTTGACTTTTCTTTGACCATGGTCGACGATGGTTGACTTTAGTTGACCTTGGTTGACCATGGTTGAAATTGATTGACTTTGGTTAATAATAGTGGATAATGGTTGACTATAAATGACCTTGGTTTACAATGGTTGAATTTGGCGTACCATGGTTGACTTCTCTTTTGATTTGGTTGGCTATGGTTTACCATGTTTGACTATTGTCAACAATGTCTTGTGATGGTTAACCATGGTTGACCATGGTTGACTATGGTCGACCATAGTTGACCATAATTGGTCGTGGTTGACTATCGTTACCATGGCTTACAATGGTTGAATATGGTTGACTAATGTTTACCATGGTTGACTATGGTTAGCCTTAGTTTGTTAACCATGGTTGGCTTTAGTTAGTTGATGATGGTTAGTCGCAGTTGAACATGGTTGACCATAGTCAATTTTAGTATGCTTAATTTAACTATCGTTAACCATAGTCAACCATAGTCGACCATGGTCAACCAAAGTCAACCATAGTCAACAAACTATGGTTAATTATGCTTGACCATAATCAACCATAGTTGCTCATAGTCAACCCATAGTTGGTCATAGTCAACCATAGTCAACCATGGTCAACCAATTTTAACCACATTCAAGCATAGTAACTTTGACTATGGTTGAGCATAGTTAACTATTGTCAACCATGGTTGACCATGGATAACTACTCTCAGCCTTAGTTAGTTGACCATGGTTGATTATGGTAAGTTTAGTTTGTTGAACATGATTGTTTATGGTTGAGTATGGTTTACCCTAGTTGGTTTACCATGGTTAACCATGGTTGACCGTAGTTAATTTGATTATGGTTAATTATGGTTGACCGTGATCAACCATTGTTAACCATCAACAACCATGGTTAACCATAGTCAACCAACTATGGTTTACCATGGTCAACCATAGTCAATTGTAGTTAACCATAATTTTTCATAGTCAATTTGACTATGGTTGACCATAGTTAACTATAGTCATCCATGACTGACCATGGTTGACTATGGTTGTTTATGCTTGACCATGAATGACCATGGTTGACCATGGTTGACTATGGTTGAACATGCTTATTCATGGTTGAATATGGTTGTTTATGGTAAACTATTGTTGACCATGTAAACTATGATTTTTCATGGTTGACTATGGTTGTTCATGGGTGTCCATGGTTGTTCATGGTTTACCATGGATGAATGATGGACTATAGTTGTTCATGGTTAACCATGGATTTTCATGGTTGACCATGGTTGTTCGTGGTTAACTATGGTTGTCCCTAGTTGGTTAACATGGATTAATTATTATCAATATTTTTTTACTATGGTTGACACTTGTTGGTGGACATTGGTTGGTCATGCTAAACAATGTTTGAGCATGGATTTTCATGGTTAACTATTGTCAACCATGGTTTTTCATGCTTTCCTTATATTGAATTATTTTGACCATGTTTTACCATGGTTACCTTATGGTTGAGTTATGTTGAAGGTGGCTTCGTTTGGTTTTTCATGGTTGACCATGTATGTTGTTGGTTGACTATGGTTGAGCATAATTAACTATGTTAGACTATGATTGACCATGGTTGGCTATGGTTGATAATGGTTAGCACATACATCAAGGGTTAGGTCAAATTGCAATGTTTTGAAAAATGTATGTCTAATTCTTATGTCCACCTATGGCTATATCACATTATGATGTTAAAATTTGTGGATTTTTTCAAATTGCTACTTTCCTCATTAGTTATGACACATTGTGAAATTTCTTGAGATTTATGTCATCAACCAGAGGTGTTATGTTTCAATGTGACATTGATCATGGGTTTTGTTAGATTGGAACAATGGTAAATGGTTACTTACAATTTTTACAATTACTATACAATGTCACATTTCAATATTGACTATATTGAGAATATTTGAATTGAAAACAATTTATTTAGACAATATTAAAATGGAATTTCAATTTTTAGATACTTAAACATTATAACAAAATGTTTTATTTTTTGCTTTTCTATTTTTTTTTTAAATTACAACAATATATACTTCTATCAATTTTAATTTTAAATTACATCAATCAATTAATTTTTTTTTTAAACTAAAGTATTAAATTTTTTAAAAACTATATTATTTATTTATATTATATATAAATAAATATAATAAATGATATATTTTCATTTAATATCTTTAAAATAGAAAAATACAATTATCTAATATATTTTTTAGTATTTTATCCTCTAAAATATCATAATATTATGTCATGCATCAAAAACATTATATTATAATATTTATATTATAAATCTCTTTTATAAAACTTTTTTATCGTTATAATATACTACATTATTATTATTATTGTTATTATTTAAATAAACAATAAACAACATTCAATATGAATTACTTTATATTTATTTAAAATTATTTATATTATTGATTTAAAATGTAAGTAGGAGGAATTATATATAAACATATATATAAATATAAACTTAAATATTTTTATATAAGCTAATATAATATTGATACTTTACATACTTTAATATACAATATTATTAAGAGTTGCAAATTCAATAAAACATTTTATGATTAAATATAACATTTTATAGTTCAATATAATATTGATAAAATATATTTTAATAAATATTACTATTTAATATATAAGTAAAATACAAAATTTTATAATGTAAATTTGGTAATATGCAATTTTATTTTAAATATTATCATTTCTGAAATATATAAATATAAATTTATATACATATAAAAATATATATATATATATATAAATTTATGACGATTATGAAAATGGTCGCATGAAACAAAACACATATTTGCCAAAAAACTCTATAAAAACACCTAAATGTAAAATGTTTTAGTTAGAGTTTATCCCACACAGTATACTAAGATATAAAGAACTTGACTATTCTTAGTGTAATCACAAAACAAAATATATACTATAAAATATTAAAAAATTAATATAACAATAATTTTTCTCAATACATCTAATCATAATACATGCTCATGAAATCTTTCATAACATAAAGTGATTACATACTCAATGACATAAAATTAATATAACAATAATCTAATCTCTCTCAATACATTTTTTTAATACATTTAATAATAATACATACATGCTCATGAAGTCTTTCACAACATAAAGTCATTGCATACTCAATAACATCCTTCACCATATAAAATGATCACACTTTAGGCACTTCCCATTTAATGGTCCATATTAAAAGGCTTTACTCTCCCAAAACAGTAAGTGTTATGACCTTCTTTATCCATTAATTACTTTACGAGCTACCAATTTAATAGTCCATACTATTAATCGCAAGATTCGTGCCACTCTTCCGCAACATAAAAGTGCTGTGACCTACTTTGTCGAGGAACGCTAATCTTTTATTGGATCCAATGTTAGATTATCATCCTTATTTTTTTAAAATCACAATTATGATAATAAATCATGGAAATTTTAAAAATCAGTCTAGATCCAAATTTCAGGCTCTATTAAAAGTATAAATTTTTGGGTCATTGAGTCCAATACGTGAGCCACATAATCCTAAGCTCCAAAATCACTAGTTTAAGTCTCATATTTAATTTTTACTTTGTATTATTTTTTTGTTTATGGCCGACATAATATTTATTACTTTTTACTTTGTAATATTATTTTTTCTTTACTTTGTATTATTTTGTTAATGGACAAACACTCGACTAACACTCTAAAGTCTCATATTCACTTTTTACTTTTAAAAGTAAAGTCTCTAGTTTAAGTCTCATATTTACTTTTTACTTTGTATTATTCTTTTTTGTTTATGGCCGATATAATATTTACCACCTAATCCTAAGCTTTAAAGTCTCTAGTTTAAGTCTCATATTTACTTTTTACTTTGTATTATTCTTTTTTTGTTTACACAAGATCTCCCCATACTGAACTATAGAGCGCCAATCACAATCACAATAACAAATCTGTAAATCTTCTCTAAAATATTCATGACTTCAAATCACAATAACAAATCACGGGAATTTTAAAAATCACAATCACGATAACAAATCTGTGAATCTTCTCTAAAATTTTCATGACTTCATGAATCTTCTCTAAAATATTTATGACGTCAAAAGGGAATTTTTTAAATTGCAGCAGCCAATCAAAATAGCAACATATCGGCGAATTATGCAGAGGCAACATATAGTTCGTCTAGAGCAAGACGAAGGCAGCAGATCGGCCTCTTGTCGCACCGATATAAGCAAAGAGCGGCATCCCAATTCAGATAATTACCATTCCGTGTTGATAGGCCAGAGTTCATACAACATTGCAGGTGATGAGTATGTTACACATTCGCTTATTAAAACTGTGCAGGAAATGGTGACAGATATTTTGTGCCTTGCAGACCACGATCAAGCTGAGATCAGCTCGAGCAATGATTTCGTTATTTCCTTAAGTTCTCTGGCCTTCTGCCTGGAGAATATAATAAAGGAGTCAAGGGAGATCGAGAAAACCATTCATGAACTTCTGCAATTGGAGAATCCTTGGAGTTTTATAGACTTGTGGGAAATATACGAAACCCTAAATAGGTGAGGTCAGATTTAGTGATCAGGGCGAGGCCATGTAGAAAGCAAATTCAAGGTTATGAGCACAGCCTCTCGAAGATTCGATTATCGATCTCCTTCATCTAGACTCTCTTCTTGTACATTCTGGTTTGGTTACTCCACTAAAAATCATGCTCTCCAGCCCATATTAGCACTGATTGTCTCATTTGCACTCTTTTAATGTAAAAGTATTCTTGAAAAATTCGCTCTCTCCAATTCTATAATTATAAGACTATAATTTTAAGAATTATTATCTTCGGAGATGGGATTTCCCATAGAGATCACACCTTGAAATCAGATTCTTTACAGCACGGTGAAATCATATCATCGCCAGCAACTATAACTTTGTAACTTTGTAGGCCTTAGTCTCTTTCTGGACAATGAGCCCCACCGAAGGAACGAAGCGCTCTTTCAACGTACAGGGCAATTGCAAGCATTATTTGGTCCAGGGATTGCATATGAGCACCGTCTTACAGGATGGATTTTCCGAAACACAACAGAGAAGCCCCCGGCTGAGGCCACCACAGAGAATATGGAGGGCAACGAAGACAGCGATGTCCTGAACCAATAAAATAGAGAAGGGATCGTAGAGATATCCTTCTGTCCAAACCCCGGGCTTGAATAGTAGAAACCAATGCCTCTGTGGAGCAGCCTCGGCGCATAATTCAAGAAAGCTATCGGAAAACAATAGACGGTACCAGTGTTTGCACACCGAACGCATCCGAAAAATCTTGGAGGTGGAAGGCAAGCCAATATCTTCTCGATCAGTTTCGGTTGGGAGATTGATAACGCGCGCTTAACCTGGTAAATGGAGAATACAGCCCCATGAAACGCCTGAGAAAGCCAATTGCTGGATGGATCGTTTCCATATTGTAACTGCTGAGAAAAGCAACGCCTGGATGAATCGTTTCGATATTGAAACGATGGATGGATGCATGGATTGTTTCCATATTGAAACCGAAGTTTTAACCAGATCTGTTAACTTTTCACTCACCCTGCGTGGCAAGAGAGTTTTGTTTAACCTTTCGCTTCCCCAAAAGTTTGCCACCCGATTACGCAATCCATATAATGTTGCTACCCGATTAAGCTAATCCATGTAACTTTGATTAGAAAACTGACCTCCAAACACCAATTCAATCCGACCCATCCAATTAATGTGCTTGACTAATCTATTTCACGAATATCCGCTTGATATCAAATCTCCACCGCTCATCTTTAATCAGGGATTAAAAGCACGCAATCGCCCTCCATATACAATGAAATGTTCATTGTAGCGCTTATCCGCCAATAATAATAAATTTTTATTAATTATAATATTATCATTATCATGGTCATAATGATATAATCTCAACCTTAATAACTTATAATTAAAGATTTCTAAAACCTATGAAATGAAATAAATCTACAAACTAAAGGGCTTCTAAAGGGCTTCTAAATAAGAGACCTAGCCTCTACAAGAATGAATTTATAATGGGCAAACTTAAAATGAAAAAGACATAAAACTAAAAAAACATGATTAAAGTGAAAACTAAAATGAAATTAATGATAATAATAAAATAATAATAGTTATTGTTATTGTGGTTGTTGTTTTTGTTGTTATTCCTATGCCATTAAAAGGTTAGAGGGATAACAAGTTTTTTTTTAGATTTTTAGACCACTAAAACCTTACACCACTTTTATTCTAAGGGTTTAGAACAAAAGCCATTAATTTTTTAAGGAAAATATGACTAAAAAAAGAGAGAAGAAAACAAAAGATTACTTACAAGATTGGGTTTCAAGGATAAAGGTTTGTTTACCTGAAACGAGTTAAGAAGGGGTTTCCATGTGTCACTGAGTTTGGCTCCGTCATCCCTATTGAGGCAATCTTTAGACATCACAATTTAAATGTTCTCTCTTACTTTCATTTTCGTTAGGTTATCTTCTTTTTCTATGACGAAAGACTTCTCCAAACAAATTTGATGTTGTGTCAAGTGTGAATGTTCCGCAAGGGATGATTTTTTATGTTTACCATTCCTATGGTCAATGTTATGCTCTTTCAATGTTGTTGCTATGGACCTACTAGTTTCAACTATGTAAGTAATTTAACAAGAGAGAGGAACGGAGTAAACGCCTTGCATGACGTGGGAGATATTGGGTCTTTTAAGGAGTCTACCAATTTCCTTATCATGTTTGGGGGGTGAAAAATGCTTTGAAATTATTCTTTCTAAGTATTTTTTTTCTAGTTTGTTCATAATGCCCTTTATGTAAGAGAGGAAGATTCTCTTGTTTTCCTTGTTCTCCTTCTTTTTATCTTTTCGTGGTTTCTTGGCAGTCTCTACAGATTTCTTGAAATGCTTGGTATAATAACGATTCCCTTTAAAGAGAGCTACCAAGTGTTCTATTTCTTGCTCTATGTGCTCATCATTAGATATTTTGAGTGCGACTTTTTCTGTTTTAAGTTTTCTATTTATAAATTCCACCTTGTAGCAACTAGGTCTCTTATTTAGAAGTCCTTTAGTTTGTAGCTTTATTTAATTTCCTAGGTTTTAGAAATCTTTAACTATAAGTTATTAAGGTTGAGATTATACCATTATCGCATAATATTGTAATTAATAAAAAATTTAAGATTATCAATAATTTTAGGAATAAAATGATTATTATTATTATAAATTGGTTAAATTTTTTTATTAATTTAGATTGTTAATTAGTTTAGGTTTTTAATTTTTTATTAAACTTCAAAAAGGTTGTTGACTATTAGGGTACGGAAATCTCTTAGTACTTTTTGACACGGTTATACACCAACTTGTAAGAAAGGCCTCTTCCTTGGGAGGGTTGAAGTAGCAAGACTGGTTCCAGAGGCCTGATTGGAATACCGCAATCCATTCAATCACCGAAGGACATGTATTCGTTGTTCTCATTGTACCACCCTTGTGGGAGTACAACAGTGATAGAACATAAGCTACGAATTTACCTTTCTGGACATGTCGTGAACAAGGTATCGTAGTGGCCTTTCTTCTAGGATTTTCTACCCGGTGTCCCTCCCGGTAGGGGAATATCATTAGCCTTTGGTTCTATGTTTCGTATTGTCTGACTTGGACTTCATCACCTTGCAGAGAATACGTCTTGTTCAAATCATAATACCTTTTTAGTTAGGTGTTTTGCATGCTCCCTTACCCCCCCTTGGTTTAGTGAGTATACCATTTTTATTTAGTAGGAGTTGTTTGCCTGTTGGTTTACTGATCACCCTTTTTTATTACTCCACTTACCGTAGCACAGCTGTTACCGTAAGTGTTTTGAGTTTGGTTGTTGGCCTGTGTCCTATATTTTTTTGCGCTCCCCTCCTGCACACACAGTTGCATTAGGGTATTTTGAGCTTTTTATACTCCCCACTACCTACTAGTGTTACTAGCCGGCTGTCACCATTGAGTCCCCGAGATGTTCTCGATGCTTCTCGGGTGAATCCCTGCAGTATGGTTCAATTGAGACCACTCATCGCAGACGTAGAGCCTTGTCACTTGACTCCACACGTCATCAGCATAGAGCCTCATCACCCGATTCTCATGCCCCTCATTTCACATCTGACTCTGAGGCAAAATCAGAAAACCCCACATACACAACACCAACTAGCCTTATGGCTGGAATGACTTCCAACCCCTTCTGTACAGGGACTGCTGGTGGAGCATCTACCACAAACCCAAACACTACAGTGGCCACCACTACTTTGGGTATTCCCTCCATGGGACCCACACCTACCCTGGGTATACCCTCCATGGGACCCACACCTACTCTAGGGATGCCCTCCATGGGACCTACACCAACCATCTCAGTCACTACTCCAATCGAAATAGCTATTGGACCCAATCTGAACTCATCTATGACCCACGTCACACCTGGAGGCACAGGTCCCTCTCACACCAACCCAATGCCTCTATTTGGGGGTCACATCCCCCTCATGGTTAATATTCCCTTTGGGGGCAGTGGCCTGATCCAAAATGTGACCACCAGCACATATGCACCAGTGACCATGTCACACTCTTCTGCCAGTTTTCCATTTATGGCTAGTCTCAACCTACCAAATCTGGAAACATTAACTAATGATCCCATCAGACATGATCCTACTTGACCTCACATGCCTACAAAAATCCCATCATACATCCCAAATTTTGAGGGGAAGGCCGGGGAAGATCCCCAAAATCATATCATGTCATTCCATCTATCATGTTCCTCAAACTCCATTGTAGATGACTCCATTCGCTTACGTCTGTCGCAAACGACTTTCACTAGCTCGACAGCCAGGTGGTATATCGAGCAACCTCATGGGACCCACCTCACCTTCACATCCCTTTCCTCAACATTTCTACAATTCTTCCAGCTACCCATCCGCTACGATGTAGGAGTAGAAATCCTATTGTCTTGCAGACAGAACACGACTACCCACATCATAGATCATATTCATGAGTGGTGTAAACACCGAAGTCTATGCAAGATAAAGCTAGACGACCGTATTTTTCTGGATTGGTTCCTAAAATCTCTTCTTCCAGCAGTTGCAAAGGACATGGCATCTGAACGACCCCAATCGAAAGAAGAAGCCATTCTCAAAGCACAACAGTTTGATCTAATCTATGCCCAGTCTGGCTATTTATGCACCATCTTACCTGATGCCCCCGTGATGATCCATCCCGAAATTACATGCTGGGGGCATCCCATGCCGCCGACGGCATCATTGGTCATGTTGTGTCACATAACCAACCCTTCTCAATCATACCTAATAATTCTGGCCCCAACCTTTCTGGAGCCACATCTCACTCCAGAGCTACAACTTAGTACACTCCCATGACACACTCTAACCACACTCATGGACCCTCATGTCCACCATAGTGTTATGATCATGCAACTTCAACTTATTATCACCAGTAGGCCACTCATGCTCCTGTGCACCCACAAGCTCCATCGGCTTATTAACCTCCACAGGAAGCATCATTACCCTCCACAGGAAGCATCTTCTACCCCAACACTTCCAATATCTCAAAGTTACCAACAGCCACAATCAACACTTTGACCACCTCCAGCCCCACCAGCTTATTATCCACCGTAGCCTGCTCCAGCACCTGCACAACCTCAAAATCCACCTACTTCCCAAGGGCAAGTGTATGCACAATAGAATTAGTCCCAAAATCAAAACAACCAACGAAATAAGGGAGGCCAACATAACCGCGAAAGAGGATGCAACCGTGGAAACAATCAACATCAAAACCAAGGTGTTCATCCACCTAATCCCCCAAATAATAACAATGCTGCCCCCGCCAACCAAAAATTTAACCGATCGCCAGAACAGGGTAAAAACCCAAATCTGTGAAGAAACCATCCATGCTCCAAATGCGGAGTCTATGGCCGATATACACACTCTTGCCCCCATTTAGAGTGAGCACGCCAACTTTGGATTGATGACACCCAATGCCAAGAGCACGCGACACAACCAACGCCACCTCCTTGACCGCAACCCATGGTGTTGCAGAACCCTTTACCTACACAAGGTGTGGTGAATACCTGTCTGATGGATGCCCCAAAAGGATCCACGGCACCACAACAGCAAATCACCTATGCTACAACTGATTATCAACACACGGATTCAGGTAATCACCATCTATTAATGATGTCATCGAATCATATCCATCTCCAAACACGTTGAAACCAACACAACCCCAACCCTGAAAACATGCCCGTTGATCCAACCAGTAATGCTATTCCAACTGATTAGCCATTACGCATACCTACTATGCTGCTAGATGGGGGCCCTAAATCCCCTCGCTTCCCACTATGACGGATCAACAATAATCCTAACGCTCATGCCACTTCAAATTAAAATATTGCGGAAGACCTAGCTCAATCCCCCGCTTCTATGTCTTCCATGGAAGTTCTAAAAACCTATCTCGCATAGAGAAAATATTTTTATCCGCCATCGGTGCGACAGACCCTAACGACTCACAAATGATGACATTCGATCTAGACCAAGCCGAACCATGTTTACCTTCGACATTAGCTTTTCAGGTTTCTGTATCCATCCGAAACCTTGTCATTCATCGATGCATTGTCGATGAAGGTGCCTCGACCTGTGTGATGTCAACATTTGTTTGGAAGAAGCTCGGATCCCCCACACTATAGCCATCCACAACCGCATTACGAGATTACGATGGCCGTTCAACTCAACCCCAATGTCTCTTGGCAGACGTTCCCATTCGGCTAGGTGGAAAAATGATCCTTATCGATATAGATGTTGTCAACACCCAGCTTGATTACAACCTTTTACTAGGTTGCAGTTACATGTATGCTATGAAGTCCATTGCTTCATCCATCTTCCGCATTATGATGTTCCCCCATGAGGGACATGTGGTCAATATTGATCAAATAACATACTAAGATTCTAACGCCCCTGCTACTCCTAAAAATGTTCTCCCCATGATTGAACAACTTGTTAAGAATGCACCTGCATCCTTCGTCTCTACAGTCAGACCCGGAATCTACCTAGAATCACCAATGAATTCCACGTTCCAATCAATTCCACCCCCTGCGTGGATAGCTGAGATATTTGATTTGTGCACCCTCTCACATAACACGCAGGCACCTAACCAACATCCCCCTTGACTGCCGCAACCACCCATAGTACCTAGTCATGTCGAAGCAGCACCAATTCACACTATCCCATTCCAGTTTCCCCCTTCAGAAGCCGTCAGCACCCCACTAATGGCCATGCTCAATCTTTCGAGGTTAACATTAGGACTACATGTATGGTACCTACCCAACCCAAATCCTCCACCAACACCAAATGTCATTTTACAAGCTGTCCAACCTATCACTATGGCAAGCCAACCACCTCCAAGAGTGAGAACCACATCAACATCTAGTAATACACTTCCTCCTCCTCGTCAAACTGGGGGCATAGGCCCACAAACCTACACCACTGCACCTAGAACCCACACCGCCCCACCTACTCCAAATCTGGTGAAGAATCCCCCAACATTTCGTGCTCCCCCCAAATGCTCTTTGTACGACGACATATGCCATGCTACCCATCAATGTCCACAATTACCAGCACTTCAGGAACACATGAAAATGTTGGATGACGATGCTAGCATTTCAGTTGTCAAACTCAAACTTCCCCCTCAGCCTTGCGGTAAATCACTATGTACCAATCACCAATTTCCAATATGCGGCATTGACGGCCATTACTCACATCACTGTCCTGATCTCCCAGATTACAGAGCAGCTTTATACGAACTAAATAATGCTGATCTAGAAATATCCCCTCCCATCATTGAGTAAATATACCCCCAAAAATCTTCCTCGGAAGAAATTAATACCATTTATATGATTTCATCCACAAGCGCACCTCAATCAACTGATTTGATGACACAGTGTTTTCGCAATGATGAGGAAATACTTGAAGCACTTACCACACCCGATTGCCCCTGGGATGATATGCACCATTGATTATACTTCATCCCTGAGGCATCAACCTCTTCCACGGAAAATCAATTCTCCATCGAATCCAAAGATTTCCTTCCCACCAAGGTTGACTAGTTTAAAGATCCCATCCAAGCTCTTGATTCCTTTGAAGAAGGCAATATGTCCAGCATTTCACCCATTATTAAAGTTGACATCTCTACCACACCTGGAACACCCGAACTCATTTCTTTGCGCACATAATGCACCGAGGACAAGGTCCAAGCTTACAAGAATCTATTCCAAGAGTTTCGCGATGTATTTGCATGGTCCTACACTGAGATGTCGGGTCTTGACCCTGCTATAGTAGAATACCACATTGATACTTAGCCCAACGTACCACCCATTCGCCAAAAAAAACGACCCATCCACCCATCTAAGCTTCCCGTCGTCAAGGCGAAAATTGAGAAGCTTCGTACAGCAGGGTTCATTTATGCCATTTCCTACACCACCTGGGTGTCTAACCTAGTACCAATTAACAAGAAGAAATGCACTATCTGTGTCTGTATTGACTTCCGCGACCTAAACCAAGCTTGTCCAAAAGACTACTTTCCCACACCATTTATCGACCAGCTTATCAATGCATGTGTGGGGCATGAGATAATATCTTTCATGGATGGTTTCTCCTGGTATAACCAAGTTCACATTTGCAAAGAAGATCAGTCAAAGACTGCCTTCACCAACCCATGGGGCACTTTTGCTTACCATGTTATGCCCTTTGGTCTTAAAAATATTGGACCCACCTTTCAGTGGACCATGACCTATTGTTTCCACGATTTGGTTAACATTATCTTGGTATACCTTGATGATCTCATGGCCTGATTGAAAAAATGATCCGATCATATAAACGACCTCCGACAAGTCTTTCTACATTGTCGCAAATATCAAATCCGCTTGAACCCACTCAAGTGTGTATTTTGCATTCCGATGGGCCGATTATTGGGATTCATCATTTCACAAAAAGGTATCGTAGTCGATCCATTAAAGGTCCAAGCCATCTTAGACCTCCTGTCACCATGAACACTTCGACAGTTACAGAGCCTACAGGGGAAAGCTAATTTCCTCCGTTGTTTTGTCCCAGATTATGCCACGATGCTTCATGACTTCCTTCGATTGCTCCATACCCATATCCCTTTTGTGTGGGACGAACGAGCGCAAGGAGCTTTCGATGACCTGAAGTAAGCTCTCACCAATGCTCCTTTGATTTCCCCTCTGTATTTCTCTTAAGACTTCATCCTTGATTTTTCGGCATTGGACTATGCAGTTTCTGGTGTTCTCGTACAAGAAGACCCTACTCGTCAAGAGCATGTCATTTATTATGTGAGCCAAACCTTATCTAGCCCACCACTACTGTACCCATACGAAGAGAAACTGGCCCTCGCCGTCGTCTTTTCAGTACATGAGTTGCAACATTACATCATCATGAGACACACTAAAGTTGTCGTGGACTCCAACCCCATGGTATACCTTTTGAGCCGTCGCCTCCTGCAGGGTCGTGTTGCTAAATGGGTTATTATCTTACTAGAATATGACCTAGATTTCACAACCCCTAAGAGTACCAAAGCCCTAGTGCTTGCTCAACTAATTACCGACTTATGTGTGAATTCGTTGTGTTAATTTTTAATAACAGAATTGAAGCAATTAAAGAGGCTGCACTGTTTTGTTAATAGCTTGGCCGACAGAGGATAGAAGTAGCAAGGGATGAGATATTTCGGCAAGAAAATCAATACCAGCTGGATTGTCTACACACCCAAATGCAAAAGAAAATTAAACAGGTAAACGAACCTACCGTTTCTCTGGTATCCTCCTAATGAAATATAAACAAATAAAGATTAGATTAGATTAGATTAGATTTATTGTGGTAGAAACAAGTCCATGTGTATAAAATATGGAATTTAGATTAGATTGATTTATTGTGGTAGATAGTTTGCATCATTTAGGGATATAAAAATTTCTACTATTCTTCGGATCTGATCGTATTTTCTCTATTGGTCAAGTGATAGTATATTAATTGGTGCAAGAGGGTGTTAGGAAAGTCTTATGAATAAAATTAGTTTCTTAAATTGTTTTTATTGTTAGCTTCTTGTCCAAAACCTAGGCTCTATGGTTACTTAATGCCACTCTACGAAATTGTTAAATGCTCAGTTTAGGGTTAGATTAATAGTTGGAAACAAATGGATTCTGGGTTAATGTGGGTTAGATTAATAGTTGGAAACAAATGGATTCTGGGTTAATGTCGGTTAGATTAATAGTTGGAAACAAATCGATTATGGGTTAACGTGGGTGGGTTAGTTTAAGGCCGTTACATGGGTGCATAGTGTTTATTATTGTTGGTAGGTTATAATGTTAGATCTTCCCTCTTCTCTGGAAGTGAGAATGCAAAAATCGGTGAGAGAGATTGCAAATCTGGCTATGGGTTCACATTAAGTGACATTTTATCTTCACCATTTGTCCAAATGATTGGTATATAATGTATTCAAGTCTAAAAGATATTCTAAAAACCACCAAAAACTGTCCAAAGGGGTATATATGATGGAGACTGATATTCTAAAAACCACCAAAAACTGTCCAATAATGTATTCAAGTTTAAAAGATAGGTCCAAATAATTGGTATTGTAATGCACAGCAAGAAGATACAACTTTGCATTTTATCCTTAATTGTTAACTACTTAAGTCTTAAAGTAAGGATGTTGCTCTCATAATATCCAATTTATGTTACATACCACTATTTGTTGTGTTTGTCCTTGTATTTTTCATATAAGTCAATTCATTCAAATCCCTTTTAATCATTTTAAATTATGCACTCATTGGATCTAAGTTTTGGGCTGTGGTTTGATCACTATCGATGAAGTGACAGGGATGTCGCTTCCACCAAGATCATGGTAAGGAGATGTTGATTCTTTTCTCTAACTCGATGAAATGTTCTCCTTCATCTTTGTTCTTTCAATAAGCTAGTTTAAAAAAATATTAGTGTATTGGATATTCACCTTCATGGATTCCATACCTGCACCAAAATATAAACAAAAATTGATAAAAGTATATCTCAAAATCAAAATAAAACTTGTAAAAATAAATATAATAAAACTTTTATTTCATCTTTTAACTCTCATCTATTATTCAGTTTCTTTCACGATTGAAATAATAGTTAATCCAAATTTTGGAACATAAACTTTCTCCAATGAAGCAGGCTTGGTTCGCTGGTAGAAAATCTCGCAACCATAAATGAATTCGATCGAGTATTATTTGTTGTGATTTATTCTCTAGATATGGTGTGATCCACTTTGCAGTTACTACGGGCTTCGAACTTGTGTACTCTTGCAACAGTCTTCATCTGGCTCAAATATGTGATGATGCGATGTTCTCATTAATATCTATGCGGCCTCTATCATGCACTGGTGTCCACGTTTTTCTCCTCCAAACCGGTGGGAGGCTTCCCATTTTTACTATATTAGTGCTCTCTATATGCAACCCCTTACTCTTCAAGATTCTCATTTCTTAATTAATTGAATAATTTTATGCCAATGAACTCGACGACCTAGTAAACCATTTACCTCGATCTCTGCGATCAAGTGACACTCGTAACAATTCTTTCAATCATGAGTGTGAGAAAAACTGGAGCTTTCAATTCTTTCAATTATGAGTGTGAGAAAAATCGGCGAATGAAGTTTGGATTGGTTGTTGGCTGCACCTCACAAAGTGTGCTTCCAATTCATTGTCCCTTGACAGAGATATCACATTGTGTCTGAAAATTTCTAGCTACATATTAATCAGGAGTACTTTATTTTTTATCGAAAAATTTATAGGAATAGTTAGAACTTAGATTTTGAAGATATCGAGTGGTCCTATCGTTTTCAGACTGTTGTGATAGGTTCTTTATGTGGTATTCCGAGCTGCTTTTCTGCTGATTGTCGTAAATGCATTCCTAGTGACTGGCTTTCCTGTCTAAGCTTCCTCTCCACTTTGATAAAGGAATCTTGTAGCTTGTTTCACATAATGGTGAAGAATCTTTGTCACCTGGTGTTGTAGTTCCATTTTATCCATCTGATCTACATTTAATGTGATCTGTGTTTCTTGTAATCAGTAGGGATCTTCAACTCCTTGAAAACTGAGTTCATAATCAGTAGGTTGACAGTACCTTTCTTGTAATCCAAACCAGTCAATAGTTTGGTCTATGGCAGTTGAGAGCCATCAATCTTCTTCAACTGTCTTTCAAAATTTTATTTTTCATACCCTAAAAAGGATTAATAAGAGATGGGGGTTGGGTAGAACTTGATTTCGAAGAGCGAAGCCTTCACTTCTAGGTGCAGTGTTTAACATGGTTGAGGGTAGAGTGTACATAGTAAAAAATGTTCTAAACTGCTTGTTTGAATCTGTGCTCTTCTTCGTTGTGTGGACAACAAATTATTTATCCATGGATGGCGATTGATCAACTTTTTTTCTTCTTTGGGAGCCTCTCTTCATCTATATCAGAGTCAATCTCCATTTCTTTTGCATTGGACCTTTTGACCATAGATAACTAAATGCATTCTGAGTTAATGGATCCAAAATAAACATAGCTTCTTCCCATGAGTCAAGATTGGCAACCTTCTCCAGTTCAGGATTGGGCTGGTGCCAATGCTTTTCTTTGTCTTTATCCTTTCTCATATTTAGAATAATATTATATGGATCATAGATCCATGACACAACCTTTAAAAATTGTAGATCATTCAAAATATTTTCTACCTCTTCCATGGAAAACCTGGTTTTGGAAATAAAAGGACATACTTCCTATGGAATATGGAAAGTGATTGTTGCTCCTCTGGTGGAAAATCCACGCGATACCAATCCCTAGTTATGGTGTATGTATGAAATTAATTGCAAATTCTTCTTCATGAGTGGAAGATCTCTTGTTAAGGTCTCAACATAAATCAAAAAATAAAACATAGCCATCAAAGTGTTCACATAATAAAAAAAACCTTGATTGTTTGCAGGCTTCCTAATAATTGGCAACCATTCTATGGCAGGGAGTGGAATATTCTCCTCATTAGACATTCTGAGACCTATACTCTCTAAATAAGTGTTATTTTGAAATATGAGGAGGTGAACAATGTAGGCTTGATATTTGAAGGACCTAGTAGCCCGGAAATCTAAGAACTGTTGGGGAATAACCTCTAACAAGTATAAGCACAAATCGAACTTGGTAAATTTAGAACCATCTGGGGGCACAACAATGATAGAATAACTAAAATTTGGGCAATCATAGCTACAACTATTCTACCCATTGGTGATAAAAAGGAAATAGTGTAAGGGGGGGGACCTGAAAAACTAGTAGTATCAAGTGATGACAAACTAGTGAGGAGTTGTACCTTTAATTCTAGGGGAAAACCGTGGAACTTTTCTTGAAGAATGTCCTCACTCAAGAGTAGTAGGTCCATTCTTTCTGGAATCTCGAGCAATTAATAAATGTGTTTCATTCCAGAGGCATACATGATTATCTTCTGATATGAAATGTAGCAGGTCACTCACCATTGAATTAGCTCTGGGATGTTGAAAACCTGTGGCACAACTACTTACAGATTCAACATGTCATTTGAGTATATAGAAGTTTGCATGGCCATGATGAGAGCTTCATACATGCTTGAAATTGAAAGAGAAGGGTCCTGAATTTCACAGTACCTATCCATCACATTTTCTCCATTCTTCTTGTCACTTTTCAGGGTTATCGCCAGGCTTGGACTAGCCTCCATTGAAAAAATTTAGCTTGAGTAGAGTTTGATGTGTTGACGTCACCTTTATTGACATGGCATTGGTCTTGTTAGCAAAGAGATGTGCCATGTGGTGGTTGTTCATTCAATGGAACTTGCCACCGCATTCAACAGATTTACACCCTCCTCATGAGTGGTTTTTGAAAATCCTTTTTTGATGCACAGGTGTATTCACCTACCACGTGTCTCCAAGTGGTTTTCACCACACCATTGTTACACCTAAAATCTACCCATCATCATGATTTAGTGTATACTTCCCTGAAGCCATCAGGACCAAGTACTCATTTGGGAGGATTTGTACTCAGTTGTACAACCTTTTGAGAAATCGTCACAGGTTGCACACTAGCAACATGCGACATCACAAGTTGCTCCATAGCAGGGTGCGATGAGGTCTGTTAATGGGAAAAAATAGCCATTTCGAGATCTTTCTCGAAGGTTGCCCATTTGGGGGCTTATCCCTGATCTCTTGGAGATCTGGTACTCGACCCCTAACTCATTGGGAAGATCCCCTATCTCTCTCCTACCATCTCTCATCCTATCCTATCCATAACCCCATCCACTTAGTCCTATATATATGAGGCTCACTCCCATACCAAAGGGAGGAAGAATATGGTATCTACATGCTGGTGAAATCTCTCTTAGCACACCCTCACTCACCTCCTGGATAATTCATGCTTCCTTGGAAGGGCTTGGCAATTGGCTTATTTGGAGAAGGTCTGCTACGTTAAGTCATTGGTTGTAGTTCTATATCTCTATCATGTACTCCTCTATTTGCAGTAATACAAATGCTTTCAACCAATGTTGTTCTTAATGTGTAATGATGTTGTGTTGTTTACTTGCTTAATTGTTTAGATAGATCTCTTATTGTATAGATGCTCTTTACTCATTTCTCTTTTCTGTGTCTAATCTAAAATTTGTATTCACATTATATACATTATGCACAATTTCACCAGAAAAAGGTATAGAAGTAACCTAAGTGATATGTGATTCATTATGAATGCTTTCTTCTGGTGAGGCATCAGCTGAGAACTCACCGAAAAAGGTATCGAATGTAAAGTGCTCTGTACGAGAGGTGAGATAACCAACAGGTTCACTTGAATCATTAAGATCAGTAACTGTTTGTTTCATAAAAGGTTCGCTGCTGATATTAATTTTATTTGGTTGACCATTGTATGGCAACCATAAGTGGGACCAGTCGGTTGCAAAGTAACCCTTAAGTTTCTCTGACCAGTCCCTGCTTAACCACATCCCATAGGTTTCTGGGATGTCAGCTATCACAATGTCAAATGTCTGATGGATCCTGGGATCAGCTGACAGCGTGAGTAGAATGTTTCTCAATTTGCCAACCTCTCTAACTTTGGATCTGTCAAGTTGCACAATCTGGGTTGGACAAGGTTCCCACGTTGCATTCAATTTTTTGCAAACAGAGAGGGGCATCACATTTGATGATGCTCCTGAATCTATCATGCAGTTGTGTACATTCCGGTTGAAAATATCAAAAGTAAGGAACAAAGGATGAGTTATCTTAGTTATTGTTTTTTGATCATTAGTTTTAGTGACAGAATCTATATTATTATTCTATGACTCTCTAGGCTGTTTGACTATCATGTTTTTAGGTAAAGAGTCTCTCATAGCAGGAATCTTGAGTAGATCAAACAGAGATATGTTGCTTTGACTCTTTTTAGGTCTTCAACTAGGTTGTACTCCATTTGAGGGAGGACTATATCCTTCTGTGGGACAGTCTTGTTACTTGTGGGAACCGGGGAAGAAGATGAAGGTTCTTGAGGTGGCTGTGGTCTTGACCTTGTATTATAAGGATGTTGTGTGTTAAACACCGCCTCAGGTTCTTCTTCTTCTTCACACATAGGGAGTTCCGAAAAGCAACCCACAACATCGAACTATGGATCATCTTCTGCTTCTTCTTCAGGTAGTGGAGGATCCGGGGTCGTCTGATTGTTAGAAGTGTCAGGGGTGACTTGGGATTCTGCTGCTAATGCTCTAAAAATAGAAAAGAGTTCGTTGTTTGTGAGTGCATCTGCCGGATTTGGTGGTGGTGGATTTTTTGGAGGCTGGTAAGGTCTCCTAAATGGTGGCCTTACAGAACCTCTATTCTGATTCTGATTATCGTTAGTGTTTTTCTTCAAATCCACCATCTCATTCGACATCTTCTGAAGGAGTTTCTTCATGTCAGTCAAATCAAATGAATCCTTGTTTTGAACTATGGGTTGAGGGACAATCTCAATTTTCTTCCTGGAAGTGGAAGGTTGTCCTTCTGAGGATTCAAGGCTATCATCAAGACAAAAGATGTCTTTCTCAACTTGGATTGCTTCATCAAATGCTTCCAGTAGAGCACCCTTCTGTGCCCTTTTGACCCATATTGCAATGGAGGGAGGTAGACCCTTTTCATAATAAGCCACCAATAATTCTTCAGCAGGAAGAAGATTGGCAGGAACTATGTTTTTGAGATATGAAAAACTTTGGTTAAAGTCTTTTACCCTTTCTTTTCTTTTGGATTTCATGGAGGACAACTCTAAGACAAGATCTTGTGGTGTTTTTTCATCCCCGAACTTCTGGGTAAAATGTTTCTCGAATTCATCCTAGGACGTTATGGATTGGGATGCTAAAGCAAAATGCCAAGTGGCCGCTCTACCCTCAAAAGTGTATGCAAAGAGTCTACATACTACATCTTCATATACCACACTTCTAAGCCTGATTGCTTGCATAAAAGTTTTTATGTGTTCCAACGCGGGCGTTTTATCACCAGGGTTGAATTTAGGAAACCATTTTTCAGGATTCTTTGGTAATCTATGTTGATCTCCTAGTATAAAAACTGCACCTTGGTCAAGCCAAGGTCTGTTTTGACCTTCTCCAGCCATTGGAGGTTCTCGTTCTTCTTCTTCAGATGACGAACTAGAAGAATTTTCTGCGTCTAAGGAAGATGATGAAGATGAAGGAGGGGACGGTGGTGGACCACCGGATCCAAGATTTGGTTGACCTTGTGTTCCCACGAGAGTGGCCTCGCGGTTATATTCAGGAGAATATGGTCAATTGACTAGGTCTTGGTTTTCAGATTGGTGATCAGCTGTATGTCGATCCTGTGTGTTAAAACTATCAGTCGGTTGAATTGGTGGATCAGAGGTCTGTGAGGTGGGAACTTGTTGTTCTTCTCGATTGCTGGCCTGCAAAACACCTTTTAAGTTTAGAGCTGCTAGACCGCATCTTCTTTGATCGGCAAGATGTTGTTGTTCTACTCTTAAAACCCTATCGGCGGATGTTTTCAATAACTGTTCTAATGAAATGGGTCCCCTTGAGGGTGATGTGAAGATGATTTCTCCTCTGTTCTCCTGTTGTACCACCGATGTAAAGGGTATAACTATAGGTTGCGCATATGTAATAGGGAGAACTATAGGTTGCGAATCAGTTGGTTGTTCAGATGTTGAAGCCCCAGTATGGCTTCGGGTTTCAACCATTCAAGTAATTGCTGGAGGAGGCTTATTAGTAGTTTGCTTAGGCATGTTTTACTAGTGGCCCTCCTTCTAGCGCCATTTGTTGATGCCTTGGGGGTGCAGGGTGAGTGCGAAATGCTGGAATGGGTTCCAAGGCACAAAATAGGGGATGAAAACCCATCCAAAGGCTTCGAAAGACCCTACTTAAGGGCAATTCTATCCTCGAGTTGTTTGGTATGGTGATCACCCACGGATATTTGGCCTCCGCTGGCACTGTATGAGTAAACGATTTGATCGTGAAAGATCAGTTTTCCTATCAAGGAAAACAAAGTGGAAAATAGTTACCAAAATCTAACTTAACCTACCTAAGGTAAGAACCTATTCTGAGTCAGATCTCGCATAAAAGGAAGAGTTGATGTTGTGTAGATCAGAATTGAAGTGAGATGGACAAGTGATTAAGTACCTTAAATAGAAATGTCTTCGGGTTCTTCACTTGTTAATTAAATCTTTATCAATTAAGAAATTAAGTGACAATTCTTCAAAGTGTTTAAGCCCATTCAAATACCTGATCTGTAATCATTGTGTCAATTGAAAAATTGACAAATGATTATACATATTTAGTTGCATCGAATCATTTGCAGAAATATAAAAGTGAGAACTGTTCAATCAAAGAAATTTAATAGAACAATTCAGAGCATGAGTCAAAACATACAGAAAAATCAATATGAAGGATCATATACATCAATAAGTGATCTGCAATAGATTGAACGCATAGTTGATGACAATTTGAAACATTTAACTCAGCGATTCTCAAAGAAATTTGAAGAACACAAGAAGGTGGATAAAGATAACTTTACTACATATAAAAGTCTTGTACAAAAATTACAATGGCTCGAATAGACAGAGCATCTTCAATCCATACTCCTATTGAATCGTAATTCCAAAATTGCCAACCCTTTGCTAAGGGAAACATTCCTCCTTAAATACTAAATTTTACCCAAAATCTCAAAAGGAGAAATTATACAAAATAGAAATTACAAAAATTGGCTCCATCCGTCGATCCAATAAAACTTGCTTCTTTTCAGCTTGAAGGATTTTTCCGCCACCTTATTACCAAAAAGTTGTTACAAAGACTCGATCTTTAATCAGATACGCTATCGTGGCACCATAAAAATTCAATAACAAATTGTTCATTATCTTCGACAGGTGGCATGGTTTGTGAAACATCTGCTGTAGGAAATTCAGGATCAGGTAATTCATGGTCAGAAACAGAGAAATCCATTAAAGGATTTACTTCAGAAACAGTGGCCGGTACATCAGGTTCTCCATTGATTATAAATTCTTGTATGACAACGTCATCAAGGTCAACTGATTCTTCCAGAATTTCCTTGCTCTGCCCCATGGAATTTTTCACATAGGAAGATAACGCTTCAAAGTCCTCTTCACTATTGCCGCTGCTAAGATCAGGAATACCTGCATCAAATGGTGGTGAAAACGTTTCTTGATACAACAAGGGGTAAAGTTCCTCATTTTCAAAATGAATATTAGAAGGTTCACCTCCTGCATGGAAATTACTCATCCTAGATAAATATTTAGATAACAGGATGCCCAAAACGCTGCGCAGAAAACTTCCTAATACAGAAAGCAATGAGTAATGTAGAATTTTCACGTTAATTGCTACTTTAAGACCAACAGGCAGGGTGATGCCGATTGAGTGAGGAAATTTGCAATGATTAAAATTACGTAGCGAACCCATTATAATTACTTCAACTGTCATGAAAAAAATCGAGATTTGAGTTTAAGCTTGTGCAAAGTATAGGTTCAATTACTGCTTGCATGATTTTGAATTGCTTTTACGATGACATCGTTATAGGCAAACCCCCATTGATAATTATAACTGGTAACTAATAATGGAAATGGACGCTGTGGTGATAGAATTGACCTGCAAAAAATCTTGATTAGGAGTTCCAGTACACGGGTGATCAGTTCTTCACACGTAACAAATCAGATCAATCTGACCCAACTTTGATGAGAAGGATATAAGCTTTGAAATTGGATTTTAAGTAAAAAGAAATGATCATTAATAAGCGAAGCAAAAACCACAAAATGTCAAAACTTGAGACCAGACACAGCGAACTTAAGGCAGAGCAATGGTGTCCATCCAACATGAATCAATTGATAATCTTGTAGTATTATCCACTGTTACAAATTATACAGAAAAACTGATAATTTGGGAGAACCAGCTTTCCATAGACAAAATAGTGCATCCTGACTTAACTGATTACCCAAAATCAACGTGGCCACAAATTCATAATAATGGACGGCTAATATTAGCTGGAGTGGGGTGCGGAATTGAATTCAATTACATTCATGAAGTTTTATTCAAAGATTCCGCAAGCTGAAATATGAAAGTACGGATTTGTGGGTTGCCGGTTCACAAAAAATGAAAGTAAAAGAAGGATTTCTGAAAGCCGAAAACCTACTGTGCAAGTGGCGGGCTTCAGAACATTGAACTGTGATGTAAAATATCCATCCCAAAAGCCGCATCCCAAAATTACGGTTTGTGGGTTTCGGGAGCACACAGCAAATAAACGAAAAATGACCATCTCGAAAGCCGAATGCTGCCATTGCGGAGTTCGGGTTTCTGGGTAATTATTCCTTGGTCTTATTACTGATCAGTTCCGCAACCCGCAAATGTCAGGTTGCGGATCGTGGGATCACTAAATACCAAAATTTCAAACAACATTCCCGTAACCCGCAAATGTTGGGTTGCGGGTTTCGGAGACTCCAAATGCTAATTTTCAGAATGATGATAACAATCAAAAAAATAATAAAAAATTTAGCTTTCTTTTTCTTTTAGACCGAAACACCTTGAAAAGTGAACAACAGTTGCAAACGAACAAACCAAAGGCATGGGTGAAGAACATTAGAGGTAAAATCAAAATTCTAATATTTACAAAATGACTCACCCAAACACCATAGTGTTTATTAATATTGGGGCTCCCGTGCTTAAGTAAGCATGGGATATGTTGTGGCCACAACAGTACCAAACCAACAACCTCCTTTTCTCCCGCAACCACCCTCAATGCCAACTCATGTAGGAGCCACACCAATTCATACTATCCCATTTTTATTTCCCCCTTCAGGCGCCATCAACACACCAGTCATGGCTACACTTAATCTCCCGGGATTAACATTAGGACTACATGTGTGGTACCTACCTGCCCCAACCCCTCCCACGACACCGAACATCATTTTACAACCGGTGCAACCCATCAATACTTCTAATAGTCCACCCCCTGGTGTAGCAAACATCCAGAATTGGCCACCTCCAACAGGGGCCACTGCATCAACATCTAGTAATGCTCCCCCTGAAATCCACTAAAATGGGGGCATAGGAAAACAAACCTACACCACTGGACCCACAACCTACACCACTAGACCCACAACCTGCACCGCCCCACTAACTCCCAAGTTGGCGAAGAATCCCCCAACAATCCGTGCTCCCCCCAAGTCCTCTTTGTGTGATGATATAGGCCATGCTACCTATCAATGCCCACAATTACCAGCACTTCAAGAGCATATTCAAATGTTGGATGATGACACTAACATTCCAGTTGTCAAACTCGAGCTGCGCCCTCAGCCTCGTGATAAATATTTGCATACCAACCACCCTTGTGCGATATGCGGCATCTACGGCCATTATTCACATCACTGCCCTGATCTCCCAGATTATAGAGCAGCACTATACGAACTGAATAATGCCGACCTAGAGATATCCCCTCTTCTCATTGAGGAAATATGTCCCCCAAAATATTCCTCCTCGGAAGAAATTAACACCATTTACACTGTTTCCACTGGAGAACCCTTTGTTCGGTGGGCCCCTTTCACTGATCCCTTTGACACACATGTTCAACCCTTTCAAATCGATGAGGAAACCACATGTCCACAACATGGGGGTAGGCCCAAAACCTTTCCTACTCATCATCATCATAATTCTCGTTGGAGATACTGGGGGCATCCACCCCACAAGAGGAATCCCCCATCATCATATCATCACTTCAATATGCCACCACGACCCACAGCCTCATGGTATACCCCCCTACCAGCAGTTGGTCAATGCCATGTTGATCCCTCTCTAAGACAACATCTGCACCGCATTGACACCTCTAATTTAGGGGGCATAATAGATTACCTCGACCTTGGGATAGGGGGCATGATCAATCATTTTGAACCTTCCCTGTCACACCTATCTCAGTATTTCAATGATCCCATTGTTGAAACTAACACATATGTGATCCACAATCATAAACCCCATGCACATAGCATGGGGGCAGGTCATTAACCTTGCTCACTTTTTCACATGCGTGATCTCAACCATTTTTTAGGTCACATATAACTTGTATATTTAATTTGATTTGATACACCTAGTATTCTTCCCCCGTGGGTCATCATTTCTCCCCACCACTACATCCTTGGCTTGGTGCGCTCACGTTTATTTGTAGCCTTTTTTTAACCTAGTTATTTCTTTTGACCATTCCGGAGTCCTTATGACCTCCATTTTTCGCACCATTTGCACCGCAGGATTCATATTTCCATGCCCGTGATGATGCTCGAGATCATTTCTCGCTCTCAATAAACACTTTCGAGCATTTTTTCCATGCCCCACGTGCCACAACGGCTATTGTCAGTTTATTGGTGATTTTTATACCATTGGATTCAGTTTTTCGAACTCGTGATGATGCTTGAGATCATTTCTCGCTCTCACCTCCAGATTTTTTGGTCATTTTTTCCCACGCCCCTCGTCGCCTCGATTTGCATGCCACTTCGGCCATCGTCCATTTTTGACGAGTTTTATATCGCCGGATTTAGTTTTTTGCGCTCGTGATGATGCTTGAGATCATTTCTCGCTCTCACCACCAGATTTTTCGATCATTTTTATCCCACGCCCCTCGTTGCCTCGATTTGTGTGTCACTTCGGCCGTCATCTATTTTTCACAAGTTTTATATCGTTGGATTCAGTTTTCTGCGCTCGTGATGATGCTTGAGACCATTTCTCGCTCTCACCCCCATAAGTTTCGGGCATTTTTTCAAAATGCCACTCATCGCCTCTGTTCACATGCCACATCGGTCGTTGCCTATTTTTGACGTTCTTTATGTCGCCAGATTCATTTTTCCATGCTCGTGATGATGCTCGATATCATTCCTTACTCTCACCAATACCTTTTTGTTCGGTATAATTTTATCCCTTTTTCGGGCCAAGCAATTCCTTTATGAAAAGGGCACTTAGGGAGTTTCTGTTAAGCTCTTTTCTGACTCCTAAAACAATGAAAAGATCGCCGAGCAACCTTGCTTCCTTTCATGATCGCTAAAAGTATTTGAAAGGGCATCTACCTGGTATAAGTTTACCCCTTTTCTGGACCTTGTCGACTAATTATGAAAAAGGAATACTCTAGTCACATCAGCTAGAAGAGTTCTCCATTTGCATCATTTTATGTTTTTTCGGGCCTTGGAGACTAACTTACGAAAAAGAGCACCAATGGAGTCTACTTACCACTTTCAGAATCTCTAAAATTGAAAGCAAACATGAGCAATCACCGTCTTCGGCTCGTATAAATCCACAGGATGGTACTCCACCACCACTACAGAGTCTTCTTATCATTTTCAGACTCCTTAAAAATGAAAGCACTTACGAGCATGAACAGTCCTGGGCTCACATAAATCCACAGGATAGTACCATTTCAGAGCACACTTTTATCCCTTCTTGGAGCTCATTAAAACTATCAAGAAGGACCCAATGGTGCTTCTCAGTGCCACAACAGATCATGTCTACCATATGGCAGCTTGTCCATTTTGGTCGCCTTTGTTCAGAGTATTCTGCAGTGTGTCACCCTGATACTCCCCCTGCAGCATCCATGAGCTTGTCCCCCCGAGTCACTCTAGTCTATAGTACATACCCTTGATCCCTTAATCCTCACACCTAAAAGTTAGTTTCCTATGTTTCCAGGTCAACCACCATGTCACCATGCTCTGAACAAAGGAAGTTTGAGTCCACCCACTCTATGACCCTAGTTATTCCCCATCCCCACAGTATGTCATTCCTATCATCAGTACTACCACACTTTATTTGTACACCTCATGCTCCTACTAAGGAAACATCATTGCCTTGGTAGTTGTCGGTCTCCCTCTGTCGACACCAACCAAATCTATTCCAGAGGATAGACCTAGAGGTCCCTGTGCCTTGGGCTCATCACCATTAGTGATGAGTGCCTACGGATCATTTTGAAAGGAGTCCTCAGTGCCTCTCGAAATGATTGTTTCTCACATGCTCGACTTCAACACCTTGATCGCATCGTTGAGACTCGTACAGGATATCGGTCCTTTTAGTTATTTGATGAAGACCCCGGATATCATCTGACTCTACCACATATGAGAGTCTAATTAAGATACAACTAGTTACATTTTCCTATGGATATTCGGGTTGCGTTTACCAACAGTTTTCAGATGTACCCCGCTTTTGTACTCCCTCGAGTATACAGTTACGTATAACTCCTCAGAGTTGACTCACAGTTATGGAGTCCCTATATCTATTGGACACCTTCGGTTTCAATAATTCATCAACCCTTCTGATACCTTTTTCAGAATGGTTGTTTCCTTTTTCCAGTGTATCAGTTATTCAGATCAGTCATGGTATGTACCAGCATTGTGCTCCCTCTGGACCATTATTATGTACCAATAGAGTTTTATGTATTTCTTCAGGCCCCCCTTCGTGGGCCTAATTGTTATGTATATGTCTTGATACGAGCATGGGTATGCCTACCTCGTCCATAGTCAGAGATTATCCCTCATTCATTTTGAGGCCATGTAATATTTTTTGCTTTTTGCAGCTTCCAAGGGGCCATGGTTCCAGTCTCCAATCAATCTCTTCTCTTCTCCAAACTCCAGAAAAAACACAAAAGAACTATGATATCTATCGGCCATACGATGAGCTCCTGCCCTCACACATCAAGGGGCAATCTGTTAACACCCAAAAAGTGCTCACTAGCTCATTCCCTTATTCACATGACCCATTTGTCCACTTTTCTACCATTTGAGCCTCTAGAGCCATCAAAAGGTCACCAAAAAGACCATAATACACCTTTTTCCCCTCAATGTATATATTTTTCTCAAAAAACACAAAAAATCCTCAAAAAGGGTCCAGAATTCCAAAAAATATTAAAAGAAAATAAAAATATTCAAAATATTTTAAAAAGGAAAAAGAGGAAAAAAGAGACCTAAACCATGTTGGCCAATACCATTGGTTTCCTTAAAACCATAATAGTATTCTCCATCACCAAAAACTATAAAAAGGTGATAGGGGTTCCTCACTTTCCATCCACATTTCATTTGATCCTTATGCTGCCAAATTCCTTTTGAGAGCCATTGCCTCCCATTTCGAGTTTGAAGGCCCCCATTTCAGCATCTTGGAGAAGAGACCATTGGATCTTGGAGCACCTCAACCTTGGAGCTGCTCAACACCAAATATCCTCACCTTTGAGGTAATATAAAAATCTATTATTTTTTCTCTTGTTCTTCCAATAGATATCTTGTTATTGATTTAGTTCTTGTTTATTTACACATGTTTATGTTAATGTTAGATTAAATTTATAATTGTATTTGCTTTTTATTCAAAGACTGCTATTACAAGTTAATAGGTGCATCCTTGCACATGCTTGGTAGAAAAACCAAGCAACACCGAGAGCTTCTTTCCACTCATTTTTAGCCCTCCTAATCAGTGATGTTCCCACCTTTTACCTACCACATGTGAAAGGATCCCTTCTTCACCTACCACTCAGTTACACTTCAATTAGTTGAGTAATTTGTGGATCTTTCCTTGATCTAAGGTTAGATTGACTTGTTAACTAATTGAAACACTCTGTTAGACCCCCAGTGAGACTAGATTGCCTATTTTGACTCCAGTCAGCTCCCCATGTGCTCTCCACTGATCCTCCTTCACTACATTAGTGCTCCCATGCGCCAGTTATGCTACCTACATTCAGTTAGATTCAGTTTGACAGCTGGTTGACCCTTACTAGTGCATTGATGACTCCACTGATCTGATGATGAGGACTCCTAGTGAGCCAAGCGATTCCATGCAGACTATTTGAATGACCTCCTTGGTTAATTCGAATAACTCATTCATTATGACTCATATTGTATTGTATTCTACTTCTGAGTTCAATAGAGCACTACTGCAATTCTCTTGCACAGTTTACACATATTATTCTTTATGCATCTATTGTAATTGATTTACTTGTTCAATTAGATATGTTGTGTTTCAATTTCACATGACATTGTGCTAAAGAATCATACTCTACTTCATTTTACTCTTTCCATCTCTCGTAAGAACTCCCCATTTATGTCGGGTTGTGATTGCACCGCATTATCCTGCTTGCCTTTTGAGCCTTGTGCTGGCTCCTTCTTTCTCAGTGATTATCCATGTGCCTGTGCACTTTCCCTTTCGAGCCAAGCAGAGCCTCCATTTATCTTTCATAGCTTGATCGACCCATTACCTTGAGGGAAAACCCACCTGAGTGTCCACAACTTACACATGATTCCTTGCATTGATTATAGGTATGTTCCACTGCTTGGAACTAGTTTGCTTGCACTTGACACTCGTTTCCTCACTAGTTGTACTATAAACAATTTTATTCCTTTTCAAGCTTTTCAATATGAAAAAAACCAAAAAAGTCAAATAAATAAAAAAGATGGATAAAAAAATCTTTACTACTTCTTATTGGAAGTTATCGTGTCACCTTTGAAAAGAGCATTCACCTCCACTCCATTCATCATGAGTTGGGACATTAGTAGGACCTTAGGAGCTGTACTCGTTTCTCAGATCATACTCCACCAGTTGGTTAAGATTTCAGTCATTAAGGAGCCTTTGTTGATGCCTCCTACATCACAAAGTATTATTATCACCTAGTACTTGAGTCTATGCTGCCTGAGTCTATCCATCTGCTCATGCTCTTGTTCAAAGGAAGTTGAAACTAGAGTCAGCCACTCTTCATATCTCTCGATTATTGCATGTCGGCCATCCCATACAATTTGATCTATTAGTCCAATTTCTTCCAACTCTTTCAGCGTAGCTGTTACCGCGTGCTGGCTAATGGGGGATTCATTAATACCCTCCTTCCAACGAGTCTTGTTCCATCAACTTCAACTCATTTATTATGGAATCGAGACTTAGAGTCGGTTGAGTGCCTTGAGACTTATAGTCATTAGTGGCAGGTTCTCTCACTATCGACATATTGGGAATTCATCAATGTCCCCTGATCAATGCGTTCATCAGAGTGTTCGACCTCGACACCTCTATTGACACTTAGATGAATGTACTTCGTGCCTTGATTCCCATTTTCATTATTGGTGGATTATCTTGCGTCTGTTAATGGTATACATCAATGATTGGTAATCAGACGATGCCACATTAGGTTCGACATCAACACCTTTATTTTCTTGATAGGGCATCCACCACAGATGATTTGTGTAGAAGACCCCAGACTTCAATGGCATTCAGTATGCTACTGGTGATCATGACTACGCTTATGAGAGATCAGTCTCATAAATTAGCAGTTTGTACCTTCAGTTTACATCACTTGTTTCCTCTTCAGCATGAGACCATATCTTACTATATATGACCACTTATGACATGTATTCACTATATACTACCTATTCATGGCCATTATATCAGATTGCTATGTATCGGACCGATATGTATCCACAGATCATTGTATTATGACAAGTGGGATACTCCTTCCATTTGCATTTCCATCACTCCATTTATGACACTTATAATGTATTTCGACCATCGTAGTACATTCTCTAACCTCACACATTAGGGGGAATCTGTTATAGTGTATTTTTCCACCCTGTGAGCATTTATACTATTTGGCCTCTATTATTCATTTTATTGACTCATAACCACTTATTTCCCTCCAGGGCCCCTTTGTTTCCCTATTTTTGTTCATGTACGCGAGCTGCGTTACTGCAACTCGTGCATGCGTGGGTTGTCCCATTGCAGCCTGCGTACATGGATTTAAATGGTAAATGATAGTTAAAACTCACTTTTTACTCCAAAAAGCGGTCATAGGGTGACCTTTGGCCCTCCATGTATCTCGAAATGACTTAATTCCACCTTTCACTTACCTTTGGAAGGCTATATATTGTGCTCTTATGGTACATGGAAGGAAGAGAAAGAGAGAGCATCGAAACTCTATTGGATTTTTTCCATAGCTTGAGTCTACATCCATTAATCCTAGTTGTTGTGAACCTCTTATGTTCCCCTACCAAACTCATCCATTTATTGAGTTTTCCATTGCATGGGGGATTGAAGTGGTGGAGACATAAGTGGAGGGACCTAGTTCTCGGTTTAGGTGAGTTGCTGGCAAGAGTTTGTATCATGTACTTCTTGTTTCATTAATAGATATACTCATTTTCTCTTCCAATTGATGTTGTGAATGTTTAATTAACATTCGGTGCATTTTCTTATTGTATCATGGACTATGCTATTGTTTATGCTAACAACTTTCATATATCATATGCACTTGCTTGTGTTTATTGTTGAGACTAAGCTGCAGGTTCAAGTGTAGAGATTTGAAAGCTCAACGGGGATCCACATCAAACGTCTGGTTGAACGTTGGTCATTTATTCCACATCTTTGCATTTACATTTCGATAGCATGCATTAGGAATTGAGTTGATTTCCGGTATTCATCTATCTGTTTTGGTCTACCCCAAGCCATATGATGTTTTTCTCCATAAAAATATCCTTGTCCCTCTCTCTCTCTCTAAAACCCAATCCCTAATCTCTTTATTTCTAAATCCCCAACCTCCATTCTCTCTCTCTCTCTCTCTCTCTCTCTCTCTCTTTAAACCCCTAACCCCCAATCTGTGTGTGTGTGTGTGTGTGTGTGTGTGTGTCTCTCTCTCTCTCTCTCCCCCTTTAAAGTATTAACCCTACCTCTCTCTCTCAACCCCTTATCCCCAATTTCTCTCTCTCTCTCTCTAAACCCCTAACCTCCAATCTCTTTCTCTATTAGCCCTTAACCCTAAATATATATCTATCTCTAAACCCCTAACTTCCAATCTCTCTCTCTCGCTCTAAAACCTTGAGATCCAATATCTCTCTCTTTCTCTAAACCCCTAACCCCCAATATCTCTCTCTTTAAACCCACAACCTACAATCTCTCTCTCTCTCTGTCTCTCCCTCTCTTTCTCTCTAAACCCAAATCTCTCTCTCTCTCTCTCTCTCCATGCCAATATTCCCCAGTTTCTTTCTCTTTCTCTCTCTTTGTCTCTCCATAAACCCCTAAACTCTAGTCACTCTCTCTCTCTCTCTCTCTCTCTCTCTCTAAACCCCTAACCTCCATTCTCTCTCTCTCTCTCTCTCTCACTAAACTCATAACCTCCAATATCTTTCTCTCTAAAATCATAACCCCCAATCTCTCTCTCTAAACTCCTGACCCCCAATCTCTCCATCCCTCTCTCTCTAAACCTCTAACCCCCGATATCTCTATCTCTCTAAACCCATAATCCCTCTCTCTCTCTCTCTGTATATATATATATATATATATATATATATGTATGTATCTCTCTCTAAACAACTTCTCCCTAATCTCTCTCTATCTAAACCCATAACCCTCAATATCTCTCTATCTATAAACCCCTAACCCCTAATATCTCTCTCTCGATCTACCTAAGCAACGAACCCCGAATCTCTCTCTCTAAGCATCTAAACTCCTATATATCTCTTGCTCTCCAAACCCCTAAACCCCAATCTCTCTCTCTAAATCCCTCATATGCAATATTTTTTCCTCTCCCTCTCCCTCTCACTCACTCACTCTCTCTCTCTCTCCCCAATTTTGTAAACCCTAACCTCAGACACCTAATCTCTCTTTCTCTCTCTCTAAATATATGATCCCCAATGTCTCTCTCCCTCCCTCCCCCTCTTTATCTAAAACCCTAATAGCTAACACCCTCTCCCTCTCTCTCTCTCTCCAAAACCCACCTCCTCACCCTCATACCCCTCCCCCCTCTCAAAGTCTCTTTCCCCATACCACTAACAATCTATACGCCCCTCATGATCTCTATCTCTAAAAATCTAACGTTGAATCTCTATCTCTCCCTAACCTTCATTCTCTATCTCTATCTCTATAAACCACTTACCCCATATCTCTATATTTATCTATCCCTCTCTAAGCCCCTAAACCCTAATATATGTCTCTCTCTCTATCTCTAAACCCCTAACCCCCAATCTCTCTCTCTATATATATTTAAACCCCTAACACCTAACCCCCAATATCTCTCTCTCTCTCTCTCTCTCTCTCTCAACCCTTAACAACAAGTCTCTCTCTCTCCAAACACCAAACCTCCAATATCTCCCTCTCTATACCCCTCTATCTCTCTCTATAGTCACGGTGGTAATTGGTAAAAATATCCTCTAGCAATGGTCCCAATTGGTAAAATGTAATTTGTCTTTATGTGAAAATCAATTGCAGATGCCTTCTTACACTGATATGAATAGGGACAAGTTGGAATTTGAATTTATGGGGAACATAACTGGAAAACCTTATGATCTACATACCAACATCTATACCAAGGGCATGGGTAGAATGGAGAAGAGGCACATACTCTAATTCAATCCAACAATAGAGTTTCACACTTACTCTTGTTATAATCTGCAGGGGATCTAGCAATTGTAACAAACTCACAATCAAACTCTCAAGAATGTTGTAAAGAAGAAGAGAAGCATGCACTCAATAATCACTCATAAACACAGAATAATAGACAATATCAGTATCATACAATGAATAATGAATGTAAAAAGTGTGTTACAATAAACTGTGAAGTGGCATCATATAGGATTCGAATTAGCCAAGTAGGGAATTTGAATATGAGCTCAAATTCTAGCTTGGATAACTATGGAGACATCATCTAGTCAGTAGTATCAGTCATAAATGGTAAGAGTTATTCAAGTGTGTCCAATTGAGTCTAACAGAACCATCTAGGCATTAATTAGGGAATGGAGACTCCAAGGGGGGTGCATGAGGCTGTCATAGGGTCAAGTGGCACTCCAAAACTAACTAACTAGGATCTAAAGGTAGTTAGGATGAGCAATCAGTGGAATAACTACTCAATCTATGCACTAACTAAGTGATAACTATTGGTAGGTGAGATAAGGCGCCCTAATTGAGTGATAACTGAAGGTAGGTGAGTAAAGGTGTACTAACTGAGTATGGTAGGTGCGAAAGGCACACTTTCCATGCAGAACAGTTAAGAAGGGCACATTAGGTAGGTAGGAGGCCAAATGGGGGCTATAGACAGGCTCTGGAGAGCTAGAATCAAGCTCTAGGTGTTGGGGAGACATGCAAAATATAAAAATGATGGTGTGAATATTACAACACCCCCTTGCAAGCTATACTATGAGATAATAACTGAAAACAATAAAATAGGTCCCTGTTGACTAAGACCAAAGGTCACCCCATACAATCAATCTAAATAAACTAAGTGAGGAAAGAGGGAAAATGCAGTGGGAAGAAACCCCTCCCTCAAAATAGACTAAAGGATGCTAATGAAGCATATCATAGTTGACCCCTGAAGGAGGTAAGTGTCCTTCCTTCTCAAAGAAGGATCGATATATCCAAAATGGATCAGGACTTTCACAAGGATGAATCCTTACATGTGAAAACTCTGATCCGGAAGATCGAGGAGCAGTGGTTGCCCATTGAAGAAGAGGATCAATAAGGTAAGAAGGATGAAACCTCTCATGCTGAAAATATGATCTAGCTGATCGGGGAGTAGTACCTTCCCATCAAGGAAGAGGATTAGTAATGTGAGAAGGATGAAACCTTCCATGCTGAAAATATGATCTAGTTGATCGGGGAGCAGTGGTTTCCCATCGAGGAAGAGGACAAATAGGTGAGAGATCTTCAATTTCTAGTGGATCTGGATCTCCCATTCGCGCATCTTTATCATCAGTTGCTAGACCTTCAGGTTCTTGTGGATTTGGGTCTAGCGTTCCCTCATCATCATCTCCATCTTTAGATTCTGAATTTGAAAAATCATCTGAAGATGCATCATCACATCCAAACTCTGAATCTGAAATCTCATGTGAAGAAGCAAGTAGAACTGGCTCATCATCACATACAAACTCTGAATCTAAAATCTCATGAGGAGAATCAAGTAAAACTGGTTCATCATCACTCGAAGGAGAAACATATCCAAAAACGTTGATATCATGAAACTGCTCCAGAATATGCACGTAGTCCTCATTTCAACCATCATGACTGTAATCAATATACGAAGAACTAGGACTAGATGATGATGGATCTTCATTAAGATCAAATGAGGATGTAGTAGTGGAGGCCCATTTTGAAATAGGAGTTGGACAAATAGTTGCTAGATATTCAGGTTCTTGTGGATTTCGATCTAGCATTCACACTTCTTCAAGAGTCCTCTTTTTCTCAATCTCTTTTGATGTATCTTTTCCCATTAGACAACCTTCGAAGGTGCCATGAGCAAACTTGCCACTTAGAAGACCATCAACCACATTCTGAGCTAGCTTGTGCTTGAGATGATATAGTTTACTCTCTTCATGAGTATGAGAGCGAAGAGCAGACTCCTTTGAGAAAGGTAACAAGGGTGAAAACTCATAGAGTTTTGTCTCATGATTTACAACTCCTTTTGCAATGATTTCCCCTAAGACCATGTGTTGTACCTCGACTTCATATGGAGTAAAGATCACTCTTTTGGTCTCTCCAGTATGAGTCATTTGATACATTGAAAGGACATTAGCTGCAATAGAAGGAACATAAAGCACATCAGAAAAGTAACCATGGTCAAGATCAATTATTCCAAATATCCCCTCAGAGGAGACTTTTGAATCATTGCCCAAACTGATGGAAGGGCCAAAAGAGCTTTCGAAACTGGAGAAGAGATCTTTGGAGGAATCCATATGGCTTGATGCTCCTGAATCTATGATGAAAGACGAGTCAGTTGATGCACTTGCTATCAGAGCATGACATCATTCTTTGTCTTCGGTTCTAGAAGATTCAGTATAGTATATTTTTTTCTTGCACATGCTAGTACAGGAAGATTGTTCTTCTCAAGTAACTAAGCCATTAAATCTATGGTATTCTTCATGCAAGAACTCTCAGGATGGAACCCTCTATGACAATAAGTGAACTTGGATCTTCCCTTCTGAGAATGTTTGGTCTTCCTTGAATTTGAAGCCCCATCTGATTGGTATGGACCATCTGTAGGCCTTGTATCATTCAATCTCTTATCATAAATATTTTGCTTGACTTTACCATTCGCTCTCTCAGCAGCTGTAATGGAAAAATCCAATTTTGGTTTGATCATTCCCATCGAGATCAACTTCTCTTCCTCTTGTGTAAGAGATTGGATGAAGTCATCAAGTGAGGGAAACTTCCACCTTGGAATGGGAATCTTAGCTAAATGGAAATTAGAGACAAAAACTAAGAAGTTTGGCCCCAACTTTGAGATAATGGCAAGAATAAGCTGCTTGTCTTCTTTCACTATCTCATATCTTTTCAACTGTGATATCAAGCTTTTGAACTTGGTGAGGAAGGCATTGATAGATTCGATGTTGTCAGGAATCAAACATATGAGTTCATTCTCCAATTTATGTCCTTTCATATCATCTTTATGTCCAAAAATGGATTCGAGCTTGTCCCAAACCTCTTTAGTAGATGTAAGATTGATGACATGGAAGTGGAGATCTTTAGAAATTGAGAGAAGGAGGAGGCCAACTGCTTCATCAATCCTATCCAAGTACTTGGACTTTTCAACTGCACTAAGAGGTTCTACCATCGTTCCATTGACTATCCAGGTGAAGCTCTTGGATCTCATGAAGATATCCATCTTGGATTTCCACTCAACATAGTTGGAAGATGTGAGATTTAGATCCATCTAAAAAACTAAAGTCGAATAGTTGAAGAAGAATTTGAACGGGTGAATAAACCTGCAAAACAAAAAGAGTTTTTGTTGATGTAGAATGCTACACTTCGAATGAAAACTACCTTTTGAACACTGAGCACATTGAATAAGTCCTTCACACCTGGCTAGTCCTCACTGGATTTCTCCAATGAATTCAAGTAATAGCACCGGGATTTGTTGTGGAAACTCAGAGGCTTCTTGTGCTCAAATGAAAGATAGCTGCTCAAAGAAATGTTGCAACTGTTGCTGCTACAATTCAAATAGATGATGACTTCTCTGATACCATGTGATAATCTGCAGGGGATCTAGCATTTGTGACAAACTCACAATCAAACTCTCAAAAATGTTGCAAAGAAGAAGAGAAGCATGCACTCAATAATCACTCATAAAAACAGAATAATAGACAATATCAGTATCATATAATGAGTAATGAATGTAAAGAATGTGTTACAATAAACTGTGGAGTAGCATCACATAGGATTCGAATTAGCCAAATAGGGAATTCAAATATGAGCTCAAATTCTAGCTTGGATAACTATGGAGACATCATCCAGTCAGTAGTATCAATCATAAATGGTAAGAGTCATTCAAGTGTGTCCAACTCATTCTAACACAACCATCTAGCCATAAATCAAGGAATGGAGACACTAAGGGGGGCGCATGAGGCTGTCATATGGTCAAGTGGAACTCCAAAACTAGCGAACTAGGATCTACACATAGTTAGAATGAACAATCAGTGGAAGAACTAGTCAATCCATGCACTGACTGAGTGATAACTCCTGGTATGTGAGATAAGGCGCCCTAACTAAGTGATAACTTAAGGTAGGTGAGTAAAGGAACACTAACTGAGTATGGTAGGTGAGAAAGGTTCCCTAACTGAGTGATAACTGAAGGTAGGTGAGTAAAGGCACACTAACTGAGTATGGTATGTGAGAAAGGCACCCTTGCCATGCAGAACAGTTAAGAAGGGCACATCCGTTAGGTAGGAGGCCAAATGGGGGCTGTAGACAGGCTCTCGACATCAGCTACAAGCAAGCTCTAGGTGCTAGGGAGACCACCATGATGATGACTAGATGCATGCAATGGCATGCAAATGCATGCAACATGCAAATTTGCATGCATGCATGCAAAATATAAAAATGATGGTGTGAATATTCCAACAACTCTACCCTATGGAACTGTTGGCACTTTCCACAAATAAAATGAGGACGTGTTGGCCCATGTATTAATTTTTTTTTTAATTTTAATAACTTGAATGTGCATCACTCCAGGTTCTAATGAGTGCACTAGGTTGTGAGGATCAAAACATATAGTATATGGTACAATGTACTATTTCTACATGTTTCCAAACGAAGGCGTTTTTATGAATTTTTGTTCAATTGTTTACATACATATATGGTTGTGAATGTAAACCCCATTGACTGCTATCATTGATAAAGATGTTTTTGATCAACTCAATGACATCACTATATTATTAGCAAAGATAAGTGTGTTGTCTTGGATCAAGAATGGGATGAAACTGAAGGGCTGTGTATATGACCCTTTTTGTTCTCGTATTTTGCCTTGTTTATGAACTTTTTGACTTGATCCTATATTGCCACTTGCTCTCTTTATTACATTTGGAAAAGTTTTGGATTTGGTAAGGACTGATCTCGTTTTCCTTTTTATTTGTCAAATTTCTTATGGTTTGGATAGAGTTATGATGCCATGATTTCCTACTAAAAAAGTGGTGTTTCAGGTTCAATGTTATTCTACTTTTAGGTTGCAGAATAAAGGAATTATGGGAGATGGACACTTGCATTAAAGTCTCAAGTTTATATATTATGCTCTTGCTCGTTATGTTACATAATTATTGGTCAACTACTTAGGGTGCACATGGTTATGCAATCAATCCGAGGATCAGTGATTCTGTGTTCAACTCAACATTTCGGGCCTTCAATGACTCAAGTTGTTGGGTCATCCAACGGGTTGCTTACTACTCCGATCCATTCTTTGGATCACCTCCACTCTCCACAGAACGAGTTCCTGGATTGGCTCACGAGATCTTTTGGGAATCATCAGATGAGCCTCATTTGGGAATTGGTTGTAACTGCACGCTTTTTCATGATTTTCTTATGAGCACTGATGTATAAAAACTATGAATCTCCTCCGGGAGAGTTTAGCCATCATATTGCACAAATCAATCAAACATTGTTGTCATCGGACCTTTGATATATAAATCTATATTTTCCTGATTCTGGATGTGTTAATCAATTTTGTGTGAGTAAGTGGGTTTCCCAGCTCCTGTCATCGAAGGCAGGGCCCCCTTCTGTGACAGGTGTTGTTGTAGTTAGGATTTCCTTTCCTTGTGCATTTAGTTGATGCTGATGCAGTTGATGTTTTGATTTAATTATTTCACATTTATAATTGGTGTGCTGATCATATTTAAAGTGTGAATGCTTAAGTAGCGACACGACTGGATAGTGTAATCATTTTTTATCATTGCTAGGGAACATAGAGGAATATATGGATTATGAATATTGAATCAGGAATACTTCTGTGGTGGATGGTCACATTAAGATTACTGTTGGGATTATGTTGCTAGTTGATAATGATAGAAGTGGACTGTTAAATTCAATTAGTTCATTATGATTCTTTTATTGTCACTATTGTTTATTGAATTGCTTTCGTGTGAACTTCTCAATTTGTTAAATCTAGGTTCAGGCATTAATTTCTTTCCACGGCATAGCATAATGTTTGTTGAAATTTGGTAGTCAATGCTTCTGGTTTGATTGCAAATTTCCTTCCATGAGTTGTGATTTTCTTAGAAATATATTCCCCGACAGTTGCATTCTAATTCTAGTTTAGTAATCCATCGATCTCCTCTATGTTAAAATCATTCAAATTACGGTGTCTGACGCATACTTTGTCTGGTATCTCATAAGCCTTTGTGGCCCTGGGTTGATAATTTATGCACAACTTTCTATTTCAATTTAATTAAAAGAGAATTAAAGAGCTCATCATTTTAGCGTCATTGCCGGGGACCTGCCACGGACATTACAATTTTTGATTGATTATTCTGGTTCTATAGTTGCGATTTTTTTCTTTCCTTTGAGTGAATTGTGTATGGCATTTTTTTTTTTTTTTTTTTTTTTTTTTTTTTTTTTTTTTCTGAAAATAGTCTTGTGTGATTTTAGAGGAGGGACGAGTAAGGCACATAGAAAAATTCATTAGAATATTTCCCGCCGCAAGTCCCTGTGATCCTGGATCATGCAAAGTATTCATGCGTAGAATAAGAGATAGTACAGGTAGACTTGTATACTCAAATGATATTCCCCCAGGTACTAACCGTGCAGGAAACACAATAAGAGGAGGACGTGTTCAAGGGAGGTCACCCTCTATCAGCATTTCTAAGCAAGAGATTGAAAGGCCTGAGCATTCTACCATGCCCATCGACAGAACGGTCCTACCAACGCATGCTGATGAGAATATGCCAATGAAAAAATTCGCTCAAGAAGCAAAGTTCATTCAAGAAGGAGGACTTCTTAATCAAGTCAGTGTTAACAACCAAGGGATTTAGGAACAATTTTTTGTTGAATCTCCATTGTCAGCCAGATCAGCTACATTTGAATATTTTATGGTGAATATGGATGGCGAGGGAGAGCACATTCCGAACAAGGAGGAGACAAACCGAGGAAATACAAATGGAGAATCAAGTACCAAAATAGTTACTTTCGAATTTCCAATCCGAAATTTCGGATCTACACTTACAAACCAGATGAAGAATATTCCACATTCGGCATTGCCCAATTTTCATGGTATGGAAAGTGAGGACCCAGACACGTTTCTGTTTGAATTCGATGTCCTCTGCAGGAACTACGATTATGTTATAGATCACCAAAAGCTAAAACGTTTTCCAACCACATTAAAAATCCAGGCTCTAAGGTGGTTTATGGGGCTCATGTTGGTCGTACTTACTGATCTGGAGGTTTTTCAATGTAGACCCAGGTACTTCGTGGTACAAAATACCAACAAAACACCTATTCACTGACCCTTTTGGCAACAGACTGCGAGCATTCTAAAGTCTCACCCAAGGCGAAGTTTTGGGTGTGGTTGTAGAATCAGGTTTCCACAAGCTGGTGATGTGAGGGCTCAAACTAACTAATGCGTAACATGGCAAGACTTCCACACTACGGATAAATGACTACGCGAAGCCTTCGACTTTGCATTGAGTACAACTGCGCAATACTAATGAACTATAGCAGCATGTTTGCGCAAAGGGTAGATATATACTTCCTGCAGATCTCTGTTTGTGGATTCTTAGACTTGGTGATATGATGATAAGTTATCAATCAACTTATCTCGCAGCATTTATCATGGATCAGTGCGACAACCAGATTGCACATTCACTTCAAGACTTAATCAAACTAGCCAATCTTACCTAGCAGTCTTAATCATTTGTCCACACTTAGACCGATCTCAAACATATGTAATGGAAGGAATTATAGAATGCTGCTCACCTTGATGCAGCACTTCAACTTCTAACAATTAACTCTGTGATTATTTAGCAGATCCAGAAATTCAAAGCCTTATATATGCTGATCATTAACATTCATCCATATATGCACTACTTAACATGTTATTCCCATTTCTTCAACGCCGAATATAGATAAAAGCAATAAATATCAGATAACAGTAACATCAAGCATTATTATTAAGAAATCAACAATGGAAAGCACCTAAAGCATCACATAACACAGATTTAACGTGGTTCACCACCCCAAATGGAAGGCTATGTCCACAAGAACTATTGTTTTATTATATTTTAGGGAAGGGTACAATAGTTCTTCGTATGTACACTCAGCTACAGACGCTCTTCTCTCTCAAAATCAGGTCTCGGCGACTTAGCTGCAGAGCCTCTACAATAGCTTCAACTTACAAACTCTGATAATATTTAGTGATAACCAACAAAATGAAGAGTCACCCTTCCCTTACAAAATTGCCTTACTTATAGATCAAGACCCATAGATCATGTCTTTTAGATCTCGAAGGCAAAAACCCTTAGGTTTACAAAACTGTCACATGCGTGCCAATATGTTGCTCCCGCCGAGTTGTTCCTTCTTTCACGGCCTTTAGACGACTGCTTCAAGTAGTAGTTCTCTCTGTGTGCTACCAGTTACCTTCCACCCAATCCGCACCTACCCACCGCTTGGTAGTTATCAAGTATCTTTGCCAAAACTAGATTTCCGATGACCTAACCGAAACACGTGTTGTCTTCCATCCAACACTCTGCTTAGCTAGATCTTCCGTTGACCGAACACATCGCAACATTGTTCTCCTCGCAGCATTGTCTTCGCAGTTCTTCCGACACTACGCTATGCGCAACTTTGCAGAATACCAAAACTTATCCCAAAATTGTTCCAACTTAACTGCGCTCAGCTCTGCAGTTCTCAAAGTCCTTCCTGCTAAAAAATGCCCCACTTGGGCCAGGCCGAAGAGGCCCCTAACACTTACATGTGGCTCGTCCCCGAGCCACCTGTAACTTCTCCAAGGTGTTCTGTTGATTGTGGGTTGAGCTTTGTAGCAAGCTCATTGAATGTGCCGATCAACTTTTCTACCGCGATCTTTGCATCATGCTCAATTTTTCCCAACTATTTCCAACATCTCCTATGTTATCTCATGGTCGATTTGGCCTTACACTTGCTTGTGATTCTCATGTAGCTCCTTTAACTTTTCTTCGATCTCCTATGAGATCGTGCAAGCCTCTTCTAATAGTGGCTGCGACTTATCGCCCATTTATGTCTCTTTCTTATGTAGGGCTTCTACTTCCTTCTTGTTGTGAGGAAAATGCACCTATAGTTCAGGAGAGAAAGTACCAACTTAAAGGTATGAAAGAGAGACGTACAAATGTTCTCCAATTACAATAAGTAAGTGAAGAGATTAAGGTTAGAGATATATGCACCTTATTTAGAAGGTTGATCCAAGCTTTCCCTTCCTTGCTCTTTAATGCCATTCAGTTTCGCAATGCCCACACCTACAAAACAACTTGATACCTTTCTCAAATACATTTGACTACATATATAAGACTGATATCCATGACATAATAAGACATCAAACTATAATCATACAGTAATCAAATCTGAGACACACATAAATAGGTCATCTATGGAAAGGAAAGAACTTCTGATCTCTATTTTTGAATGAAGCAAGTACATCAAGTTATACCTTCCTTCAAGCTTGGCACTTCATGAAACCTAGATTCAAGGTCTCCTGCTTCTATTCTCCAAGGATCCCAGCCTCTAATTAGCTGTGCTAGGGTTTATCAAAAATTGAGGCACAAGAGAGGGGGATGAGGGTCTCCTTTCCCCCAGCATAACATCGTTATAGGCTTGGTCCCTTCACATGGCCCTTCTAACTTCCTTATATAGTTAATGAAGGAGAGGAGAAGTAGTTATAACCGATCAGGAGGTTGCCAAACCAACTCATTTCAACCAAAATTTGAGATTTTGACTAGTTCAGGAAAGTGCCCTACTCTTCCTACTGCAAACCAACGCATTTCTCAAGGTGTGCGCTACTTTATTGAAATGGAGTCACATATTTCTGAGGGTGTGTGCTACTTTATTGAAGTGGAGTTGTGCACACATCCTAGTATGCCCTACTCTATGCATAGGAAACTAGCGTTTTTGGAGAAAAATGGCCAAAAACAGGGGTTTTTGATGATATTTAGGAGATGGTTTGGTTTGAAAAAATGTTCCTAAGGGTTATTACCATCAAATGGGCCAAGAGTGAGGTAATTTCAACCATTTTTAATGTCCCAAATGACCCTTCAATCCACAACTGTCCTGTTGTGTGACTAAACTTGATCTCAAGAAGTGTCATCATGCGACCAAGTGATACAAGTGTCGTCATGGATGGATAAGTGTCATTTTAAGCTATCACAGATGCCCCCTAATGTATGAGGTCAGAGGGAGTGCGAGAAACGATGGCTGAAATACATTATAAATAACACAGAGTTGAATCATGGAGGAACTGGAGAAACCAAGAATCATAGGCTCAAATGACGTACTTGAAAGCAAAGGCAATGTGAGACAAACTCATCCTTGGGGTAATTGTCCATGTTCAAATAGTGGAACATGACCTCCAAGAGGATACAATAATGATCCAATATTGATGCATATATCATGGCCACTAAAATACAATTGTGGATCCATGAGGAACATAAGTGTAAACAAAGCCACATAAATACAAGGTTGATCTATGCCAAAAATGGAGAACATAGACGTAGAGAACAAGCTGGATCTATGTCTCATCAAGAGACAAAAAGAGTGTGGCTCAGTCTTGTGCAACTTGGATGATAACATAAATGAGGTGATGCTATCAAGGATCCCAAGGTCTTCATCCAAAAACAACCCAAGGTACAAACCTATCCATGCTAATAAATGAGTTGATGTTGAACATGGGAGGTATCGTTGGATTACCGGTCATTGATGTATACCGTTAACAAACACGGGGGTGTCCACCAATAATGAAAATGGAACCCAAGGTACCTAGTACATTCAAGCAAGTGCGAATAAATGGTCTTGCCTTTGAACACTTGAAGAATCCATTGGATAGGAGACATTGATGTATTCCCATCTATCCAATAGCAAGGGAAACTTCCACTAATGACTGCAATCCCCAAGGTACTAACCGAAACTCTAAACTTCATTCCCATAGCACAATGAGTTGAATTCGATGGGAAGAAGTCCATTGGAAGGGAGGCCTTAAGGAATCCTCCATCATCCAACACGAGGGACACTCAACAGGTATGAGCTGATTTGGAGTAGGACTAAACACATGATGAAACATACTGACACCAAGGAATGGCCGACACATGAGGTCAAGGAAACTATAGAATGGCCGACACAGGTTTTATCCTTGAACAGTGAGCACAACACAAGAGTGACTTAGGCAGCTTTTAACACAAAGAGACCACGATGCAAATCTGCAATGTAGGAGACATTAACAGATTCTCCATATGATTGGAAGACTAACCAAACGGAGTAAGAACTTTGAGATCAGGTTTATCCTAAGGCTAACACTAGAACCCAACTTATTTGATACACTCAAAACAGGTGCTTTGTTCAAGGAGATAGTTGAATTGCTGCCATCATATTGAAAGATATTTTAACATTCTTCCCTTCCCTTTCATTTTTCATTTTTTAACAGGCTTGACAAAGAAATAAAGCATGCTTGACAGTATTTTCATGTTTAAGGAATCTGAAAAACCTAGAAGAAAACTCCATTCACCTATACGTGGATTGTATATCGAGCCCGGATTGGTCTATGCTCAGCGGTGTTTTCTTGCTTATAGAGTTGAAAAACTTAAACAGTCCTCTATCAACCATCTCATGGATTTCACATCGAGCTCGAGTAGGTGAATGCTTGCTTGGTGTTTTCACATTTACAGAGTCTGAAAACCCTAAAGACGACTCCAAAGGTCTTTTTTGTAAAGTTAGTCTCCTTCCTCGAAAAAGTGTAAAATAATGGAAGAAGAACTCTTCTAGCACATAACAGAGTATACCTAGAGTATACCTTTTCCGTAAATTATCCACTAAGGCCTGGAAAAGGGGTAGTTCTATACCCAAGTGGATGTCAGTTCAGTTATTTTAATGAACCCAAAAATACAACTATGCTCGGCAAACTTTTCCTATTTAAGGAGTCTGAAAAGGGCTTAAAAGAACTCCATAGGGATCTTTTCCGTAAAGGTTTAACGAGTTTGAAAAAGTAAACTCATGACCTCCTTACTATTTTTAATGAGCTCAAAGGAGATACATAAAAATGCTCATAACTTCCTTACTGTTTTTAATGAACTCGAAGTGAAGATGGAATAAATTCTCAAAACCTATTTATTGTTTTTAACAAGCTCGAAGTAAAGGTGGAAGAATGCTCGAAATATGGGAGGAGACGAGTGTCAGGGACATGCAAAACTAGCTCCAAGTGCATGGAACAAAGCTATGCCTAATGCAAGGAACACGAGCAAGATAAGGACACTCAAGGTGTGTCTCCTCCAGGTAAAAGGTGTCAAATTGTGAAGGCAAAATGATAGAGGGCTTAGCGGAAATGAGATCAGATATGGAGGCTTATATAACGAGCTAAAAGTTTGGAAGCCGGCATCAAGCTCATTAGCACAAGAGGGATCATAATAGATGCATATGCAACTTGAACATGAAGATGGGAGCCTTATCAGGGATGGCCAGAAATATATGAGGAAGAAAGATATGAGGCTTCTTCTCAAATTCATGGTAAATCTTTAAAGGCTCCCGAGCCTATGAGAAAAAATCAGCATGGGAACCAAAATGGCATAAGGGTGCGAACTAGGGTGACCCATGTTAGGTAGGCTCTGCTGTCAGAATAGTGCATAATGCATAAAGAGATGGCTAACACACCAATATCCAACAGGTTTGACCCTATGCCAAATTCGGATGGCAAAAGGTTCAAATGCAACATAACAGCGAGGAAGCCTAAACCTATATGCAAGGTTCCGAATATACCTTACATGGTCGCACAAGGTGTCGAAAAGGACCAGTAAGCAAGTATAAATCCAGCTAAGAATCTTGTCTCCAAGAAACATTAGTACCAAGATCATATCTAAAACATATGTAAAGAAAGACCCGATACAAGTCACTGTGGTAGAAATACTTTCAACTTCACTATCATCAACAACAGGTATAAACAAGGAAGAGTTTTCAAATGAAGCCTCTATGGTACCCAAGCCCGAGGACTTACAATCAACAAGATCGACTTTAGGATGAAGATCAAAGTTGAAGGACGTGATGGAATCTACAGAAACAAATTCATCATCACCGGAGTTGAAATTTCTAGAAGCAGAGTCGAACTCAACAGGAACACTGATTTGCGAACCTATAGGAGAGTCCAAAGACTCAACAGTAGGGAGATCATACTTTAAGGTCAAACCGGGGCTGGACATAACTGCGACTGGATCAACATCCAAATGAATGGCAAACTGTACTATGGACTCTAGGAAAACTTCATCAGAAGGAAGTATATCATCCTAGATAGAACACATATCCAAACATTCAGATGGAGGTGTCACTTGGTCAAAAGCTGGGACTAAGTCCCAAGAAGTTAAGCATGAACTCATAGACTTCTTCCTAGTAGTATTTGAACTCAAGGAACAATATGCCACATAAGCACCATGTGACATAGTAGTGCGTAATGATGAGGGATCTGACTAGTCTATAGTTGCATAATAAGGAGGATTAATGAATGCAAGCTGGTCGATAGTGACGATGCTTTAATTATGAGTAAAATGCATCACACAAAAGAGCGTAGACACCACAGCATGCATAGCATAAACGTAATCATGCTCAAGGATCATATCAAAGTCCACAGGGTCCTTTAAAACCATAAAATCCACTAAGACTATTTTTCCACCCAAAGTAACAGGTAATTGACAGAGGAATCCGATCGGCTCACTAGGTATTCTATCAAAGGTCAACGACCAATTAACAGCTGGAATAACATTAGGGAAACCCAAATCTCTCCAAGCATAAGCAGACAAGATACTAACAGAAGCTCCTTCATCTACAATGCATCGATCAACCGTATGGTTCCTGATATCAACCTTTACCTGGAAAGGTGTCGAAGAAGGAAGACGAGGCTCGGATAAACTATTCCAATCAAAGGAAATGGTCCTAGGGCTTGGTAGGGGTTCACATGGCACAGATGAAGTGCCCCCTTTTTCAAGAACATCCAAAATGGTAATGCAGAAGACTTTCGCAGTAGGTGCATCAATCTTTGCAGGACTGATGGGATCGGTCAAAAATTGCATCGATTAGATCACTTCACTCTCCGAAGGAAGAGTGGGGTTGACCAAAAACTCTTTTGGTTCAACCACTTTATCAACCAAAGGTTGATCTGACTGTAGGGAATCTATAGACAACTTAGGAACAGAGGTTCCTTTAGACATGGACCACACTCTTCATGCTTCTGGAATGGCAGGGCATCGGTGAGTAAGTGATATCCCTTACAAAGTTTACAAGGGAACTTTGGTTTCCTTCCTATAGGTCGAGACTCCTTTACAACGTCAGTACTCTCAGCATGACTAGCATTGGCTGACAGCTTTCCCCCAACATGATTTACAGAGGCTAGTTGCTCAGAAGCATAAGACTTTTGAACTAAGGACCACACTTTTTGCACTTCTAGAAGTATAAGGCACAAGTAAGTAAGGTGGTCTCCCTCACAAAACTTGCAAGGGAACTTATACTTCTATGTATTGGGTTTGTCGACAATGTCAACTCCCTTAGCATGACTTGCAGTGGTTGATCTAGTGTCTCGAGTATGACTCACAGGAATTGGTGACTTGTCATTAATATGACTAGCAGTGATCAATGACATGTCCTCAACATGACTGACAGTGGTTGAAGACAAACTTTCAGTGTGATTTTTAGTGGCTAAAAGTTTCCTCCCAGCATGACCTCCAGAGGCTGGGTAGGTGCCCCCTACATGATTTGCAGAGGCAGGGTTCTTTCCCCCAGCATGACCTCCAGTGGCTGGGTTGCTGCCTCCTTGCTTTGGCATCTTCTTCCTATTCTTCCCCCATCTATTCCTTTTAGACTGTTGGTTACTAGTATTGCTACTTTCACCACATGAGGTAGAAGGAGGAGGAGAAGATGTTACTGGCAAAGAAGACCTAGGGTTCTTATGCTCTTGATTTTGGGTGCTTACAAAATAAGCGTCAAGAGCATGCAAGGCATTCGGAGTGGAAAACAACCAAACTCGGAGCCCTATAGTGAATCCAGGAAAATGCAGAGTAGCCATTAAGGGAGTACCAATGTTTCTAATGAATGGAACAACACAAGGATCCCTTGGAACAGGGGTACCTTGATTGGCGCTTACCGGAATGATAGACATAGTTTCATGCTCCAATGAGCAAGAAGTTCTCTAAGGAAAACTAAGACAAGTAGCACAAAGAGCACAACACTAAAAAAGCTCCTATGTAAATCAAACCAGGAAAATAGATGCCTTCCGGAGAAGAGTCTGGGATCATGAGGGCCTAGAACAGATCAACAAAGGAAGAAGAATAGTTACCCAGGGTCCACAATACAATGACTAAGTGTGCAAGCACTGGAATCACCCAACCGCCCTCCCAAAGACCTGCAAGGGATTTCCTCCCACGTCTGTCCTAGGTACAACATATATAACCCTCCACCGTCACTTATGTATGATCCTATGGTCAGATATTAAGGATACCACCACACCTAAAACTCCTGGGGAAATAGTCTCTGGTCAAATTAGAAGGCGTGGGAAGGGTAACTGAGCCCAAAACTCAAAAGAGTCCCCAAACGTGATCCAATCCTGGTATATGCTCGAAATAGAAAGTAGGAGGTTTATTCCCAACAATCTAATCTCACAAGACCTACTGCATAGATCCCAGGCAAGTGTTGAATGAGGTGGGTTTACCTGCAATAGTCAAACTACGATTTTTGCATAATGTGTGATCTTGGGTGGTTTAAGGTGTTTTAAACCCAAGATCCTAGCCAATACTAGTTGGTGAATTGTGTAACCTAGAAATGAAAAATGTTCCTAGTACATTTTATTAGGGTTCATTTTAAAGGTTAGTTGCTTACTCAAAAAGGTAGTGGGTGTGTGAGAGTGGTTATAACAGAGATAGAATACTGAAATCAAATGTTCACCACTAAACAAATATTTTCTTTTCAATGCAAGTCTTAAAGATATGATCTAGAATGCATGTGCAAATGAAATTTTTAGTCTTTTTGAATGCAAAAAGATAAAAATAAAGTCTAAATGTACAAAATTAAACTCAAAACCTAAGAATGTAGCTACTCAAACAAATAAGTATGCAAAAGAAAACTTCTTTTTGATGCAAAGCACACTTAAATCTTTTAAGCCACTTGCAAGGTACTCTACTCAGAAAATAAATCAAATTTTTTTTTTATGCTTTTCAAAGGTAAGAAACAAAACTGAAATTGAAACTAACCTACTATCAAAGTAAAAGCAAAGAACTTTCAGGTTTCCTTATTGAAATAGTAAAAGCAACCAATACGACTTTCAGATTCTTATTGATGTAAGCATGCCAACCATTGGGAAAAGAGTACAAAACCTACTTTTAGACCGAAACAAAGCAAATGACCTACAAAGAAGTATGGATTGGTAAAGTGAGGTCTGCACATAAATAGTGCAGTCAAGGTCCTGAACAACAGCAAAGACACTTGAGCTTTCACAGCAAAAAGAAAAACTAAAAGCATAAGGGAGGATAAGAAACCAATCTAAAGAGAAATTTCACTCAAATAGATACAAACAGGATCAAGTAGACTCAATAGGATTCAAATCCAGTGGAAATAGAGCAAGCAGATTTAGTCAAACTCAAATCAGGGAACAAAACACCAAACTGGTCTACAACCCCCCAACTTGGGTCAACAAGCCCAAAAAATTTCCAAACAAGCCCAAATTGATCAAAGGAGGTCCAACTCATGAACTTAGGATCAGTACAAGGATAGGAGACCACTTACAGTGGTTTAACTCAGACCTAGGGTCATCAGGGACCCCAAAAAAATTCAGCCACAACCCTCCAAAATAGGTCAAGACTCAAAAACTCAAACCCAGGATGTGCACGCTACTATGTATGAGGAATACCAGTGCCCAAAATAGGGGAATTCACTATTGTGCCGCACAATAGTAGCGCACATGTGTGAAGAGTTGAAAAAATGGGGTTAAAACCCCCCACACCTGAGCCAGTGAGGGTTTGTAAGGGCTGGGAAGGGTCTGTAAGAGCCAAGGAGGGTCAAACAAAGTCTAAAAACTGATCCTAATCAAGAAATTGAACAAATACCTTCAAACAAAACTGAAGAAATGACCTTGGATACCCCTAAGCAGTTAGGCTTTCCCCAGCGGAGTCTCCATTCTGTTGTGAGGAAAATGTACCTATAGTTCAAGGGAGAAACTACCAACTTACAGGTATGAAAGATAGACCTACAAATGTTCTGCAAGTACAATAAGTAAGTGAAGAGATTAAGGTTAGAGATATATGCACCTTATTCAGAAGGTTTATCGAAGCTTTCCCTTCCTTTCTCTTTAATGCCATTTAGTGTTGCAATGCCCACACTTGCAAAACAACTTGATACCTTTCTCAAATACATTTGACTACATATATAAGACTGATATCCATGACATAATAAGACATCAAACTATAATCAAATAGTAATCAAATCTAAGACACACATAAATAGGTCATCTTTGGAAAGGAAAGAACGTCTGATCTTTATTAATGAATGAAGAAAGTACATCAAGTTATACCTTCCTTCAAGCTTGGCACTTCACAAAACCTAGATTCAAGGTCTCCTACTTCTGTTCTCCAAGGATCCCAGCCTCTAATCAGCTATGCTAGGGTTTATCAAAAACTGAGGCACAAGAGAGGGGGATGAGGGTCTCCATCCCTCTAGCATAACATCGTTATAGGCTTTGTCCCTTCACATGGCCCTTCTACCTTCCTTATATAGTCAATGAAGGAGAGGAGAAGTAGTTATAACCGATCAAGAGGTTTCCAAACCAACTCATTTCAACCAGAATTCGATATTTTGACTAGTTCAGGAAAGTGCCCTACTCTTCCTACTGCAAACCAGTGCATTTCTCAAGGTGTGCACTACATTATTGAAGTGGAGTCACATATTTATGAGGTGTGCACTACTTTATTTAAGTGGAGTCGCGCACACATCCTAGTATGCCCTACTCTATGCATAGGAAACCATCGTTTTTGGAGAAAAATGGCCAAAAACAGGGTTTTCTGATGATTTTCAGGAGATGGTTTTGTCTGGAAAAATGTTCCTAAGGGTTATAACCATCAAATGGGCCAAGAGTGAGGTAATTTCAACCATTTTTAATGTCCCAAATGACCCTTCAATCCACAAGTGTCATGTTGTGTGACTAAACTTGATCTCAAGAAGTGTCGTGATGCGACCAAGCGATACAAGTGTCGTCACGGATGGAGAAGTGTCATTTTAAGCTATAACACTTCTTTAGGGTGTTTATTTCTCTGTATTTTTGCAGCTTATCTCTTGATGGTAGTGCCTTAACTTCTTCACCCAACTTTTCCAGTTCGTCTTGCTTTTCCTTCATTTCCTTCTTTACCTCCAGCCATTGCTGATCTTCCTCGAGGGAACTAAATGCCTTCGACGCTACTTCCAATAGACTCTGGCACTTAGCCACCTCGGCAGCAATATTTTGTGTTGTGGTCTTCACCATTCCTATCTTAATTGTTGTTCATCTCGTGGGGTCTGTTGATTGAGCTGCGCCTTCAAGGCAGTAATTTCAGAGTCATGGAGAATCTCCATGTCTTCCTTTTCATTCTTAAGACTAGTGACCAGATCGCCAATCTTGACAATAGTATCTGCTAGTTCTAGTTGTACTTCAAATTCATCTATGTTATCTACAACCGCAGTGATTGTGGACTCCAATCTTAGCTGAAGATCATGCTCATCTTGTAGTTTCATAACTCTCTACGATCTATCTTCCTCCAACTGCCTGTTAGCTGCTTGTAGTTCAGCTTGTCCTTTCAGCACATCTGTGGTTCTGTCATGCATTTCTTCAAAAACATGTAACTGCAACTAATTTAGGGTTGGCAATGGTATTGTTGAAAGATCAAGTTCCACGTGTTCCACATTCTTCATATACAACATTACTTGATCATGTAAAGGCAACCTTATAGACAATGGTTGCAGATGGACAACACAGGACCTTGTGGGAATGGTGACTTGCTACTGCGAAGTTCCTGCTGATTCCCCTTCAACCTTTGAACCCTGTGGCAAGGGTAACCTTTTTCTTAATTCATCAAATTTTGTGTGATATCCCTTGGAGTGTAGTTGGGTTCTGGTCCAAACTATCTTGTATTGCTTTTTCTTTCTTCTCCTTGTTAGTCGAGAGCTCCTCCATCTATTCAGTGACCTTCGCAGTGATCATTATGTAGTCCTCCTCATGAAGCACTGTGTGTAGTGCCCCTAGACTACTATAGACATTGAGGGCACCTGCTGAGTCACCTGACTGTTTGAAACATTAATAAAATAACCCTATGATTTTATTTTGAGTATATTTATGATTACGATTGATTGATATATGTGCATTTGGGTAGTTATTGTGAATGGACAATTTCATGTTGTTTAACGATTAACTTTGATATGAAAACTGTACATATGAATGATGCTTAAACGACTAGCTGTGCAATTGATTATGTGATTAGACGAATGAGTAATGATTAAGTAAATTATAGATGCTTAATGAAGCAACAGATTTATAAAACAACTTGTGATTATTGAGGACAGTGCTACTAATTTACGTTTGCGAGAAATGTGTGTAGTGACAGGTGAAATGGTTCACCAACGGACACACAAAGGAATATGAAGGGTCGTAGAGTACGAGTAAATCACACACAGGGAGAGAGACGACGATGTCGACTTCCGACGGAATACCACGCTTGAGCAGATAAGCACTGATCCGCTTGCTCAAGAGGAAAGCATGAGGGCGTACGAGGTGGGCCGCGACGGAGCTGGTCACGTACGAGTTGGGGGGCGCGCAGTGATAACGGACTCACTCCTCAACGCCATTAGTCCCTAGATAGCATGTAGACGGAGGATGGATGGTAACGATTCCTAAAATCCCTACAAGAGTTCCCGCAAGTCAAAACGGAAATATGGTGGCAGAAGGGCCTGACGATGCGGTACCCTGTCGAGAACGGAAAGAATGGATGCAAGGACCCGACGATGCGGTACCCTGTCGAGAACGGAAAGAATGGATGCAAGGACCCAACGATGTGGTACCATGCCAAGGAATGGAAACCATGGATGACTGGACTCGACGGAGTGGTGCCATGTCAGGGAATTAAAATTAAGGAACTAGGAGCCCAACGGCGTGGCACCGTGATCCTAGTGAGTTTGATTGTTAAATTTAACTACATAAAAACTTATGAGAATAACTCTAGATTATTACTTAGCAAATGCATAAAAATAATTTAGGCATTTGCACATGAATAGTTATTTTTGTTGAGCATTTAAAATAATAGAATTAATTATTTAGGAGCAAAATAGAATCCTAAGATTAGACACCTAGTCAACTAAAAGCTAGGAGTTAATTAAAATATCTGGGGGACAAACTGGAGCAAACTTAGGGGTGTTGGTGCACTTCCTAGAGAAACTGACACTTGGATGGGTGAGTGTTTTAATTAAATAATTAATTAAAACTATTTAATTATGCATGAAGCGACATGTGTCGCATGAGATTTTCCTTTATAAGGAAGTCTTGGGGAATGGGTAAAGGGCCCATAATTTGGACGATTGTCGTAATTTTTTAATGCCTCAAAGACTTGCTGCTATCTAAGGGTTTGGCTTAGAAATCCTGGTGGGAAGGGAAGCCCAAGCTGAATTTTTGAAATACTTGTGTGAGCTCTACGACCCAAAGCTCGGGGGAGGCCATGCGACTGAAAGCATGAGCCTATGGTTGGGTGGCGGAGCTAACGGTTGCTCCGCATATGGTTAAACGAGCTTTGCTGGAGGGATCCTACGGAAGACAAAGGCGACAATGGACCAGCCGGATTTGGTTGGCAGGTTAAGGTTTTGCTTATTTTTGTTAAGTTATTCATGCTTTTTATCTTATTTTTCCAATAACTATGATGGCTAATTTGTTTGTATGAAGTTCTTAAAGTTTCAGGTTCAGTTTAAGGAGACCCACAAGGAGGGGTCCTACATTTGGTATCAGAGCCGGTCGAGCCTTAAGGGCACCAGACCCATTTTAGAAAAGTGTCTTCGGTGAATCGTCAAGCAAGGATTGGTTCTGATGAAACAACGCTCTGGCACGCTCATCAGCTGATCGTTGAAACAGGTTCATTATTTAAGTGTATTGTCATGTTAAATTCTTACAGTTGAATATGTGAGAGCGAATATCTAGTTTTATATAATGTGTATTATTTGTTTAAGGTAAAGATCCAGATTGCTGGTTCAGGGATTAGAACAGTAGATCTGTATATATATTTTATGTCAATCCGTTGTATTTGTATTTCTATTAATGCTCTGTTTAAGAGTTGTGGTAGTAGCGTTCCAGGAAAATTAAAATAAAAATGAATAGATCTATTATAGCAGGGGAACTCCGCCATCGATCTGGGAGATTGCGATCCAAGGTATGACTTGCATGCTTATTATTATCTCTGCATTTGATAATTTTATTCGATCTCTTCCTTAAAAGAAATAAAAATATATATATATGTATTTACGGAACAGGAGAAGTTCGATACCGGTTGGATCACTGTCTATTTATTTATAGAGAAAACTCTGTTATTATGGAGTAAAGGAATTGCGATCTGTCTGCCCTACCACTTTGCATCTCTATCAATTAAAATGGATTATGCTTCTAAGCTTGCTAATAGAGACCGACTTCTAAACTAGCTTACCGCATTAGATCTTGAGTCATTTAAAAAGAAAAATTTACAGTCATGGGTAAAGGAATCTGATTCTGGAGTTCTCCAGGAGTCGATACTCTGTCCCGATTAATGAAACCTCTATCTGACTAAACGCAGATCGTTGTATTGAGTATGTCCATGTTTATATATATATATATAGATCAGACTCTTCCTACTCGTATTACCTTAAGATCTCTGTTCTGCCATTCACAGGTAACCGACTACATCTTCGGGGTTATTTAGGAAGATCGAATCCTGGTTCATTAATCAAAACCCTGTACGCATAATTCTTGAAGGGAGAACATGTTGCAGGTTCATTGTATTTCTTTTATAATCCCTGTGTGTAAATCTTCGAATTCCGTGGATGGGCGTTGATGGCATTGCATCTCTTTTATTAATCCTTGTGTGTAATTCCGAATTGGAAGGGCGTTTTCTGAGCTTCCGATTTGAATAAGCAATCCCTTTCCTTTAGTCTTAAATCTTTTATTAGAATTCATGAAGTAGTTTGTAATTAAGCCCTAGAACCCCTGCGTATCAATTTCATTGGGTGTTTTCAGAATTTGTGAAGCAAATTGCATATCTGACTCTAAACCTCTGAGTGGATCTATTTCCCTGGTGTTTCCAGAACTTATAAAAAGATTTGTATTTGATTTTTCAAACCTCTGTATGAATCCATCTCCTTGGCGTTTTCAGAATTTATGGAACGGTTGGTATTTGACTTTTAAACGTTGTGCATTCATCCCCTCATACGTCTCCAGGATCTACTGTAACACGACCTCTAACGCGTATCTGTGTCTAATTATAGAGGAGAAAGGCGTTTTCAAATTACAACTAAAAATTGATCTTAATTATTGAGTTCTTTTCGAAAAAATAGAAGTCGTTTACAGAATTCTCTGTATTGTACCCAAAAAGCCACTTGGCATTTAAAGAATCTTATTATTAAATATAAATAGATCTATAAAATCTTTTCTGACCTTTCCAAAATTTGTAGATGCGAAATGTATTTGCCCCTTTCATTCTTGAGCATCAAATCTTATCTGACCTTTCCAAGTTTATGAGACAAATTCCCTCTGTATACCTATTCAATTAACTATTGACCTTCTCAAAACTTGAAACGAATTTAATCGATCATTCATTGACATTCCAAAATTTGAACGAATTCCTCTGTGCATTATTTGAAATTGGAATGACGGTCTGTGAATCCTTGTGGTTAATTGAATCGAGATCGGGGATGGCGATCTGTATGTCCTTGTGGCTTAGCTTGAATTTATGACTGAGTAAGGTTTCGCTTTAATTCGTGAAATAATTTTTATTACCGAGAAGGAGTGGCAATCTACATGTCCTTATTCATTAGCTCTCTGACTACGTGAATTTCTTATGGTTTATTTTGTGAAAGAAATATTTTTAAAATTTGTCGATAAGAAGATTTGCGATCTGATTGTTGAGACAAACCCGAGACACACTGTTAGACTTCTAATTTAATTACATCCTAGATCCACGAAATCAACCCTACACTCGACTATTCCCACCACAGAACCCAGAGTCAGTAAGCCTAAAATCGCCGAACTACTCTGTTACTAGCTGAAAGCAGGTCCGGTAAAATTCCTTTTCTTCCTTTAGCTATACCTCATTGAATTAAGAATAACACTTTGCTCTCTACCCCCTATCGGATCTCCTGTTTAGATTTGCGCCATTCACCCCTCTTTTTATTAACACATTGCCTCTCTCAAATAGTACCGAAGGGAACCTCTACTTCTCCCGTCTAGCATATGGATTCTCGGTCATACCTGAGTCTTAGCTTTTGATTATTATCATGTAACTTATAGTTCATCCTTAACGATTGCATCGCCTACTCTCTTGACGGACATAACAACAAGAGTTATAATTAGGGAATTAAATATAATCCCTTTTCATGGATGCGATTGTGGAATAATATGGGGAAATTGGGCGTATCCATTTGCAGTCTCTTTAAATATTCGTTATGTTATCTACAGTCTAATTGTAAGAATTGTTTCTTGATCCACCCGTGACACATGAATGTTTTGGATTAGATCGTAATTATCAATTGTTGTTAAAAATTGTTGTGACCGTAGATCCCATCTCTTAACCGGCGCTCACTGGAATGAACTTTTATTTGAATGCCTTTAGTATATAAATATATGTGTATGCTGAACGAATTGTTTATGAGAATAAATTAGTAGGATTAAAACGTTAAATGCTTTTCTCATTTAGAATTGAAAGGTGAATTTTTATTATTACAAAAAAAAAAAAGAGTGCCTTTAATTATATAAATATATGCATATGCTGTGTGAATGGTTTATAAGAATGAAATCTTAGATTAAAATCTTGAACACTTTTACTTAGAATTGAAAGTGAACTTTTATGTGAATGTCTTTAGTTATGTAATCATATGCATATGTTGAACGAGTTATGTAATCATATGCATATGTTGAACGAATGATTTATGAGAATGAATTCTCACCATTAAAATGTTAAACCCTTTTAGTTAGAATTGAATACTTTTAGTTAACATTTAAAAAGGAACATCCATTGTAAAGAGTTGAATACTCGTAGTTATATAAGAATGCATGCTTATATTGAATGAATAAGTTTGAAAATGAATTTTCAGTATAAGAATGGTAAATATTCTTAGTTATATGGAAATCTAGGTATTTTGAATGAGCAAAATTTGGAGACCAATTTTTAGTAATTATAAGTTGATTATCTCTAGTTATCGGAATAATTAATAAGAGGGATTTGTTGTTCATAAATCGATAGTAGTTTCGAGGAAAAAAAAAAAAAATCGATAGTAGTTAAAGAAGTGCCGTGTAATATTTTTTTTCTATATTTTAATAAATTGATTTAGTATAAATATAGGACACGAAATTTTAAAGAGATAGTTTATTTTATTACTTCTTATGTTCAACATGAAATAGCTTATTATGTATATGAATGCATCGATAAAAAGTCAATAGGAAAATATTTGCTAACTTCTAGTTCACGGAGTAATAGATCTACACCTTCATTGTATCCATATTTGTGAAGAAGTTAAGTTAACACCTGTAACATGGTATGTTATCGTTTAATTCACGGAGTGATTGATGTATACATATGTCATGGTATTAATACTTGTTGAAAGGTCAAAGTTAATATTAGTGATAAGGCATCAACGTTAGTTAAAAAGGAATGTTAGTATAAGTGCCATTGCCTTATTTATGGGTTAGAAGTGAGGAAAAGATTGTCATAGTCTAATTTTAAATTTCATAATATAATTGACTCAACTTAGGTGAGAAGATAATACATTATTATTTTAAGTCACAATCCATAATGTAATGTGACAAATTGAATGAAATATAAAGCATGGAGATCGCAAGAAGTAGAATAATTAATATCATATTGTAAATCTTTTGAAGCATGATAAGAAAAAATTTAAATTGTGATTATGTTTTGTAATATATCTTTGAGATGATAAGAGCTAATGGAAAGAGGTCGTGAGGTTTTGTTTTATATTTTAGTTAAGAATTAAAATGTATATGTTTTAGATATATATTTATAATTGGTTATGAAATAAGTTATTTAAATAGTTGCCCTAAAATGTTTCCATTTAACTATATAGTTGAATCTAAATTGCGTATGTTTTTAATATTTTATTTCATAATAAATAAATTATTTAATGGTTCATTGTAATATGTTATCTTTGGATAATACTGAGTTATAGTAGAGATTAGAGCTCGTATATATTTTGGTGTTGAGTTATGAAATTATTTGGAATTGATCTATGTGTATATGTTATAACTTAGTGATAAGGGAAAATAAATAAATAGAATTAACGAGATGTAAAGATGGTAGTACTAAGCAATCACCTAGTTGAATCGAAATGAACATGTGTATTAAGTAATAAATAGAAGTGGATTACACTAAGTACTCATCCCTTAGTGAAGAATATCAATGATATAATGGTAGTTATCAATAAAACTAATTTATGATGCTTATGTAATTTACTGAAAGCATGTCAACATAATATAGATGATTTAACAATGTTATGTTAATAAATCTAGAAGAAAATGTTGATGATGAATTAGGTGACCAATATCATATTTTTAGTTTAGATAATAGTAATGAGTAAAAGGATGTAGCAAAGACTTGTATAGCCTTGAGACGTTAAGTTCCCGTTATTTTAAAATATTCATTTAATTTTATAAACGTGACGAGTTGTATGGAAATTTATATATTAAGGATTTTTAAGGTTTCCAATGTAATTGCCTTAGTGGCGTGGATTGATATTTGAATGGTTTATAAATGAGATTAGAATGTACTATAGAGATTGTGAATATGTAATGAAATTACATAAGAACTTTGCAATTGGAATACCTATGATAATAATAGGTGTAGAGTATAGTTCCAAGTATGTTTAGTCTTAAGTTTAGATAATATGTAATGGTATTGAGGATTCCAAGAAAGTAGAGTCACTACACCTTTAGATGGCATGGGTAACCTAACTGATTGAGGCTTAACAAAAGAAAGGGTTAATACTTTAGACTTAAGGAATTCATTGAAGAACTAGAATGAAGAAACAAATGAGTATGATTTTTAAGAAGACGATTATGGTAAAACAAGGTATGGAGAGAATTAGCATAGTAAACTGAACGTTATGATGCTAACCTTAGGCCAGGAGATAAAGCTGATGAAATACGACTAGCCCAAGATAGAACTCGAGGAGGTTGAGAAAACACACCTAGTACGACTTGATGAGTCTGTCGAAGTAGTCCTATGACAACGAAAATGATGAAAAGAGGTAAGGATGTGATAAACTCATTAACTTGGACATGATATCACTAATGAAAGGATTGAAAGTTAAATTTCAATATATTCGAGTAAGTCACTAAATTTCGAAGACTCGAATTTTATCTTACTGAGAAACTACATTATTGAAACATTTAGAGGTATTTGGAAGTAGTTTGATGGGAATTGATTTTGGAATGTTTAAAGGTCTCTCTTGTTTTGTTAAAACCGAGATTATATCTTACCCATCTACTTTTGACTGAATATTTTGTGATCTTTACTTTCTCTCCCTGGATGGGGGATAACCAATTAGATTTAAACCTTTGAATCCTTGCTTGGATTTCTTATGTTGATAAATTATTGGGTGGCTATTGACACAATGCAACCTGTTGAAAATTCGAACATCATAGACCCGCGTGAACGACTAAGAGATATGGAAAATCGAGTTGGGACAGACAAATTATGGAATGTATTATCGGATTGATATGAGAAGAAGTTACAATTAAGTTCCTGAGGGTATATTGTGACCATACTAGATGATATAGGAACTAATGACTTGAACCACTTGTGCTTATAGCCATGATTGTTGGAGAAAAATAGAATACAATGACATGAAGTTGAGAATAGAAATTTAACATCGAAAGAACAAGAACAAAAATTTAAGCCTAATGTCAGAAGTATGAGAACAAAATTTAACTTCGGGACAAAGTTCTATTTATGAGGGGGTGTATGTAATGCCCCTAGAATGACTGTGGACCTTAAGGGCACCTTTCGAGTGACCCAGCTGAACAACTTCGATATAATGGTCTCTTGAGCCTTGTTATGTCTTAAATGATTGAGGAAAACCTGAAGATGGGAATGACGACAATAATTCATAAATGAATTAAAGAATTAAATTATATGTGTGGAGTGGTATAATTGATTGGCTAGTTCTTGCTTAATGATTAGCCTGGATTGATCAAGTCAAAGTGCAGTAGGACAGTTACAGTCCTAGCTCTGCAACTTGGGAGGACGCAACTGAGATGCGTCATAGGTTTCCATTTTTATTTTGAACTTCGGGACGAAGTTCTAATTAAGTAGGGGTGTATGTAGTGCCCCTAGACTACTATAGACATCGAGGGCACCTGCTGAGTCACCTGACTGTTTGAAACATTAATAAAATAACCCTATGATTTTATTTTGAGTATATGTATGATTACGATTGATTGATATATGTGCATTTGGGTAGTTATTGTGAATGGACAATTTCATGTTGTTTAACGATTAACTTTGATATGAAAACTGTACATATGAATGATGCTTAAACGACTAGCTGTGCAATTGATTATGTGATTAGACGAATGAGTAATGATTAAGTAAATTATAGATGCTTAATGAAGCAACAGATTTATAAAACAACTTGTGATTATTGAGGACAGTGCTACTAATTTACGTTTGCGAGAAATGTGTGTAGCGACAGGTGAAACGGTTCACCAACGGACACACAAAGGAATATGAAGGGTTGTAGAGTACGAGTAAATCACACACAGGGAGAGAGACGATGATGTCGACTTCCGACGGAATACCATGCTTGAGCAGATAAGCACTGATCCGCTTGCTCAAGAGGAAAGCGTGAGGGCGTACGAGGTGGGCCACGACGGAGCTGGTCACGTACGAGTTTGGGGGCGCGCAGTGAGAACGGACTCACTCCTCAACGCCATTAGTCCCTAGATAGCATGTAGACGGAGGATGGATGGTAACGATTCCTAAAATCCCTACAAGAGTTCCTGCAAGTCAAAATGGAAAGATGGTAGCAGAAGGGCCCGACGATGCGGTACCCTGTCGAGAACGGAAAGAATGGATGCAAGGACCCGACGATGCGGTACCCTGTCGAGAACGGAAAGAATGGATGCAAGGACCCAACGATGTGGTACCATGCCAAGGAATGGAAACCATGGATGACTGGACCCGACGGAGTGGTGCCATGTCAGGGAATTAAAATTAAGGAACTAGGAGCCCAACGGCGTGGCACCGTGATCCTAGTGAGTTTGATTGTTAAATTTAACTACATAAAAGCTTATGAGAATAACTCTAGATTATTACTTAGCAAATGCATAAAAATAATTTAGGCATTTGCACATGAATAGTTATTTTTGTTGAGCATTTAAAATAATAGAAATCATTATTTAGGAGCAAAATAGAATCCTAAGATTAGACACCTAGTCAACTAAAAGTTAGGAGTTAATTAAAATATCTGGGGGACAAACTGGAGCAAACTTAGGGGTGTTGGTGCACTTCCTAGAGAAACTGACACTTGGATGGGTGAGTGTTTTAATTAAATAATTAATTAAAACTATTTAATTATGCATGAAGCGACATGTGTCGCATGAGATTTTCCTTTATAAGGAAGTATTGGGGAATGGGTAAAGGGCCCATAATTTGGACGATTGTCGTAATTTTTGAATGCCTCAAAGACTTGCTGCTGTCTAAGGGTTTGGCTTAGAAATCCTGGTGGGAAGGGAAGCCCAAGCTGAATTTCTGAAATACTTGTGTGAGCTCTACGACCCACAGCTCGGGGGAGGCCATGCGACTGAAAGCATGAGCCTATGGTTGGGTGGCGGAGCTAACGGTTGCTCCGCCTATGGTTAAACGAGCTTTGCTGGAGGGATCCTACGGAAGATGAAGGCGACAATGGACCAGCCGGATCTGGTTGGCAGGTTAAGGTTTTGCTTATTTTTGTTAAGTTATTCACACTTTTTATCTTATTTTTCCAATAACTATGATGGCTAATTTTTTGTATGAAGTTCTTAAAGTTTCAGGTTCAGTTTAAGGAGACCCACAAGGAGGGGTCCTACACTGTGTCCAATTTTTCTTTAGTTGATTTCTGTTTCTTCCTTGGTTCCTTGCGTACTGAAGGACTTCCAATGTCCTTCCTCTTTCCTGACTCTTTGTCTTCTACTATGGGACATAGGATATGATTATCCTCACCAGAATCACTTTGGACGTCCGAAACCTCAACTCGGAATTCAGCTGGCCACTCTTTCATGATATTCTCAATATCTTCCTCATACATGTGGTAGTTTCCTGGGTACCAGTCAGGATTCTTCATCTGTGCTTTAGCTGAAATCGAAATGCACTTCATTGTAACATAAAAGTTGACAACGCGGATATATTTGCTTGTTATCTATTTTGGTATTCAAGGCGTAAGCATGATGGCCCCGCGTAGCTGTTCATAATATGTGTAAAATACCAGCATTGTCTCGTGCTATCTTTTGGGATTTAAATTTTCCCAAAGGTTATGATAGCGAGCACCTCTGTAGTCTGAAGTTTTTGTGATCACCCCAACATACTGCTTCGGCTCCTTCCATCCCATGAAGGCGATCAACACGGTTATCCAGGTGAAATGGAAGTTTCCACCATTGATCTGCATGTCGTTTAGTTCCTCTAGGAACTCATTTAGGAGATATTGACACCAATTAAATTCTTCTCCTTCAACGGTCGCGGAAACAAGTAGGACTGCTCCTGTAGAGACTTCTAACGGTCTGCATTTTCTGAAAATTTTACCTGCTAACATCTGCATTACAAACCTTATTGCTTGGTCCTTTATGTCATCCATCTAGAAGCCTTGCTTCCCCTTGACGACAGACTATGTTTGCTTCATTAACACGGCTACCTCTTTATCATTGTTTTTCCCCTAAAAAAACTTCTTTGGATCTTATCCTCTTTTGTTCAACCCCGTTATTTGATGGATCAAGTCAATCGTCAGATCAATGTTTTGGTCTAGCCATAAGTATCCGTGGTGGATGCATGCCATCATAGTTTGCACCACCATGTCGAGCTCTGGCGATTTGTCAAAGTGTAGTAGCCTAAGTAGATTGAGCAGCCCCGACTTGGCTACTCCGGACAACCAGCTTTCCGTGACCAAAGTGAGTTCACCCTTTACATTCTTCTTCCAGCACATATATTTGTCGGGATGGAACTGTGGGAACCTCGGCTCATTGGGCTTCTCCTTCTGCATTGCAAGAAGATAATAGTCCTCCCATTTGCAATCAAGAATCTTACCCAAATTTTTTTTTCCACCTCGACATGTTTTGAGATTGGCGAAAGTGGTATCTCATACTTTCAGCTTTTCAGTAATTTAATGGCCGGTGTGTCAGGTGTACGCGGTGAAATGTAATCTAGCATCATTGTTAATGGTATTTCTTTATCATCTATTGGTTTGTTCGACCCTTTTGAGCTCATATTGGGTGTCTTTGTCCTCGTCCCTACTAGATTTTTGCCTTTGTCTTGCATTGAGGGACTGTGTCTCGGTGATCTTCTCGGACCCTGTTATGGTTCAGTGACAACTTTCTTGTTCGGGGTTCTCATTAACCCATCAATCCCTCTGTATTGGAACAACCTCACAGTCTCTTCGATCGTGAACTCCTTTTCAACAAAGGGGATTTGTGACATTCACTTGCACACTACTCGACAAACTTAGTGGATCACTTGCAAAACTAACTCAGAGAACAATGTGAGCAAGAATTTCTAAGTACTTTGGTAACGCCCACGAGTCTAACTGCTGCATTAATTATAGGCATGGTTGATCCCCCTCCACGCACCTTAACAGTGAGATAAGCATTAAATGTGGTATCCGTTAGCCTAATCCGACAAATGCTTTGGTCAATTCCGTCATTAAGTCATTTAGAACGGCTATATGTGCTTTAAATGCCCAAGTGGTCAGTAGAAAAGTGATGCATAACGGTTATATTTTCGACCGACACTGTAACGGCTATTTTCTAGAGCCTTGCGTCTAACTGCATGGTAGGTCATCTTTGGTCCTGCGCAGTTACTTCGCAGTGTCTAATTTCTTTTCTCTTCAGGATTTATTTTTGAATGTCGGAACAGTGCATTGTTTCTTTTCTTTTCCTTATCATTTTTTTTTTAAATGCGCAGCTTCAACAATGCTGTGCGGTACATATATCTATTTCTACAATTTTGTGTACAGACTCTTCCGCAGTTTCTAGTGCCTAATTCCAACTGTAGTTGGCACTTAGAAACTTTTTCCTTCTACCTGATCATATTGGATGCTGCGAAGCAAGACTATCGCGGTAAAGCTTTAGCCTGCTTCCATTTATCAAATTGGGTAATGTATCACCGGATAAAGTAGCTAATTGGATTGCGCCACCGTTAGTAACATGTATGACAGTATATGGTCCAGGACAATGCATTTTAAACTTCCCAGGAAACTTCATGAATTTACTGTCGTACAAGAGGACTAGATCACCTCCCTGGAAAGACTTTCTCTTGATGTGGCGATCGTGCCATGCTTCCTCACGCTCTTTATGTACTTGTTGGTGGAAGCCTGCGATCAAACGATCCTCTTCTAGACCAACCAAATGTAACAACCTTTCTTCTAGTGCTGTGCAATCTGCCATCCCTATAAATGCAGCTATTCTCAAGCTGGGAATAATATACTCCATTGGAATTATTGCTTCCTGCCCATAAGCCAATCTGAACGGTGTATGTCCAATTAATTTCTTGCATGTTGTTATGTATGCCCATAATACAGATGGAATGCGCAAATCCCAGTCATCGCGGTTTACATTGCATATCTTGGTTAGCGCATTCTCGAGTACTTTATTGAACACTTCAATAGTTCCATTCTCTTGTGGGTGACAAGGTGTACTACGCTGATGATGGATGTAGAATTCTTTAGTCAAAGCTTCAATAGTTCTGCTAAGAAAATGAGTACCTTGATCACTCATAAAAATTTTTGGGCATCCAAATCGTGTAAGGATGTTCTCAAAGATAAACTCTGCCACTATGGCTGTGGTGCAGTTTTTTACTAGTTTTTCTTCTGCCCATCTGGTGAGATAGTCAGTTGCCGTAATAATGTACCTTGCACTAATTCTTTTTCCAGGTGGTTTGATAGGTCCCACAAAATCAATTTCCCATTTTTCGAATGCCTGCAAGGTGAGCTGAGGATTTAATGGAATTTCATCTCTTCTTGATGGCTTCCCTTTCCTCTAACAAACATCACAGCTCTGGTAATGGTCCTTCGAATCTTTATGTATTGTTGGCCACCATAGCCCTGCGCACAATACCTTTTGCGTAGTAGCTCTTCCTGCATAGTGGCCTCCTGCTGCTCCTGAATGCGCATCGGCCAGTATATATGGCTTTTCATGCTCTAATATGCACCTTCGCAGTACTTCATCAAATCCTACGATAATGGTGAAGTCTATGGCTCATATTACCAGCTGCTTCTTCTACTTCCTAGTTAATTGGTCAGGTGTGAATCCTATAGTTAGAAAATCAATAATGTCTTGATAATACTCATTGATGAGTTGTATAGCGAACAACTGCGCGTCAGGCAGATTGTCTTCAAGATTCGTGGGCTCTTCTTCTGACTCAATCTGGGACAGATGATCAGGTCCTAAGTTTAACCTTCCTGGCTTAACAACTATTTCAAAATCATACTCTTGGAAGAGTAACAGCCATCTTCATATCCTCCCCCATAACACTGGCTTATTGACTAGGTATTTCAATGCAAAATGGTCAGTAAACATAGAGAAGTGCGCACCAAGCAAATAGTGTCTAAACATCTGTAGTGCATATAACATTGCGAGTCATTCTCTTTCAGTAGTTGTATAATTCTTCTCAATAGATGACAGCTTTCTAGTCGAAAATGCAATGGGATGATCAATGCCTCCTTCTCCTGGATGAGCAAGAACAACACCCAATGCTATACATGAAGCATCAACATGGATGTGAAATGGGTTTTCCCATTCTGGAAAAACTAGGATCAACGCAGTGACCATCTTCTTTTTTAATGTGTCGAATCCTTTCTCACTGTCCTCGTTCCAAATGAACAGTGCATCTTTCTTTAAAATATTTTCCATTGCTGCGGTTATCTACGCATACCTTTTTATTAATTTCCTATAGTAACCGGTATGCCTTAATGTAGTGTGCAGTTGCTTAACTGAATTTGGTGTAGGAAAATTTACAATAACTATGATCTTCGCAGGATCAACCATCAAGCCCTATTTGCATACAATGTGTCCCAGCAAAATCTCATAAGGAACACAGAAAATACATTTCTTCAAATTCAGAGAAATATGATGCTATCTGCATTTTTCCAACATCATCTTGAGGTTCACGGCATGGTTCTTCAGTAACCCAAAAATGGTCCAATCATCAAAGTAAACCTCTAAAAACTTGTGTATGAATTCTTTAAATGCTGCAATCACGGCTCCAGAAAATATGGCTGGTGCGTTCTTTAGACCAAAAGGAATCACTGTATACTGGAACGACCCCATTCTGTTGCAAAAGTGCTCTCGGGTCTATCTGCTGGATCAATTCTAATCTGATGGTATCCAGAAAATCCATCAATAAAAGAGTATGCCTCATTTCCTCCCACATTATCAAGTACTTTATCGGTAAAAGGAGTAGGAAATGGGTCATGTATTGAAGCATCATTCAATTTTCTGAGATCAACACAGATTGTGATCTCACCCTTCATCTTCTTATCTTAGACAACCATCGGGCTTATCCATTCAGATTCTTTAACGAGCTCAATGATCCCTGCATCAAGCATCTTGTCGAGTTATGCCTTAACTTGTTCTTTGTACTGCAGATTTAATCTATATGACATTTGCTTCATGGGTTTAGCGCTAGGCTTAAGATGAATTTTCATCACTCCTAAGTCTCCCAGAATGCCTTTCATTTCTGTGAACTTGGTTAGGCATACTTCCGGATATTCTTGTAATATACTCGCGATCTCTGCAACTATATCATCGTCCCAATAGTGTCCTATTGCTGTGAACTTTGGGTCTTCACTAGTGTCGATATTGACTTTCTTCATTTTAACTGGTCCACTCATATCTGGGATTTCCAGTGGAGGTCCTTCTACCGCGTTCGTTCCTTCTGATTCAAGGATCTTTATGTTGCGTGGGTCCTCCTCATCGCTATCTTCCTTATCCTCAACATTTCCAGCTAAGTTATAACATTCCAAAGACTATTCTACCCAATCTGGTTGTGCACTCGTAGGTACGCTATTTGCTTCAAAAAAACTTTCTAATGTTATATCTTCCTGCATGCTACTTGATGTGAATATCTTTTGCTTGATACACTGCAGCACGTCATTGATAGTAGGATGGCCATCTTCAAAGCTAAAGTCTTTCTGGAAGCTCACAGTGAGGACAGACCAATCTATAGTGCCTCTGCACAGCTCTGTGTCTAGATACCATTTCTTTGGAATAGGCTCCTCCAGCATATGCATGAAAGGTGCACCCATTGTGTGTGTGGTCTTTCTTTCCAAGATTCTACACAAGCTGCAAGATGATCACCTGGATCCATCTGGCCATTATATTTCTCAAAAGGTAGTGTAACCTTATCAGTAAACCTGATCTGCATCTTTATTCTGGACTGGTCCCAAGTGGTAAGTGTCTTCTTATGCGCAGCCCACCATCTGGTAGGTGTTTCCCGCAGTACCATATCTAATGCTGAGGCGCGGTGTTCGTCTGCAACTGCTGGAATGTATTCCTTGATAAATGAAAAAACGTTAGCTGAGCCATCGTAATTGGGAATCGGACTTACATTCTTTCAAATCCAGCGGACCGATTTCGTAACTGTCGCGCATCTCCTGGTAGATACTTCATGCATTCTATGTTGCTAGTTTTCTAATCCTGCTTCAGAGTCTGAGATGCAAGAACTATCACAGCGCCAACTGAGCATTCCATCGGTAGTAGGATGAGTATAATCCTCAACATTTGTTGTCATCTTGTATATACGGTCGAGATCTTGGGCTCTGTACTCTTCTTGAATTGGTTCAACATATTGCTCCCCTTGTGAAGGGTCCAACAGTGCGACGACCCTTATGTCTTTGCCTTCAAATATCATTTTGATTTTTTTGTTCAGTTTTATGATGGTCAAGTTTGTCATTGCCCAATCGATACCTGGTAGCGCTCAATAAGGATTGCTATCATCCACAATTTCAATTACTTCGAAGTCTGCATAACTTCGCACTCCATCAATGTCAACAATGGTATTGGGTAACCTCCCCAACGGTATAACTATGCCTTGATTAGCCATTATTAACTGTATAGGCGACCACTGTAATTTTTGTTTCCCCATTTCCTGCCATGTGTGCTTGGTCAAGACATTTACTTCAGATCTGAGATCAAGAATGATCTCGTCCATCTCGCAGTCTCCAATATGTGTAGTGAATTGCACTTCTCTCCCGTTTCTTTTTGGACTCCTAATGTTATGAACTGCACCATGGGAAGTCATATCACTGTGTGATTCATACTGATTTATAAGTTTTTCAAATTCCATAAGTGTGTCTTTGATCTTTAATAATTTGATGCAGCTCCTTAGGAACTGTGCAACAAAAGTGGATGTATCTGGTGCAGTGTGCATTTGGTCATATGCTAGTGTCATGTCTTCTATCCGAGGTACTTCACTGCGCAACTAGATTCTTGGTGAAGTAGGTGGTGGTTGTTTGAACATGTCCAATGCTTCTTCAAATACTTCTTTATTTTTCTGTAAGTTCAAGGGAGGTGCTTTTCCAAGAGCTTTCCTAACTCCTACTGTTTCTCTAGGGGTCTTTTTAGTATCAGTTGTTCCAGAAGTGGAGGCTTCTGTGCTTTTGTCTCTTCCTGTATCAGCGCCACTTTGCATTACTGCATTTACACTCGGATCTATAGGTCTATTCTCTGCTGCGATGAACTGAATGTTAGGGTTTGGTGTTTTTGTTCTTCTTCGCTTCTGCATTTCTACCTCAAGTACGGGGCGGTCTTCAATCACATGATATAATGATTTACAGTAGTTGCATGTGGTGCATGGATTAGTACATTCTCTAGTTACATGACCTGGCTGGCTACATTTATAACAAATTACCTGGCCTCGGCCTCTTTCTTGAGCTGGTCCAACATTTCTTCCTCTCCCACGGTATCCACCACCGCGGCCTCTATATCCACCCTCGTCATACTCGGTGTTCTATTGTTTTGGATGATTTTCTTCTTGAATGCGGTACATTCCAACTGACTTATAGAAATTACAATATAAAATTTTCAGTGTTTTTACATATTTCGGTATGATATAACAGTCCTCTAGCCGTTGTCCTCTGCTTCTACAAATTTCACACCATGGTGCCTGGTTTTGATTCATATTGATTGGATTTGGTGCACCACTGTTAAGATAATCCCGAAGTAAGGGGCAATGTTCTCTGGTGTGGCCCTCTCCTTTGCATCCCGTGCACCAAACTTAATGTCTTTGTTCATGTCTTTGTTCCTTTCCATTATTCATACCTTGTAATTCTAATGTCAAGGTGGCCAAATGGTTCTGGATCTATAACATCCCATAACTACTTTCTCCAATTGGTGAAGCCTCCAGCTTCATCGCAGTCTCTAAGGACTCAGCCTATGATACAACCTTATGTTGCATCAATGGTAGCAATGAACCACTCTTGGTGCTACTGTAGAGCTATAACAAAGCTCACTTGGTCCAACAATGTTTTAAATTTTTGGTCAAATTCCCAGACCGATTCACTATGTTTTTGTTTGATTTCTTTCAACTCTGTTATGCATTGTGATTCTGATTTCAGCTTCTTGAATTCTGCTAACATTGCGGTTTTGATATCTGCTAGGGTTCTCGACTGTGCTTGGGAATACTTCATAAACCATTGTAATGCTCTATCTATAAAAGTAGTAATGAGTTGTGCTATTTTCACAGCATCATCCTGAACTTGCTTTACACTCCATACAACTTCGCAAAGAAACCAATGTTGATCAGGGTCTTCTAGACCCTTTCCTTTGAATATCGGCAGCTTTATATCATTATTAGTCATCCTCCTGCCGGATTGTGTATGATTTTGGGATAGGTTTCTGTTGTGGCCACATAAGATCCCATGCTTATCTCAAGCATGGGAGCCCCATTTTTGTTTTTTTTTAAATGCAAAGGTATTTGGGTGAGTTTTCAGTGTAAATATGAGTCTTTGGTTTTGATATGCTTAGATCTCTTACCCATACTTTTGTCCTGCGTGTTTTTCTCTTTTCGGATGATCTTTACCTGTCTGGTTTGTAATTTTCCTCAAATTTTGATTATTTTACCTTTGTTTTTTATCAACTTGAAACTCGACAGTTAGAAGTCTCGAAATTTGAAACCCGAAAATTACGGGTTGCGGGATCTTGTTTTTAAGTTTTGGATTCTGGTAAACCCAAAACTCGCAACCTGATGGTTGTGGCTTTCGGCTTTTGGGAACTCTTTATCCATCTTTCCATTTGCACGAGACCGTAACCCGCAACCCGCAATTTTCGGGTTACGGCTTTCGGGATCCTTTAATAATATTTGTGAATAAGATTTTCACGCGAAACCCGCAAGCCACAATTTTGGGATGCGGCTTTCGGGAATGGGATTTCCATTTTGCAATTTGATTAGACTCGCAACCCGCAATCCACATTGTCGGGTTTCAGCTTGTGGGATCCTTGAATAAACTTCATAAATAGAACTAAATCCTGCATCCCGCTTTAGTTGATCTCAGTCGTCCGTTTGTTTTGATTGCACGGGTGTCTTTTAATCTGTCTTTTAATAGGGTTTTTTTTTCTGTTTTAGTTTTACATTTTTACATTCGAAGAATTATCTCATCACACTAAATATTTTACTGTTGAATCCTTACCAGGGAATGTTTTTAAACTGATATTCCGTTACCTCTGGATGGATTACTACCTTTGTTATGCTTGGTGTTTGACGCTCACATTTTGTCTTGGCACCTCTTTGTTATTCGTTTCTGCTCCTTGCTATTTTATGCCATTATGCTTATTTAAGTCTGCAAGACCCTTCCATTTGTTTTCATTAAATATGGTCATCTGATTTCAGTTTGATAGGTATGCAAGAATTGTTGGTCTATGTAATCAAGTTTCTTTTTCAATCACTTCGCAGTCTGTTTTTCAAGCCATAATTTCCATTTTTGTCATAAATCCAAAGTCAGAATTGCTGATGTGAAATTTGCTTGTAATAATGAGCTCATAAAAGCAAGTTAAGCCATGCGAGTAGTAATTGAATTTGTACTTTCGCATAGGTTTAGATCCAACTATTGCACATCTTGGCTCATTTTATTACAGTTGAGATAATTACAGGAGATCCGTCGTATAATTTTAATCATTGCGATTTGTCCTTCCCAATTATTATCATCTTATCAGTCGGCCTTAGATTAGCAATGAGCATGAAACTTCTAGCGTGTCCTTCAAGAGGAAAAGTTTTACATGATAATTTTGCTAAGTTTCCTCTTGAACGTATCTGATATGATTAACATGCAGATAGGTAACGAATCCTTCAATCCCAGTTTTGAAGATGAAGAGCTCTATCCCTTGCTATATCAAGAACCTTTGTCACCACCTTTTGATGCAGGTGTTCCTGACTTAAGCAGTGATAGTGGGGAAGAAGATTCTGAAGCTCTATGTGTCTGCATGCATTTTCTTGACGGCAAAGGAAAGAAAGTTCCCGAGGAGCTGACTGACCATGACGATGATGTTATTCGATATTTTATAATCAAGCAAGAGCCTGATGTTTTGTTGATTTCTCCTGAAGTGGATCCTTTACTAGATTTTTCTATTTTTGAAAATGTAGTTCCTGATGCAAAAGTTCCCACAGCAGACTCTCTACAAGCCAAACCACCTATTTCGAATAATCAACAAGTCGGGGTCGAATTCTTGTTTTGTCATGAGGATCTCTTCGATTAGCAATAAATACCAAAAAAAAAAACTACTGTTGAAGTACGAATGGTTAGAGAACTAGTCATCATGGAGGGAAACATTCACATGTATCTTCGTACTTGGCACAAGCTGGCGAAACATGATATGGAGAATAACATGTGCAATGTTAGCTTTAGAATCTTTTAGTTTCTGAAATATAGATGAGTTGTGAGACATTTATGAGAAGTGGCAAGATTTCTTGGATCAATAGTTGGATCCGATTTTGTAATCTCTGTTTTCTAGGGATCTCTATTTTGGCACTCTGTTGTAATTATTTAGAGAAGGATACCTCTCGTAGTGAGGGGTTGGTAATTTTGGAGTTGCAAATCAGCATGAGACTAGACTGGAGATACTCTGTTTAGAAGAGCCTTTTGTAATTTCTGTACAAGACCTCCTTTAATATAGTAAAGTCATCTTTTGATCTATCTCTTGTTATTCTTCAAGTTTATTTGAGAATTACTGATTGTGTACTTCAGATTGTCACCTACAGTGCATGATGTCTTTTGCATATATTTAAGTGTATGGATCTATTATATTGGTTTCCCTGTATGATTGATTTAGGCTTAAATTTTTTTTATTGAGTTTATTCAATTTAAATAGTTTCTTTATCGATTTCTGCAAGTGATTCATAGCACAATAATCATTGTTAATTTTCCAATTAGCAAAGTGGTTATAGATTTATCTTGAACAAGATTAAGTACTTGAATTATTGTCTTTTAATTTTCGTTAATGGATTGTGATTTAAGTTAATAAGTGAAACAATTAAAAGCATTTATGTGAAAGGTTGTAATTTACTTATTCATCACACCTCAGTGTTAATCTGCACAAGATCAAGCTTTGATTTTAGAATAGGAATGACTTAGACTAGTTTCCCTTTTCTAAAATAGGTTAGGTTAGCTTTGTTTTACCATATCCACACCTTGGTTTTCCTTGACTGGAAAACTGATCTTATAGGTCAACTCATCTACTCTTAGAGTGCCAGCAGAGGCCTAATATCCATGGGGGATCACCACACCAAACTGGTTGGGGATAGAATTGCCCTTGCGCAGGGTCCTTTGAAGCCTTTCAACTTGGGTTTTCTTCCTCTATTGAGTGTCTTGGAACATTCCACCACCTTTTGCATCTAACCTGCACAACTGAGGCACCAACAAATGGCGCTAGAAGGAGGGCCAATAGTACAACATGCCTAAACATGCCACTAAGAAACCTCCTCCAGCAAATACTTCAATGGTTCAAACTCGAAGCCAATCAACGGCTTCAACATCTGAACAACCAACAGATCCACAACCCACGGTCACCCCTATTACACTTTCTCAACAAATTGTTGCACCTGTTGTATCTACAACACAACAGAAAAACAGAGAGAATATATTTATTGTATCACCTACCAGAGGAACACACTCACTTGAGTAGATATTGAAAACATCAGCTGATAGGGTTGCTAGGGCATAACAAAGACTTGCTAATCAACAAGGACGTGGTTTTACAGTGATCAATCTACAAAACTTTCTGCAGGCCAATAATCAAGAACTTCAGGAAGACACAATTTCATAGATCAGTGAACCAACTATCCAATAAACAACTGATCACAATATTGAACGCTAGCAAACAATTAATCCACAACCTCAAAATCAAGAAGCAGTTGGTCAATCAGGTTCCCCTGAATACAGCCTTGGCAAACTTTTTTAGGAAACACAAGATCAGCCAAAACTTGAGGTTGGTGGACCACCACCATCTCCTCCTTCATCCTCTTCCTCAGACAGTGAACATTCTTCAATCTCTTCATCAGAAGAAGAAGAGGAAGAACCACTAATGGCTGCAGAAGGCCAAAATAGACCTTGGCTTGACCAAGATGCAGTATGGGTACTGGGAGACCAACATAGACTACCCAAAAACCCTGAGAAGTGGTTACCCAAGTTTAACCCAGATGACAAATCACCTGCCCTGGACCACGTTAAAACCTTCATGTAGGCTATTAGGCTTAGAAGTGTCATTTACAAAGATGTGGTCTACAGACTCTTTCCTTATACTTTTGAAGGAAAAGAAGCTACATGGTATTTTTCCCTGCCACCAAGGTCTATTGTTTCTTGGGATGAGTTTCAGAAATTATTCATCCAAAATTTTGGAGATGACAAAACACCACAGGATCTTGTTTTGGAATTATCCTCCATGAAAATCAAAGGGAAAGAAAGGGTTAAAGATTTCAACCAGAGGTTCTCATACTTAAATAATAGAATTCCTATCAATCTTCTTCCTCCTTAAGAATTGTTGATAGCCTACTATGAAAAGGGCTTACCTGCTTCAATTTCAATGTGGGTGAAACGAGAACAAAAGGGGACTTTGCTGGAAGTGTTTGCTGAAGAAATACAAGTCGAGAAGGAAATTTTTTGTCTTAAGGACAATCCATAGATTGCAGATGAACAACCTTCAACTTCCAGGAAGAAGAATGACAGTCTTCCTAAACCCACTACACAAAGAAAGGATCCATTTGACATAACTAACATGAAAAATCTCATCCATAAAATGTCAAACGAGATGGTAGATTTGAAAAGAACCAACAATGAGCCGCGCAACTGTCAGGCGAAAAGTCATAATGCGAAAAACGGAAAACAGATCGCCGAAAACGAAACCGAAAAGTGAAGTTTCGGTCTGTTAAAGGCTACATAAAGGGCCAACAACTAGGGAAGCAATGAATATGCTATCTAGTATGGCACATCTACTAATTTGAATGGAAAAAACAAGTAAAAAACTAAGATCTAAAGAAAACATTTAAAGCTCAAAAGCCAGCGAAGTCGCCAAAAAATTATTGCTTGGTTTTTCAACCAAGCATGTGCAAGGATGCACCTACTAACTTGTAGTAGCAGTCTTCAGATTGAAAGCAAAAACAACTATAAACTAATCTGAATCTAACATGTACATATAACAATAAACTTGAAAAGATTTAAGAACAAGAACAAGAAATGAAGTAAAAAATGACTTTTGTATTATAATACCTCAAATGGTGAGGATGTTTGGTGTTGAGCAGCTCCAAGATTGAGATGCTCCAGGATCCAATGGTCTCTACTCCAAGATTCCTACAATGGTCAAAGAACTCAAGAGAGATTTTGACATCATGAGGATAGGATGATGGATGGATGGAAAGTGAGGAGCCCCTATCACCATTTTATATTTTTTGGTGATGGGGAATACCATTGTGGTTTTGAGGAAACTAATGGTATTGACCAACATGGTTTAGGTACCTTTTTCCCTCTTTTTTTGTTTTTTGAATATTTTGAATATTTTTATTCCCTTTTAATATTTTTGGGAATTCTAGACCCTTTTTTAAGGGCTTTTTGTGTTTTTTGAGGAAAAATATATGTTTTGAGGGGAAAAAAGGGTGTATTATGGTCTTTTTGGTGACCTTTTGATGGCTTTAGAGGCTCAAATGGTGGAAAAGTGGACAAATGGGTCATGTGAATAAAGGAATGAGCTAGTGAGCACTTTTTGGGTGTTAACAGATTGCCCCCTAATCTGTGAGGGTAGGAGCTCATCGTATGGGCGATAGACATCATAGTTCTTTTGTCTTTTTACTGGGGTTTGGGGAAGAGAAGAGATCGATTGGAGACTGGATCAACGGCTCCTTGGAAGATGCAAAAACAAAAAGTATTACATGGCCTCAATATGAATGAGGAATAATCTCTGATAATGGATGAGACGGGCATACCCATGCTCGTATATATACATAACAATTAGTCCCAAGATGGGGGACCTGAATAATACACAAAAAATATGTTGGTATATCATAATGGTCCAAAGGGGACACTATTCTAGGATGTCCTCATGATCATAACATGACTGATATCAATAACTGATACACTAGAAATGCAACAACCTTTCCGAATAAGGTTTCAAGAGGGTTGATAAACTATTGAAATTGAAGGTGTCCAACATCTGTAGGGACTCAACAACTGTGAGTCAACTCTGAGGAGTATTTGTAACTGTATACTTGAGGGAGTATAAATCTTGGGTACATCCGAATACTGTTGACATGCGCAACCTGGATATCTATAGGAAAATGTAACTGGTTGTTTCCATAAGTAAACTCTCAAATGTGGAAGAGTCAGGTGGTATCTGGGGTCTTCAACAAATAACTGAAATGACCAATACCCTGTGCGAGTCTCAACTATGCGATCAAGGTGTTGAAGTCGAGCATGTGAGAAACAACCATTTGGAGAGGCACTGAGGACTCTTCTCGAAATGATTCATAGGAACTCATCATAAATGGTGATGAGTCCAAGGCACAGGGACCTCTGGGTCTATCCTCTGGAATAGATTTGGTTGGTGTCGACAGAGGGAGACTAGCAAATATCAAGGAAATGATGTTTTCTTGATAGGAGCATGAGGTGCACAACTGATATGTGGTAGTACTGATGGTAGGACTATCATACTGTGGGGATGGGAAATAACTGGGGTCATTGAGTGGGTGGACTCAAACTTCCTTTGTTCAGAGTATGACGACATGGTTGATCTGGCAGTGGAGGAAACTGATTTGTAGGTGCGGGGATCATATCTTTAAGGACTGAAGGGTATGTATTGTAGATTGGAGTGACTCTGGGGGGGACAAGCCAATGGATGCTGTAGATGGACTCTTAGGGTGACATACTACAGAATACTCTGAACAAAGGCGACCAAAATAGGGAAGTTGCCATATGAGTAGACATGATCAGTTGTGGCACCAAGAAGCACCATTGGGTCCTTCTTCATAGTTTCAATGAGGTCCAAGAAGGGACAAAAGTGTGCTCTAAAATGGTACTATCCTGTGGATTTTGTGAGAGCATGACTGTTCGTGCTCATGAGTGCTATCATTTTTAAAGAGTCTGAAAATGATAAGAAGACTCTGCAGTGTTGGTGGAGTACTGTCCTGTGGATTTATACGAGCCCAAGATGGTGATTGCTCGTGGTCACTTTCATTTTTAGAGAGTCTGAAAGAGAAAAGTGGACTCCATTGGTTGTCTTTTTCGTAAGTTAGTCTCCAAGGCCCGAAAAAGCATAAAATAATGCAAATGGAGAACTCTTCTAGCCGATGTGACTAGAGTATTCCTTTTTCGTAATTAGTCTACAAGGTCCAGAAAATGGGTAAACTTATACCAGGTAGATGCCCTTTCAGATACATTTAGCGAGCATGAAAGGAAGCAAGGTTGCTCAGTGATCTTTTCATTGTTTTAGGAGTTAGAAAAGAGCTTAACAGAAACTCCCTAAGTGCCTTTTTCGTAAAAGGAATTGCTCGGCCTGAAAAAGGGATAAAACTATACCGAACAAAAAGGTATTGATGAGAGCGAGAAATGGTCTCAAGCATCATCATGAGTGCGGAAAACTGAATCCAGTGACATAAAGATCGTCAAAAACGGGCAACGATCGATGTGGCACGCAAACCGAGGCAATGAGGGGAGGGGCATGGGAAAAAATGCCCAAAAAATATGGAGGGGAGCACGAGAAATGATCTCAAGCATCATCACGAGTGCGAAAAACTGAATCCAATGATATAAATTCGTCAAGAACAGATGACGGCCGATGTGGTACACAAACTGAGGCGACGAGGGGCATGGGAAAAATGCCCAAAAAATGTGGAGGTGAGAGCAAGAAAAGATCTCAAGCATCATCATGAGTGCAGAAAATTGAATCCGGCGATATAGGACTTGTAAAAAATGGATGACGGCCGATGTGGCATGCAAATTGAGGCGACGAGGGGCATGGTAAAAAATGCTCGAAAAATCTGGTGGTGAGAGCGAGAGATGATCTCAAGCATCTTCACGGGCACGGAAATATGAATTCGGCGGTGCAAATGGTGCGAAAAACAGAGGTCATAAGGACTCCAGAATGGTCAAAGGAAATAACTATGTTAAAAAATGGTTACAAATAAAGGTGAGCCCACTAAGCCAAGGGTGTAGTGGTGGGGAGAAATGATGACCTGCGGGGGAAGAATAGTAGGTGTATCAAATCAAATCAAATATACAAGTGATATGTGACCTCAAAAATGGTTGAGATCATGCATGTGAAAAAGTGAGCAGGGTTAATGACCTACCCCCATTCTATGTGTATGGGGTTTATGATTGTGGATCACATATGTGTTGGTTTGAACAATGGGGTCATTGAAATAATGAGATAGATGTGATGGGTAAGGTTCAAAATGATTGATCATGCCGCCTATCCCAGTGTCGAGGTAATCTATTATGCCCCCTAACTCAGAGGTGTCAATGTGGTGCAGATTTTATCTCAGAGAGGGATCATTCGGGCATTGAGAAACTGCTGGCGGGGGGATATACCGTGAGGCTATGGGTCGTGGTGGCATACTGAAGTGATGATATGATGATGGGGGATTCCCCTTGTGGGGTGGATGCCCCTAGTATCTCCGACAAGAATCATGATGATGATGAGTAGGTAAGGTTTTGGGCCTGCCCCCATGTTGTGGACATGTGGTTTCCTCGTCGATTTGAAAGGGTTGAACATGTGTGTCAAAGGGATCAGTGGAAGGGGCAGACCGAATAGAGGGGTCTCCAGTGGAAATCATTTAAATGGTGTTAATTTCTTCCGAGGAGGAAGATTTCGAGGGATATATTTCCTCAATGAGAAGAGGGGATATCTCTAGGTCGGCATTATTCAATTCATATAGAGCTGCTCTATAATCTAGTAGATCAGGGCAGTGATGTGAGTAATGGTCGTAAATGCCACATATCGCACGAGGGTGATTGGTACGCAGTGATTTATCATGTGGATGAGGAGGCAATTCAAGTTTTACCACTGGGATACCAAAATCGTCTTCCAACATATTCATGTGTTCTTGAAGTGCTAGTAATTGTGGACATTGATGGGTGGCATGGCCTATGTCGTCACACAAAGAGCACTTGGGGGGAGCACGAGTGGTTGGGGCATTCTTCGGCAGTTTTGCGATCATTGGGGGGGTGTGGGTTGTGGGTCCAGTGGTGTAAGTTTGTGGGCATTTGCCCCCAGTGTTTCAGAATGGAGGGGGCGCATTACTAGATGTTGATGCCGTAGTCACCGTTGGGGGTGGTTGGTTTTGGATGTTTGCTACACTAGGGGGTGGACGGTTAGAAGTATTGATGGGTTGCACCGGTTGTAAAATGACATTCGGTGTCAGGGGAGGGCTTGGGGTAGGTAGGTACCACACAGGTATTCCTAATGTTAATCCTGGGAGATTAAGTGTAGCCATGACTGGTGTGTTGATGGCGCCTGAAGGGGGAAATAAAAATGGGATAGTATGAATTGGTGTGGCTCCTACATGAGTTGGCACTGAGGGTGGTTGCGGGAGTAAAGGGGGCTGTTGGTTTGGTACCTGTGTGTTATGTGAGAGGGTGCACAAATCAGATATATCGGTTATATTCAAAGGGGGTTGGATGGATTGGAATGTGGAAGTCATAGGTGATTCTGAGTATAATCCAGTTCTGACTGTGGAGATGAACGATGTAGGTGCGTTCTGAACTGGTTGTTCAATCATAGGGAGAACATTTGCAGGTGCACCGGGGGCGTATTTGCTTCGACGCATTTGGAGGTTGATATCATTTGATAACATCATTAGAAAATGGTGAGTGTTGGACTCTGCATGCTGTTAATTGACCGCTGCATAGGTAATTTGCAGCTGTGTTGCAGCGGATCCTTGAGGGGTATTATTTGGACGAGTGTTTACCATGCCTTGTTTCGGTAACGGATTTTGCAATATCATGGGTTGTGGCTAAGGAGGAGGTGCCGGCTGTGCAGCATATCCTTGGCATTGGGTGTCATCATTCCACAGTTTCCACGCTCGCTCCAAATGGGGCAAGTGTGTGTGTAATGGTCGTATACTCTGCATATGGAACATGGGTGGTTTGTTCTTAAATTGGGGTTCTTACCCTGTTTCGGTGGTCGATCAGGGTTTTGGTTGGCGAGGGTAGCGTTGTTGTTGTTTGGAGGATAAGTCTGAGCAAGTGGAGGTTGTGGTGCAGCAAGCACTGCCTATGGTGGATAATAAGCCGCTGTGGCTTGTGAGTGAATAGGAGCATGTGCGGCCTGCTGATGGTAATACGTAGGGGGTGCAACCAGAGGTGGATAGGCTGAAGGTGTGTGACCATAACATTGTGGTGGACATGAGGGTCCATGAGTGTGGTGGGGGTGGGCCATGGGAGCATACGAAGTTGTAGCTCCGGAGTGAAATGTGGCTCGTGAAATATCGGGGTGGGTATTATTGCGCATAATGGAAAATGGTGGGTAGTAAGCACGAGGGTTCGGAGGTGGCACTGGTGTTTGTGCGGTTGTGTGTAACCTTGAGCTGTTGGAAGTGTTGGAGCAAGAGGTGCTTCCTGTTGAGGATAATAAGCCACTTGGGCTTGTGGATGGACCAGAGTCTGGTGGGCCTATTGGTTATAATATGGAGCTGGCGCATAAGCTGATGGAGCTTTCCCATAACATTGTGGTGGACACGAAGGTCCATGGATGTGATGGGTGTGCATTACTGGAGCATACGAAGTTGTAGCTCCAGAATTAGATGAAGCCCTAGAAAGGTCTGGGGTGTTGTTTATACTTGTCATAGTAAAAGGTTTGTTTTGCGCCGTAACTTGGCCGATAATACCGTCGGTGGCATGGGATGCCCTCGGTGTGTCATGGCAGGATGGATCACCACATGGGGCATCAGGTAATATAGTGTATAGATATCCTGACTGGGCATGTATAAGGTCGAATTGTTGAGCTTTTAAGATAGCTTCTTCTTTTGACTGGGGTTTTTCGGAAGCTACATATTTGGCTATGAGGGGTGTGAGTGATTTGAGAAACCAATCCAAAAAGATACGGTCGTCCAACTTTATCTTGCAGAGGCTACAGAGCTTACGCCACTCATGGATATGATTGGTGATGTGTGTAGCTGTGTTCTATCTACAAGACAAAAGTATTTCAACTCCTGCATCATAGCATACAGGTAGTTGAAAGAACTGGGGGAAAGTTGAGGTGAGGGACATAAATGTGTTATGGGTCCCATGTGGTTGCTCAATGTACCACTTGGCTGCAGAACCAGTGAACGTCCATTATAACAGTCTCAGTCTAATGGAATCATCTACTATCTTCCCCATCTTTTCCTTCAAACTTTGGGATGTCTGAGGGAAGCTTTGTGGGCATGGGTGGCCATGTAGGATTGTGTTTAATAGGATCATTGGTTAACCTGGCTAGGTCTGGTAAGTTCAGAATAGCCATGTATGGTAAACTTGCAAATGAGTGTGGCATAGTGACTAGGACATAACTGTTAATAGTAGCATTATGTAGTGGTCCAGTTCCCCCTGAGGCTATGCTAGGTATGGAAGGAATGTGTCCTCCAACTGATGTGGTGTGGGAAGGTCCTGCTCTCCCAAGTGCAACACGGGTTGCAGAAGGGTTAGGAATGGTTCTAGGAATCCCTGGGTTTTGGGTTGTGGTAATGAGAGGGGGTGTGACCCCTATGTTGGCCATACCCATAATAGGTGGTGGTCCTATGTTGGGCATACCTAAAGGGGGATTGGCCCCTATATTAGGCATGCCTAAGGGGGTTGTGGTTACCGTGGGTGGCACAATAGTAGTAGGGTTTGTTGATGTAGCTCCAATAGGGCTGGTGAAAAGGGGGTCGTATTGTGATCGAGCCATGGGGTTGGTTGGTGATGTCTCGGTAGGGTGTTTGGATTCAGCCTCAGACTCAGATGTGAAATGAGGCGTGTCAGAATCGGATGACTGGGTTCTCTGCCGATGACATGTGGAGTAAAGGGGTAATGCTCTACATCTATGACGTGTAGATTCAAGTGTACCGAACTGAGGGGGTTCACCCTGAAAATGGCGGGATTGTCTTAAATTCTTAATGGTGAGAAATGTATAAAATGCCAGTGGATGGTGGTGATATAAAAAAATCAAGACCCTAATGCCACGATGTGTGCAGGAGGGGAGTATGAAAAAATAATGGCTCTCAGGGCAACAACCAACCTCAAAAGCACTTATTATAACAGTTGTGCTATAATAAGTGGAGGGATCCAAAAAAGTGGCCAGAATACCAAAATTCAAATAGTTTCTAGAAAAAGTGGTGCTTACTAGACCAAGGGGGGTAGTAGAGCATGCAAATGCCTAACTGAAAGTGGTATTATGACTCAACTAAACATATCCTCTGCAAGTGATGAAATCCAAGTTATACAATATGGGTAGTGGAATCAAAGGTTAGATATCCCCCTACCGGGAGGGACACCGAGTAGTCAATCCTAAAAAATGGCAACTAGGATACCCCGTTCATGACACGTTCGGTTGGGTGAATCTGCAGTTTGGTTCTATCGCCGCTGTACTCCCATACAGGTGTACACCGAGAAATTCGAAAGGTATCCTTCGGTTACTGAATAGATTGCGGTGTTCCACTCAGGCTTCCGGAACTAGTCTAGCTACTTCAACCCTCCTAAGGGAGAGGCCTTCTCGATAAATTGGTTGATAACCGTGTCAAAATTATAAGGAATTTTTGGGTTCCCTAAAAGACAACCACTATGTCTCAAATGTAAATAATTGAGGGGTGTTATTGGAACACCTATCCCCCCAATCCTACCTAGCTACAAGATTCTTCAAGTGTTCCCCAAGTGGGGTTAATGCATTGATTGAGTTAAGGTAGATTTTAAGGCTTAGTTAATTAATAATGTGGCAGATTGGGTGCGAGTATGATTACTTAACTGAAAATGATTTTGCTTGCTTGGGTGATTGATTACAAACGAAAAATAAGACGCTTCCAATTTGCAAAAAATAAAGGTGTTTTCTGAAATGTAAACGCTTTAATAAAAAAAATTAAAAAATGATGGACTTTTGAAATAATTTTTAAATGAAAGCAAATAACATAAAAATTTCAAGAAACAAATGGATTTCTTAAGAACTTGCTTGGGCAAACTATTGAGCAAATTAAAAATTTGGTTTTAATTTTGCAAAAATGAAATTGCTTCACAAGTTTTCTTTCACTAGACTGAAATTTTTTAAAAATGATGAAGTAAAGAAAAATAATAGTAAGAAATATCAATATGTAATGCTACAAAATGAAACAGTAGGCTGTTCAAAAGTGTAGGGAAGATGGCTGGAAAATATGGGTGAAAATGGGTGAACTGAAGTGATAAATAACACTAAAATAAAATATTAGAGAAATTTCTATGAAACATTTCTTAAATCTAATAGGATATTTGGATTCCTTGATCTAAAAAACCCAATTTGAAAAAACAAATCATCTCAAACGGAGTTCGGGAGAGGGAGATATGGCCGTTTGAAAATTGATACGCGTTGCCAGAAAATTAGATCGCGGGTTTGAGCCGCGAAGCCGCGATGTGCAGCGCAGAAAAAGGCTGTGAAGCCGTGATGTGCAGCACAGAAAAAGGCCACGAAGTCGCGATGTGCAGTGTGGAAAAAGGCCGCAGAGTCACGCTAAGCCGCGCAGAAAAAGGCCGCGAGGTCGCAATGAGTCGCGCGACTGTCTGGCGAAAAGTTGCAACGCGAAAAATGGAAAACAGATCGCCAAAAATGAAACCGAAAAGTGAAGTTTCGATCTGTTAAAGGATACATAAAGGGACAACAACTAAGGCAGCAATGAATATGCTATCTAGTATGGCAGATCTGCTAATTTGAATGGAAAAAACAAATAAAAAACTAAGATCTAAAGAAAACATTTAAAGCTCAAAAACTAGTGATGTCGCCAAAAAATTGTTGCTTGGTTTTTCAACCAAGCATGTGCAAGGATGCACCTACTAACTTGTAGTAGAATTCTTCAAATTGAAAGCAAAAACAACTATAAACTAATCTGAATCTAATGGTGAGGATGTCGCAATGTGCAGTGCGGAAGTAAAAAATGACTTTTGTATTATAATCCCTCAAATGGTGAGGATGTTTGGTGTTGAGTAGCTCCAAGGTTGAGATGCTCCAGGCTCCAATTATCTCTTCTCCAAGATTGCTACAATGGTCAAAGAACTCAAGAGAGATTTTGACAGCATGAGGATAGGATGATGGATGGATGGAAAGTGAGGAGCCCCTATCACCATTTTATAGTTTTTGGTGATGGGGAATACCATTGTAGTTTTGAGGAAACTAATGGTATTGACCAACATGGTTTAGGTACCTTTTTTCCTCTTTTTTCCTTTTTTGAATATTTTGAATATTTTTATTCCCTTTTAATATTTTTGGGAATTCTGGACCCTTTTTGAGGGTTTTTTGTGTTTTTTGAGGAAAAATATATGTTTTGAGGGGAAAAAAATGGTGTATTATGGTCTTTTTGGTGATCTTTTGATGGCTTTAGAGGCTCAAATGGTGGAAAAGTGGACAAATGGGTCATGTGAATAAGGGAATGAGCTAGTGAGCACTTTTTGGGTGTTAACAACAGATTTAAATGATGCAAGTGAGCCTATGGGTTATTTCAACATGCACATTGAAAGTTTTACCTTTGATACCTTTTTCAGGAATTTATTAGCTGATGTTTCACCACATGTGAATGCACAGAACGAATCTCAGGTGACTCATCTCACTTCTATACCATTCTCAGGAGAAATTGTACATAATGTTTTTAATGTAAATACCAATTTTAGATTGGATCCCATTGCTTGGACATTGTTTTTTGCCGACTCTAAATCTAAGGATGGAGCTGGTGCATGATGTATTCTTATAGATCCAAGAGGAACAAAAACTATGATTGCATGCAGATTAGAGTTTGATTGTACTAACAATGTGGCTGAGTATGAAGCCCTGATACATGGACTAAAAAAGGCTATTGACTTGAAAGTACCAATCATTCATTGCTTTGAAGACTCATAAATCATTGTGAAACAGGTGAGGAATAAGATACATTGCATGTCACCTTGCCTGTTGAATTATCAGAAATTGGTAAGAGATCTTACCATCTCTTTTATTGCATTCAATATTAATTCAGTTCCTAAGTCTCAAAATTTTGATGCTGACTTATTGGCAAATACAACTTCCAAATTGATTCCACTAAGGGCCTATATCCTCAGACATTTTCAATAGAACTAATGTATAGACCTTCCATACCAGATAACATGACAAACTGGAAAGTATTCGATGATGATCAGCAGATACTTGATTCTTTAACAAACCAGGACACATTTCAGGATACGGCTATAGACGAGGGTGAACATGAAAAATCTCTTTCCAATTCCTCGAATTTCATCTCGAAGTATGTGATTAATTTGGAGAAGTTTTATGATTTGCAAGACAAGTTCAGACATAAAACCAATTGTAAAACACAAAGCTCTTCGATTAATTACGAGCAAGTCAATTTAGGGACCGAGCAAGAGCTGCGTTTTATCAATTTAGGAATTGATTGCACCCCAGAAGAAAGGCGAGCTATCATTAAACTGTGTAAAGAATACAAAAAAGTCTTCGACTGGACCTATGGCGAATTGAAAACATTTGACACTAGCATCATCTACCATAATATACCCATGAAGCCAGAAGTTAAACCATATCAACAAAAGTTGTGCAAAATGCATCCTAGTTTAGAGCCTTCTGTGAAAAAGGGACTGGAAAAGCTACTCACAGCCCAAATTATTTTTCCGGTGAGGCATACACAGTGGATAGCCAATTTGGTGTCGATATGCAAGAAAAGTGGTGAAATCCTATTGTGCGTAGATTTGAGGAATTTGAACCGGGCCTTAGAAAACGATAACTACCCTGTTCCCCCCATGGAACAAATTCTGCAAAAGGTAGCAGTGTCAGAAATGTTTTCTCTCTTAGATGGTTTTTCAGGCTACAACCAGGTTATGGTTGCTCCAGATGATCAACTAAAGACAGCTTTTAGAACCCCTTGGGGCACCTTCGCCTACAGGCGAATGCCTTTCAGTTTGATTAATGCAGGAGCCACTTTTCAGAGAGCTATGGATATAGCTTTCCGAGGTTTAACACATAATTCTGTCGTGGTTTATTTAGATGATATTACCATATTTTCAAAAAAATGACATGAACACTTATTTTTTCTTAAGCAAGTTTTCGAACGTTGCAGGAAATTTAGCATTTCTTTGAACCCTAAGAAATCCATTTTTGCAGTCACGGAGGGAAACCTGTTGGGCTTCATCATCTCAAACGAAGGTATGATCATCGACCCCGAGCGCATAAACACAATTTCAAAAATTGGCTTACCAGGTTCACGTAAAGCAATGCAGTCCTTCTTGGGTAAGATCAACTCCGTACGGAGGTTTGTACCCAATTTTGCTCAGATAGTTAAAGCTTTACAATAGTTAGTTAAGAAAGATGTACAATTTACCTGGTCACAAGAACAAAGGGATGCATTCGTAGAAATTCGTAAGGCTATTGCTAAAGCTCCTGCCCTCATGTCCCCGGATTTTGATAAAGATTTCATTCTCTATACTTTCGCCACTGATTTCTCCTATGTAGTTATTTTGACCTAGAAACAGGACAACGATATAGAGATTCCAATCTCTTTCATGAGTTCAACCTTCAAGCATCCAGAGCTCAACTATTCACAAATTGACAAACAAGCCTACGTAGTCCACACGTATGTTAAACATTACAGGCCTTATTTGTTAAAATCTCGAACAAAGGTCATTGTCCCGTATTCTGCTATCAAAAATGTGTTGATCTAGAAGGAATTGGGCGAAAAAAGAGCCCACTGGATGACTGCTCTATAAGAGTATGATTTGGAAATAAGGCTAGCCAAAATTGGCAAAGGTCAAGGCCTTTTCCTTAGTACCACTCAATTTAACAATCCCCAGCAGCAACAAATTGAATGGGAACAGGAAGAAGACACTCCTACAGGTTATGTTAATGCTATTGATACCCCGACATCAGAAGGTATGACCATATTAAATTTTTCCTAAATAATGGGTTTGCTCGTGAAACCCTAGACTTTAAAAAACGAAGAGCCTTGATATTAAAGGCTACACCTTATCAGTTTATTAATGGAGTTCTGTTTAGGAAAAACTATGATGGGGTTCTTCTTAGGTGTTTGGAAAAACATGAAACTGATGACATCTTATTCCAATTTCATGCAGGACCAACTGGAGGTCATTTTTCAGGCGAGACAACAGCTCATAAGATTCTCAGAGCTGGGTATTACTAGCCTACGTTGTTTAAAGATGTTTATGCTTTTGTAAGGAGGTGTGAACCATGCCAGAAATGCACAAGGAAGTTCAAGAAACTTGCTTTCCTGTTGCAACCCATCACGGTTCAGTTTCCATTTCAGCTATGGGGGCTAGATTTTGTCGGGCCCATAAATCCTACCGCATCCCTTTAACACAAATACATTCTCATAGCAACTGACTACTTCACCAGATGGGTGGAGGCAGTCCCACTTAAGCAATATAATGCCTCCCAAGTCATTTCTTTCCTAGACAGTCATATACTCTCACGATTTGGTACTCCAGAATTCCTAGCTTTTGATAAGGCATCCTATTTCTCCTCTATTGACATAACTAAATATGCTTTTGAAAAGGGGATGAAACTCAAATTTTCTACCAATTACTACCCACAAGGTAATGGTTTGGCTAAGTATTCCAAAAAAAAATTGATCAACATTCTCAAGAAGACTGTAGCTTCTCATCATAGAGATTGGCATACACAACTTTATAATGCTCTTTGGGCAAATCGAATTACCCCAAAGGCAGCAATCGGAAATTCTCCTTACTGTCTAGTATATGGAAAAGAAGCCATCCTTCCTACTAATATTGCCATCCCTTCACTACAATTGCCTCAGTCTATCCAAGAAGACGATTCTTCTCCCCTCCAACAGAGAATTGATACACTACTTAAACTGGAGGAAGACAGGGAAACAACTAAGAACAAATTATATCATCACCAACAGATGGTGAAAAGATGGTTTGATGAAAAATCTTCATCTGACGGGGAATTTTCCATTGGAGGCTTGGTTTTAAGATGGGACAAACAACACAAAGATAAGAACCAGTATACCAAGTTTCAACGCCTCTGGCTAGGACCTTTCATTGTTACAGAAAAGATTGGTCCTGGTACTGTTCGATTACAGACACTGGAAGGAGTTGTGGACACTTATCTAGTGAATGTTTCACTCGTCAAGAAGTATTTTGTTTGATTAGGATGATGTACTTGTACATAGGTTTGTTTTGCTATTTATTTTCCTAATTGGTTTTTTTTGGTTTTTTAGTTGTTTGTTTTAAACTCCACACAGTTGGCGATATTTATTGATCAGTTTCTCTCTTGGTGATAATTTCAGCTTGGGTTTTATAACTGTCTTCCAGCCATAATTTTGTCCTGTATCAGAGGTTGTTCAGCAAAGGGCATACACCTAATGATTGTAGAACCCTGAATTGATATCTCTCCACAATGGTCATTATCTTACACATGTCTTATTTGTTTAATTGGGGTCTAGAGGATAGTAGAGTCTCCATTGTCTCATGTTTCATGGTTCAAGCTACATATCATAATAACCTGTCCAGCTTGTTCTACTCTGGATCCTTTTACAATCACCTTGACAATAAACCTCTTAATAAATGTAAATTGCAACGTGGGAGGTCTTGTTATCAAGCCAACCCATTAGGTTCATAGGTGCTAAGCAGAATGACATCTTCACGTCAAGCTACCACACTTGGAAGATGACTTTCAGTGTTACTGGGAGTTGGAAGATCCTATCACAGGTTGGTCCATTCATGATCAGTGAAGCATCAGTGAGTAACACTACCAATATATGGTCACCAATCCATGGTAGTGCCTTGTAATTTTCAACCTAATAAAATTTGGTTTGCTCATTTTTAAAGATGCTCGTGCATATAGGGATAGTGGGGTCTTATTGCAAGCCATACCTTCCATGATCATGGGTTTTATTTGGACTGAAACTATCACAATATGGTCTCCAAGCCATGATAGTTTCTTTCAGTATTCCAACTGGAAGACAAGAAGTCTCAGTGTCGAGCTGGCTTGATCAGTTTCTGAATTTTTCCTGTGAATGGAACTACTTATATCTGATCACCAAGTCAGGGCAGTGGTCTTCTATACATAGTCCTTTTGAAAAAAAAAGAAAGAAAAAGAAGAAAAGAAAAAAAGGAAGAATCTGGTGAAATGTTGCATATAAATAAAATCCCGATAAATCAAGGTGATGTGTAATTAGGATATCCAGGAGCATTTTCAAGTATGTGCCTAGGTTCAACACAAGTTGCTTCTCCATGATTACAAAAAGGTGAAGTATCTCGGTTGTTTCTTCAACCCCCTTATCAGATTTGCATTATTTTCATCATGGTCATGTATGGGGATTTATCAGTTTCATGTTTCGTGCTCGTTAACTGTCTCTCTTGTAAACAATTTTGGAAAATTAAGGTTGAAAAAGTGATGTGGCTAACATATTTCATTCTAGCTAAATTTCATTGCAGAGATAACTGGTTCTTCCCATCCAGTCGCCATTTGTTGTGGCCACAATAGATCCCATGCTTAGCTCAAGCACGGGAACCCCATTTTTGTTTTTTTTAAATACAAAGGTATTTGGGTGAGTTTTCAGTGTAAATATGAGTCTTTGGTTTTGATATGCTTAGATCTCTTACCCATACTTTTGTCCTGCGTGTTTTTCTCTTTCCGGATGATCTTTACCTATCTGGTGTTAAATTTCGAGCATTAATTCACAATACTCTAGGATCTTCACTGAGAGAATAACATATACAGTATATCAATGTACAACAATCACAATAAGCATCACAAGCATCACAAGAATCAAAAGCATGAGAGACAAGAGACACAGAGTTTCCGTGGGGAAAACCCTAAGGTGAAAAACCCCACAACTTCCTCAGAGATAGAGAGAGAAATGGCTCAACCAAAGTACAACCAAAATACACTTGAGATAGTCACCTAGTAGTAGATGATCCTCCTCCTCACTAGTGCGACACTTTCTGAGTGAGAGAGATATAAATTTTCGAATGATCTAAATAGAGATCTCCTGATCTCTATTTATACTAACCTATTTTCCCAGTGACCTTATGGGGCCGACTTGTCTAGCTAGGTACATCCACAATATAATATATATATTTCAAGGTCAACCCCACACATGGTGGTCTAATAACCCATCGGCAAGTACACACACTTGCGACACTTATCAATCCACATGACGACACTTCCTTATAGAGGAATAACACATCTCTAATAAGGGTACAATAAATATATATAAAACACATAGATGAAATACATTCTGAAGTTACATATACATCAACACCCCCTTTTAACTAGGAAGGTATTTATCGACACAGATCTGCTAGACAAGTCTTCTTCTCGGGATCATCGTCATCATAATCATCATTGCTGCTGCTATCTCAACCAATATCTGACTCTACTCATCATAGGAAGTTCTACAGAGATAGTCCTTTTTTATACTGGGTGTAGGCCCACCACCTGCAGGTCTTCATCATCACTGGCCATACTGTGGAAATCTCAGGACTTATTATGTGCATCACAAAACCTTAAAAGAGTCTCTTGACTAGCAAGAACCCTAAAGAGAATCTAAGGCCTTTTTCATCCTGTCCAGATCTCCACGACTTATTACATGTGACCCCACCACAAAACCTCGAAAGAGAATCCCAGGAATAATTACGAGCACAAGGCTCAACCTATTGGATCTCCCAGGGCACAAATTACATGTGGTCACCACAAAACCTCAAAAGAGCATACTAGGACTAATTACGAGCACAAGGCTCAACCTATCGGATCTCCTAGGGCACAAATTACATGTGGTCATGGAAAAACCTCGAAAGAGCATCCCAGGACTGATTACGACCACATGGCCCAACCTATCGGATCTACCAGGGAACAAATTACATGTGGTCATGGAAAAACCTTGAAAGAGAATCCCAGGACTAATTACGAGCGCATGGTTCAACCTATCGGATCTCCCAGGGCATAAATTACATGCCATAGGACAAAACCTCGAAAGAGCATCTGCCAGATATCCCAGGGCACAAATTACATGCCATAGGCAAAACCTCGAAAGACTATCTGCAGATCTCCTAGGGCACAAATTATATGTCCTCCCAAGCAAAACCTTGAAAGAGCATTTGCCAGATATCCCAGGGTACAAATTACATGCCATAGGCAAAACCTCGAAAGACTATCTGCAAATCTCCCAGGGCACAAATTACATGCTTATCTGCACAACCTGTTCCATGGCCACAGAGTATCAACCTGATACTCACCATACATCATCTTGATGTACACATGATCATCCTGATCATCATCACTGCAACATCCTGCTACATGTCATCTGGAGCAACATCCTGAAGCTCGTCATCCATGATAATACAATGCATCTACCTGATGCATACCAAGTATCTACCTGATACATATCATCATACATTATCCACCTGATCATACAGTGTATCCACCTGATACAAATACAAATACATGATACATATCACCATACATGATCTACCAGATCATACAATGTATCCACCTGATACATATACATGGTCCAAGCATCCAACATGATGCATATACAAAATACATACAAATGATCCTACTGATCATATCCAGCATCCAACATGATGCATACATACATATAAATGATCCAACTGATCATATCCAGCATCCAACATGATGCATACATACATACATATAAAAAATGATCCAACTGATCATACAAGAACATCATCCTAATGCTCATCATCCGGCGCTTACATCCATAGCCATGTGAAGGATCCTCCTTCCAACATGCTTGGAATGGCTTCAGCAAATGTGTCCATCACTTCTTCCTCGAAGTGTCATCAATCCGAAGAACACCAAGCCTCTCTCTGAAGTACTCGAAATTCACCCTGGCTAGTGGCTTCGTTAGCACATCTGCAATCTGCTCATCCGTCGCAACATACAGGAGCTTCACAGCTCGTCTCTGCACCATATCCCTGATATAGTGATCTTTGATCTCTATGTGTTTCGACCTGTCATGAAACACTGGGTTCTCGGATAGCTTCACACAACTCTGGTTATCACAAAAGATACCAGTAGCATCCAATGGGAGATCAAATAACTCAGATAGTAGGTTCCATAGCCATACTACCTCACAACTAGCTGAACAGGCTGCAACATACTCTGCCTCAGCTGTACTTAGTGCTACTGACTTCCTGCTAAACTAAGAGATCACACCTGATCCCATATTGAAGCAGCATCCAGATGTGCTCTTCCTATCTGTAGCACTGTCAACCCAATCTGAATCAACATAACCCTGCAGGTTAAACTTTTGATTCACCTCATACTTGAGCCTATAATCCACTATACCCTCCAGGTACCTCAGAACATGCTTTACAACAACTAGATGAACACTCCTCGGATCTGTCAGGAACTAACACAATGTGTTCACCGCAAAGCAAATATCTAGTCTTGTGTTCGTCAGGTAGATCAAGGACCCAATCATCTGATGATACATAGAGACATCAACCGGCTGAGATGAAGCATCACATAGGAGCTTCAGATTCGATGCCATAGGTGTGGCCATGGCCTTGCAATCCATCATCCCAAATCTCTTCAGGATATCTACTGTGTACTTCCCTTGACCAAGGAAGATCCCACCTGCACTCTGCCACACCTCCATACCTAGGAAATGATGCATCATTCCCAAATCTTTCATATCTAACTTGGCAGCAAGCTTTCTCTTAGTATCTACAATCAATCTGTCATCTCTTGTTACAAATAAGTCATCCACATACAGGAGTAGAATCACAGGATTCCCTTCCTCAACCTTGTAATAAAGGTTTGAATCCACTTTACTCTTGGTAAAGCCCCAACTAGATAGAAAACTGTCCATCCTACCATACCAAGTTCTGGGAGCTTGTTTCAAGCCATACAAGGCTTTCTTCAATCTGCACACATATGACTCCCTGTCATGTATTTCAAAACTGAGTGGCTGCTCCACATATACTTCCTCTTCAACTACACCATTCAAGAAAGCAGTCTTGACATCCATCTCGTGTATTTTCCATTTCATTGCTGCAGCCAGGGCAAGTACTGTTCTAATGGAAGTATACCTGGCTACAGGTGCAAAAGTTTCTTCATAATCTATTCCCTCTTTCTGAGAGAAGCCACGAGCTACGAATCTTGCTTTGTATTTTTCTACACTGCCATCTGCAGCATGCTTGATTTTGTAGATCCATTTGGAAGTCACAACAGACTTCTCTTTAGGTCTTGGGACAACATCCCAAACATCATTCTTCATTATTGATTGGTATTCCTCAACCATGGCATCCTTCCATTCTTTTTTTTCCATTGCTTCTTCATAACTGGAAGGTTCTTTGTTCATAATGTCACAGAGTAAAGCAACATAGCTGGTATGAGATCTGGTTCTCTTCTTTCGTTTGTGTTATTCTTCTGGAATGCCAAATATTTCTGCATCTTGAATGAGCTCTCTAGCCCATGCAGGTTTCCTCTTGTGAGATTTATCCTCACGGGGTGGATCTATAGGTTCTTGCGGATCTTCAAACTCACAAACAACTTCTGGAACTGCTTCAGTCATGGTAGTGTCTTGAAATCTAGTTTCCTTAGGTTCTTCATAAACTTCGATAGGTGCCTTCCTTGATTTGATGAATGCTGATTTTTCATCAAATACATCCCTGCTGGCATCAATCTTCTTGAACCCTGGAAAGTATATTATGTAAGCCTTCGAGCTTTCACTGTAACCCACAAAGATACCCTTCTTTCCTGAAGGATCTAGTTTAGTCCTCTTTTCCTTTGGGACATGAGTGTATATTGGACAACCAAATATTCTGAGATGGCTGAGTTCAGGCTTCTTACCAGAAAAGACCTCTTCTGGTGTCTTGTTGTCCACTATCTTGTGGGGTTTTCTGTTCTGCACATATACAGCTGTTCTAGCTGATTCTTCCCATAGATGCATAGGTAGATCCTGGTCATGCAGCATTGCCCTTGCTGCTTCCATGATTGTTCTATTCTTCCTTTCTGCAACTCCATTCTATTGAGGATTATAAGGAGGAGTCAACTCCCTCTTAATCCCTGAATCACTACAAAGCTTCTTGAAGTCACCTGAGGTGAATTATCCACCATTGTCGGATCAGAATGTTTTGATCTTCTTGTCAGTTTGATTCTCCATCAAGGTTTTGAATTCCTTGAATTTATCAAACAGCTCATCTTTGCTCTTCAAGAAGTATACCCAAGTCTTCCTGGAGAAGTCATCAATAAATGAGACATAGTAAACATACCCACTCAGAGAACTGGAGGACATAGGACCACATACATTTGAGTGGATGATTTCCAGGATGTCTTTTACCTTGCTTTCACTGCTTGGGAAAGCCTTCTTAATGTTCTTACCTTTTGCACATCCTTTGAAAACACCTTCATGTTTGGTCTTTATTTCAGGAAGACCCTCTAAAGCCTTGCTTGCATTTGGAAGTTCCCTATAGTGCATATGAGCAAGCTTTCTATGCCAAAGTTCACTTGGCTCCATGGATTCATGTACCATGGCATGTTCAGGTTGTCCCTTCAGTTTATACAAACCTCCCTCTTGCTCTCCAATCACTACTACATCATCTATGCTCTTTCCCTTTGGCCACATTAGGACTTGGCCATCCACAAATGCAACCCTCATACCTTTTGCATCCAATGCAGAGATGGAGAGTAAGTTCTTCTTGAGCCCAGGTACATAAAGGACTTCTTTCATCTTCAAAGATTTTCCAAAATCTAGGTTGTAGGAGGCTTCACCACTTCCTTGGATTGCGTATTGATAATCATCCCCAAGTTTCACCTTATGGGGTTATTCATGTTCAAATAGATTCACAAAAGATTCCTTAAACCCAGTCATGCGTTTGGAAGCCCCACTGTCGATCAACCAATCATTACAACCATGGGAGATAGTACTTGTGAGAGCAGAAATTAGAACATATTCTTCTTCACTTGATGAGTCATCATCACTATCACTTCTTGCCCTAGCCTTCTTCTTTGGGGGTTCATCATCTTCGGCAGCATGAGCATGATATCTTCTTTTGTTATTCTTCTTCTTCTTATTGAAGTTGTTGTTGTTGTCTTTCTTCTTCTTGGGACAATCTGAAGCAAAGTGTCCCTTCTCATTGCAATTGAAGCATCTGAGATCTTTCTTATCTTTATGATAATGGTGGTGTGAGAATATCCTATTATGAGATGATTCCTTCTTGGACTTTCCTTTCCTGGCATGTGCTGTGAGAGCTTGATCTTCATTTCCCATCTTTTCTTCTCGGGCCACAAGCCTAGCTTCTTCTTGAGAGCATTATTCTCGCAATTTGTTGAAGGAGATCAACTTCTTCCTTGCACAAATTCCTTGAATAAAGGAATCCCATGACCTGGGTAGGCCATTTAGAGTGGTCATCACCACTTCACCATTCTCCACCATTTCATCCACTACTTCTAGTTGTTCCTTGATCTGGGAGACCCTTGAAAGATTGAATGGTTTCTCTATTCTGAAACTTTACTCCTTTCAATTGGTTCCGCAGGGTCATCTTCCGATTTATGTTCTTCCCTTCAAATAGCTTGGTCAAAGAGTCAAACATCTCCTTGGGTGTCTTTAGAGAAGACACATGGGGTATGAGATGGTCTTTGATAGAATCAACAATGATTCTCTTTTCCTTGACCAAGTTTTTCTTATGCAATACCTTAGCCTCTTCATCCTCTGGGATAGGGATGTCTTCTTTTACATATGAGTCCAACTCATTCTCTTCTAGGATTAACCCAATCCTATACTTCCAAGCTCGGAAGTTATCAGCTCCTTCAATCTTATCCTCAAGCTTGGTATGGTGAGACATCTTAAAGAGTACTTCAAATGGAAATAGAAAAGATTTAGGTCTTACCACTTGAAATGCTAAAAACTGGATCTGGTCCCGAATTAGGGTTTGTTGGAAAAACCCTAAAAATTCAAAATGTGAATTTCAATTTTCTGAAAGGATAGAAAGATGCGCCTTGATGAGCTGATCAGCCTGGTGTATTCAGAATTTGAGATCAGCAAAGCTTTACCCTTTAGATTTGCCTTTTTTTCCTCTCGGATTCACTAGGAAGAGCCCTGAATTAGGGTTTGAGTTTACCGGAGATCTACCTAGCCAAAAATCTCGATCCAAAGCTCTAAACTTCAATTTTGGCAAGGAGCTTCCAGCTATGTCTTCAGATTTCAGAAATTCCTATTTTTGTGGAAACCCTAATGTTTAGGGCCAAATCTGAAAATGCTCAGAATTGAATTCTGATTGGACAGATAGATTCTCCTTGATGAGTAGAGTCAATCTACTATACTGCTTTTCCAAAATATGTGGAGAGAAACCCAGTAAACAAGAAACTCAAGTTTCCGTCACTGCAAAATGTCTTCTTCTCAGGTTAGCTCTGATACCATGTTAAATTTTGAGCATTATTTCACAATACTCTAGGATATTCACTGAGAGAATAACATATACAGTATATCAATGCATAACAATCACAATAAGCATGACAAGCATCACAACAATCAAAAGCATGAGAGACAAGAGACACAAAGTTTCCGTGGGGAAAACCCTAAGGTGAAAAACCCCACAAATTCCTCATAGATAGAGAGAGCAATGGCTCAACCAAAGTACAACCAAAATACACTTGAGATAGTCTCCTAGTAGCAGATGATCCTCCTCCTCACTAGTGCACCACTTTCTTAGGTAGAGAGATATAACTTTCCGAATGATCTAAATAGAGATCTCGTGATCTCTATTTATACTAACCTATTTTCCCAGTGACCTTATGGGGCCGACTTGTCTAGCTAAGTACATCCACAATATAATATATATATTTTAGGGCCGACCCCACACATGGTGGTCTAATAACCCATCGGCAAGTACACACACTTGCGACACTTGTCAATCCACATGACTACACTTCCTTATAGAGGAATAACACATCTCTAATAAGGGTACAATAAATATATATAAAATACATAGATGAAATACATTCAGAAGTTACATATACATCAACATCTGGTTCGTAATTTTCCTCAAATTTTCAGTATTTTACCTTTGGTTTTTATCAACCCAAAACCCGACAGTTAGAAGTCCCAAAACTCGAAACCCAAAAATTGCGGGTTGCGGGATCTTGTTTTTAAGTTTTGGATTTTGGTAAACCCGAAACCCGCAAGCCGACAGTTGGGGCTTTCGGCTTTTGGGAACTCTTTTTCCAAGTTTTTGTTTGCGCGACCCCACAACCCGCAATTGTCGGGTTACGGATTTCAGGATCCTTTAATAATTTTTGTGAATAAGATTTTCGTGTGAAACCCGTAACCCGCAATTTTGGGATGTGTCTTTTGAGAATGGGCTTTCCATTTTGCGATTTGATTAGACCCACAACATGCAATCTGCACTGTCGGGTTTCAGCTTGCAGGATCCTTTAATAAACTTCATAAATAAAACTAAATCCTCCATCCCACTTCAGTTGATCTCAGCCATCCGTTTGTTTTGATCGCATGGGTGTCTTTTAATCTGTCTTTTAATAGGGTTTTTTTCTGTTTTAGTTTTACATTTTTACATTTGAAGAATTATCTCATCACACTGAAGATTTTACTTCCGAATCCTTACCAGGGAACATTTTTAAACTGATATTCCATTACCTCTAGCCGGATTACTACCTTTGTTATGCTTGGTGTTTAACAGTCTCATTTCGTCTTGGCACCTCTTCGGTATTCTTTTCTACTCCTTGAGATTTTTATGCCATTATGCTTATTTCAGTCTGCAAGACCCTTCCATTTGTTTTCATTAAATCTAGTCATCTGATTTCGGTTTGATAGGTATGCAAGAATTGTTGGTCTGCGTAATCAAGGTTCTTTTTCAGTCACTTCGTAGTCTGTTTTTCAAGCCATAATTTCCATTTTTGTCATAAATACGAAGTCATAATTGTTGATGTGAAATTTGCTTGTAATAATGAGCTCGTAAAAGCAAGTTAAGCCATGCAAGTAGTAATTGAATTTGTACTTTCGCATAGGCTTAGATCCAACTATCGCACATCTTGGCTCATTTTATTACAGTTGAGATAATTAGAGGAGATCGGTCGTATAACTTTAATTATTGCGATTTGTCCTGCCTAATTATTATCATCTTATCAGTCGGCCTTAGATTAGCAACGAGCATGAAACCTATAGCTCATCCTTTGTGTCCTTCAAGAGGAAAAGTTTTACATGATAATTTTGCTAAGTTTCCTCCTGAACGTATCTGTTATGAATAACATGCAGACAGGTAATGAATCCTTCAATCCCAGTTTTGAAGATGAAGAGTTGTATCCCTTGCTATATCAAGAACCTTTGTCACCACCTTTTGATGCAGGCATTCCTGACTTAAGTAGTGATAGTGGGGAAGAAGATTCTGAAGCTCTATGTGTCTGCATGCATTTTCTTAACGACAAAGGAAAGAAAGTTCCTAAGGAGCTGACTGACTGTGACGACGATGTTATTTGATATTTTATAATCAACTAAGAACTTGATGTTTTGCTGATTTCTCCTGAAGTGGATCCTTTACTGGATATTTCTATTTTTGAAAATGTAGTTCATGACCTAGAAGTTCCCATGGTGGACTCTCTACAAGCCAAACTACCTGTTGCCAATAATCAACAAGTCAGGGTCGAATTCTTATTGTGTCATGAGGATCTCTTCGATTAGCAATAAATCCCGAAAAAAAAACCAGTGCTAAAGTACGAATGGTTAGAGAACCGGTCATCATGGAGGGCAAGATTCACATGTATCTTCGTACTTGGCACAAGCTAGCGAAACATGATATGGAGAATAACATGTGCAATGTTAACTTTAGAATCTGTTAGTTTCTCAAATATAGACGAGTTGTTTGACATATATGAGAAGTGGCAAGATTTCTTGGAGCAATAGTTGGATCCGATTTTGTAATCTCTATTTTCTAGGGATCTCTATTTTGGCACTCTATTGTAATTATTTAGAGAAGGATACCTCTTGTAGTGAGGGGTTGGTAATTTTGGAGTTGCAAATCAGCAGGAGACTGGACGGGAGATACTATGTTTAGCAAAGCCTTTTGTAATTTCTGTACAAGACCTCTTTTAATACAGTAAAGTCATCTTTTGATCTATCACTTGTTATTCTTCAAGTTTATTTGAGAATTACTTATTGTGTACTTGAGATTGTCATCTACAGTGCATGATGTCTTTTGCATATATTTAAGTGTATGGATCTATTATATTGGTTTTCCTGTATGATTGATTTATGCTTAAAAGTGTTTTATTGAGTTTATTCAATTTAAATACTTTCTTTATCGATTTATGCAAGTGATTCATAGCACAATAATCATTGTTAATTTTTCAATTAGCAAAGTGGTTACAGGTTTATCTTGAACAGGCTTAAGTACTTGAATTATTGTCTTTTAATTTTCGTTAATGGATTGTGATTTAAGTTAATAAGTGAAACAATTAAACGCATTTCTGTGAAAGGTTGTAATTTACTTATTCATCACACCTTAGGGTTAATCTGCACAAGATCAAGCTTTCATTTTAGAATAGGACTGACTTAGACTAGTTTCCCTTTTCTAAAATAGGTTAGGTTAACTTTGTTTTACAATATCCACACCTTGGTTTTCCTTGACTGGAAAACTGATCTTATAGGTCAACTCATCTACTCTTAGAGTGCCAGCGGAGGCCTAATATCCATGGGGGATCACCACACCAAACATGTTGGGGATAGAATTGCCCTTGTGTAGGGTCCTTTGAAGCCTTTCAACTTGGGTTTTATTCCTTTGTTGAGTGTCTTGGAACATTCCAGCACCTTTTGCATCTAACCTGCACAACCGAGGCATCAACAGTTCCTTGAGACAAAAGTAGATGTAGGTTGCTGGTTTGTACCAGGGATAGTATTCTGTGTAATGGTCTGAGTCATAGTGCTCTGCGCACTCACTCCTGTGGTGTTATTAGTATTGACTATCTGTGGGATGGGCTGCATGATGCTCACAACGGGTGGGCTCTGGATTGCTACAGTCTAAGGTGTAATAAGTTGGATTATGGTTGATAACTGTGTGTTCTGATTATTGAGGTCAAATGGAATTTCGGTATCTATATGTTTTCTAGATCCTCTGGGATTATTTTCTTTAGTGAGCTTATATCTCTTTCCACTTCTTAAAGTATGCTTTTCTTCGTCAGAATCAATGTATTTTTTTTCTACCATGACAAATTTAGAATTATTACTGCATTCTTAAAACACCTTTCTTAGCTAGAAGCATTTTAATGTATAGACAACGGTTTTTCAGGAACTTACCTCTAAATCCTTCCAAAAAGTATGCTTCATCTTGTCTGTAGGATTTCAGCGTGTCTACAGTGAACTCGGTCACAAATCCCTCAAGTATGATATCAACCCAGAAGTCAGCTGCTCGTGATAGTGGGTTGTCTATTGTTTTGAGTTGTTCAGTAAGTTCCGGAGTCCACTCTATAGTTACTCCTCCTTGAGAACAATTCTTTCTTTCTGCTAGGCGCGATATCCACTCGTGCAACTCGGTTGGAAATGATGCCTAGAAAATCTCGTGGATGTCCATCCACAAGTATTTGTTCAACCACTCTATGTTAGATAGACGTGGGTGTTTCTTTTGTTTCTTTGCAAATGATCTTTCGATCTTATCACAGCAAGCAGAACCATTTGTTGGTCATACTTACTGATCTAGAGGTTTTCCAATGTAGACCCAGGTACTTCGTGGTACCAGATACCAATAAAAACCCTATTCAACGGCCCTTTCGGCAACAGACTGCGAGAAGTCTAAAGTCTCACCCGAGGAGAAATTTTGGGGGTGGTTGCAGAATCAGGTTTCCACAACATGGTGATGTGAGGGCTCAAACTGACTGATGCGCAACACGGAAAGACTTACACACTACGGATAAATGACTATGTGAAGTATTCTACTTCGCATTGAGTACAACTGCGTGGTACTAATGAACTATAGCAGTAGGTTTGCGCAAAGGGTAGATATATACTTCTTGCAGATCTCTGTTTGTGGATTCTTAGACTTGGCCATATGATGATAAGCTATCAATCAACTTATCTCGCAGCATTTATCATGGATCAGCGCGACAGATCACGCATTCACTTCAAGGCTTAATCAAACTAGTCAATCTTACTTAACAGTCTTAATTGTTTGTCCACACTTAGACCGATCTCAAACATATGTAATGGAAGGAATTATAGAATGCTGTGCACCCTGATGCAGCACTTCAACTTCTAACAATTAACTCTGTGATTATTTAGTAGATCCAGACTTTGAAAGGCTTATAGATGTTGATCGTTAACATTCATCCATATATACACTACTTAACATCTTATTCCCATTTCTTCCACGGTGAATATAGATAAAAGCAATAAATATCAGATAATAGTAATATCAAGCATTCTTATTAAGCAATCAACAATGGAAAGCACCTAGAGCATCACATAACATGGATTTAACATGGTTCACCCCCCTGGATGGAAGGCTACATCCACAAGAACTGTTGTTTTATTATCTTTTAAGGAAGGGTACAATAGTTCTTTGTCTGCGCACTCAGCTGCAGACGCTCTTCTCTCTCAAAGTTAGGTCTCTGTGCACTCAGCTGCAGGGCCTTTACAATAGCTTCAACTTACAAACTATGATAATATTCAATGATAACCAACAAAATGAAGAGTCAGCCTTCCCTTACAAAATTTCCTTACTTATAGATCAAGACCCATAGGTCATGTATTTTACATCTCAATGGAAAAAACCCTTAGGTTTACAAAACTGTCACATGCGCACCAATATGTTGCTCCCACCTAGTTGTTCCTTCTTTCACGGCCTTTAGACGGTTGGTTCAAGTAGTAGTTCTTTGTGTGTGCTACCAGTCACCATCCTCCCGATCAGAACCTACCCCCTACTTGGTAGTTATCGAGTATCTTTTCCAAAACTAGATCTCCGATGACCTAACTGGAACATGTGTTGTCTTCCATCCAACACTCTTCTTAGTTGGATCTTCCATTGATAGAACACATCATAGCACTATTCTCCTCACAGCACTATCTTTGCAATTGTACCGACACTGTGTTGTGCGCAACTTCATAGCATACCAAAACTTATCCCGAAATTGTTCCAACTTAACTGTGCTCATCTTGGAAGTTCTCAAGATCCTTCCTACTGAAAAATGCCCCACTTGGGCCAGGCCCAACAGCTGGGAGGAGATAGTATATTGACTTGGGCTCAAATGAAGAAGGTTTTCTTGGATAAATATCAATAATATTGTAAATATAAAGATCGGAAGGAAGCAATATTTAAAATGATCCAGCAAGAGGACGAGAACCTAGAAGACTATGTGGAGAGATTCCAATATAGTTTGCAAAGATCAAGACAAAACGGGTTAAATGATGATACATTGAAAAATCTACTCTTACGAGGGATCAGAGATGATTGAATTGACTTCCTGAATTTGATGGGTGTAGGGGATGTATCCCTAATAAAATATGTAGAAATATGCGACCAATGCAGAAGGTATTCAAGGAATGCCTCCAGATCGGGAAGAGGGATCCGAGACACAGTAAATAGAACCACCAAGAATTCAAGAGAAGGAGTTTCAAGGATGGAAATTGGAAACCTCTTGGATGGTTTTAAGACTGACATACTCAGTTCCTTGAGTTCTCAGTCAGATGCACTTCAACCAAAAGAAAGGCAAGAGGAGGAAGATCGAGCTTTGGCTATTTTTGTCCTAAATGCAGAAAGAGACACCCTTTGAAGAGCTTCCCATTAGAGAGAGTGGAAATCTGCTTTATATGCAACTAGGAGCATCCTACGAAAGACTGCCCTTTGCTTCCAGGACTCAAGGCCATATATGAGGTAGCAGGGACAGATGCAGAACCTGTTTGTTTTATATCTCAAAAGCATCCATGGAAACCCCAACCCTCAGGTACAGTACTAGATCCCATGCGAACATTTAATCCTTATTGGAATAATGCTCAAATACATTAGCCACAAGTTCAACAAAATTCTTAGCCTTGGTACCCACCTATGCCTCAACAAACATGGGCACCTTCATATCCACAAAGTATCCCTTGGCAATCCAACAGGAGGAATTCAAGTTTTGGGAATCAACAACAAATTCAACATCTACCCCCTCAAGTACAGAATCCTCAATTCCCATGTGCACTAGTACAACCGTTAATGCAACCTCTTCCATAACCCCAGTTAACCCTGCCATTGAACAATCCACCTCCCAAACCACTTCTTCCTGCACAACCCACTCCTAGCCCTAATAATAAGGTTGGACAACTTGCAATGGCTATTGAATTAGCTAATTATCCATCCTATTCCATTTCCACAGTGGAATGCCACGACATTCAATTGTGCTCTGGCAGAAAAATTAATAAAACTACCTCTTCTATAATTATAGAGGAAGAAGATGAAGAGACACTAGAAATCTTACTAGTCCAATATGAAGAGACACCGACGCAATCTGAAGATAATTCCCCACCCATCCCACCTAGGAAATCGCCACAAACAGAACAAAATCAACCTCCACCATATCCTGAGCGCTTAATCATAGATAAATTTATGCCTCATTCAGAATTTGATCTCCTTGGAGAATTACAAAATGTCTGCATGAAGATTCCACTCTTCCAAGCCATTAAAGACATCCCCATTTACTCCAAAGCTATCAAAGAGTTATGTTTGAAAAAACCAGGAAGGAAAAGAAAGGACCCCCCAATAGTCCACGTGATAGGAGATTTGGCAAAATTAATGATGGGGAATGCTCTTACTGCTAAGTACTCTGACCCCGGTAGCCCCATTGTCAAAGTACAAATCAATGGCATTTCTCTCTCTAATACACTGGTAGATCTAGGAGCGGCTATTAATGTCGTGACTAAACAAACAATGAATAGATTGGGCATTACAAATCTTCGACAAACTTCCACTATTTTACAGTTGGCTCATCAGTCTCCTGTAAGACCCGATGGCATTATAGAATATGTTTTTATTTCAGTGGATTCATGGGAATACCTGGTGGACTTTATGGTCTTGTAGACAAAATCAAATTTGGGAGGCTATCCTCTAATTCTGGGTTGACCATGGTTGTCCACAGTGGATGCTTATATTGGTTGTCGATAAGGAAATATGCGCATATCCCATGGTAATGTTGTTAAGGAACTCACTTGGTATCCTACTGTGAAGCCAATGATACAACTAGAACTTCCCTTGTGTCCAGATGAAGAGGAAAATGAGCAAGCAGATGAAACCCTACAGTTGTACACGATTGAACAATCGCTGGAAGAAAAACAATTAACTGAGGATGATTTGCTCAGTCAATTTATTTCTTCTAGTCCTTCGAGAGATTTTATGGAATTGTTTATTTTAGTTTGCGCTACCCAACAAATTGACAGCATTCCAATTTCATCTACGACACCTGATATTACTTCTACTCTCTATGGTGATTCTGCAATTAGCGAAGTGGAAATTGAACCTGGCAAGCTTTTAAAGATTAGCTCCAAATTGTGGAAGCAACAAATAGAACATCTTACCTTTGTATTAAAGAAACATAAGTCTGAATTTTCCTGGGATTACAGTGACATGAAAGGTCTGCACCCTGACATGTGTACACATCATATCTATACCAAGGATGATTCCATACCTATCAAGAAACCCCAACGCAGGATGAATCCGGCACTCAGAGAGGTGGTCAAAGAGGAACTTCAAAATTTGTTGGCTAAAATTTTTATTTATCCTATTTCTGATAGAAAATGGGTGTCTCCACTGGTCATAGTTACTAAGAAGAACGGAAAATGGCGTATTTGTGTTGATTACAAGGAATTAAACAAAGCTACACATAAGGACCATTTTCTGTTACCTTTCATCTATCAGGTGTTGAACACACTAGCAGAAAAAAAGTATTTATCCTTTATGGATGGCTTCAGTGGGTACAATCAGATCAAGATAGCACTGGAGGATCAAGAGAAAATGACATACACATGCCCATGGGGTACCTTCACATACTGCATGTTACCTTTCGGATTATGCAATTCCCCTGCTACATTTCAGTGGGTTGTTCTCAACATCCTTTCCGATCTTATTCATGACACTATGGAAGTTTTTATGGATGACTTTACCTCTCATGGTGAAGATTTTGCAGAAGCTTTGAATAATCTGTACAAAGTACTTACATGATGCAAGGAAGTGAACCTCTGTCTCAGCAGTGAAAAATGCATAATGATGCTCTCTCAAGGCATCGTTCTGGGTCATCTCATATCTCCTGATGGGATCAAACTAGATCCAGCAAAAATTTAGGTAATCTGCAATTTACCAATCCCATGCACACAAAAAGAGGTATGCAGTTTTATTGGATATGCAGGTTATTATAGAATATTTGTACAAAATTTTTCAAAGATTGCTAGTCCCTTATTTCTGCTCATGTCCAAAAACAAACAATTTGAGTGGATTGATGCCTATCAACTAGCTTGGGAAACTTTAAAACAGAAAGTCTCTACTGCACCTATCCTATGGGGACCAAATTGGTCCTTGCCTTTCCTAATCTCCAAAGATGCCTTTGATACTACCATAGGAGGAGTCCTAGGACAGTAGGAAGATCAGAAACCCTACGCCATATATTTTATTAGTAAAAATCTGACTGCTACCGAACTTAATTATATAGTGACCGAAAAAGAATTCCTGGCTGTCATTTATGCTATAAATAAATTCCTCCATTACATTACAGGATACGTAGTGATTGTCCACACTAACCACTTTGCTATCAAATACCTCATGAGCAAACCTATCACAAATGGCAGAGTCACTCGGTGGATGTTGTTTCTACAGGAATTTGACATTTCAATAATGGACAGGCCAGGTAAAACTAATGTGGTTGCTGATTTTCTTTCATGAACAACTATTAATGAAAAATCTCAACCCATGGATGATGCTTTCCCAGATGAACATTTGTTTTCTATTTCTACTATTGTACCTTGGTTTGCAGATGTAGCGAATTATTTGGTTGCAGGAAGACTTCCAGGGCATATGAAATCAAAGGAAAAGAAAAGGATTGTGTAGCGTAGCAGCAGATTTTCATGGATTGATGGCTATTTGTTCTATATGGGAACGGACTTGATGATCCATCGAAGTGTTCGTGAGGATGAAATTTATCAAATTTTGAGAACCTTTCATGATGGCCCATGTGGGGGACACTTTGCCAACAAACGAACAACCCGCAAGATTCTACAATTGGGCTATTATTGGCCTACAATATTTAAAGATGCCCGAGAGTATGTCAGGAGTTGTCATAGCTGCCAAAGAATGGGACAACCACTATAGTCAGATGAAATGCCACTTCAGACTCAGCTTGTGGTGGAACCATTTGAGAAATTGGCATTGGATTTTGTCAGCCCTATCAAACCTCAATCCAGGCAGAAATCATATATCCTAGTATGTACGGATTATGTGACTAAATGGGTTGAGGCGAAGGCACTTCCATGGGCAATAGAACAGGTAGTTTCAAATTTCCTATATGCAGATATTTTCACAAGGTTTGGAGTTCCATGGGAGATTGTTACTGATGGAGGATCACAATTCACATATAAACTCATCAAAGCTCTCACAACACAGTACCATATCAAGCATAGGGTAACTTCACCATATCACCCTCACGCCAATGGGCAAGTGGAAGGTGCAAACTGAATTCTGGAATCTGTGCTCACAAAGACTGTCTAGCTTCATCAAAGAGATTGGGATGATAGGTTTCCTGAAGCCTTATGGGCTTACAAAATAGCATGGAGAAGAACCACGGGTTTGAATCCATATCCGTTAGTCTACGGTAAGAAAGTCACCCTACCAATAGAAGTAGAGATTAAAACATTAAGAACTGCATTTCAATTAGGCATGGATCTATCACAGGCTCAACATAGTCGCCTGCAGCAACTTAATGAGCTTGATGAATTGCGATTGGCCACCATAGAACGTACAACCATTGTGCAGTAGCAACGAACCAAGCGGCATGATCAATTCATCAAAAGTAAGTATTTTCAAGAAGGTGACTGGGCTCTTCTCTACGATTCCAGGTTCAAAAATTTCAAAGGGAAACTTCACACTCATTGGCTAGGACCATATGAGATCGAAACAGTTTTTGATAAAGGTATAGTACGACTCGAAACCATTGATGGCAAGGGAATGCTTCTTATGGCCAATGGTCACAGACTAAGGCCATATAAGAAACCATTGTCCAAAGAGGCGTTCATCTGTAACATTGTTGCATGTTGGTGTACCAAAGATTTTGAGATCATTACCGCGACCCCTGCAGGATAATATATATATATATATATTGGACTTTGAAAATCCTTCTGGGACGTAGTCCTAAAAAAAAAGAAAAATAGACTGTGAAAATCCTTCTGGTACACAACCTAAAACAATATAAATAATAATAATAATAAATTCACCTCTGAATTCTTTGCGGGGACATTTTACAGCAACTCCTTCTTCTTATCCATACATTTTTCATATCCCATTCATCCTCATTTCACTCCATCTCCCTCCCTGGTATCAATTGCTCATTGATGTCCCTGAATTTTTTTGAAACACTCTTAAGACTATTTGATAGGGATTTCATATGCTATTTTCTCTTGAACACAATAGAAATCATTCCCATTTCATTATATAACCCTTTCCGACATCTTCCATTTCATTACAGAACTCTTTCTGCTTCACTACAATAAGCTTTTGCAATATTATGGATCCCTATTCTGTTCCATTACAAAACCCTTTCCATTCCCTTACAGAACCCTTTCCTTTCCATTACCGAACACGTTCTGTCCCATTATAGAACCCTTTCCGTTCCATTACAGAACCTATTCCATTCCATTACTGAACCCTTTTCGTTCCATTACAGAACCCTTTCCATTCCAGTACAAAACCCCTTATCCACTTCACATACCCTTTCCGGGATGTTACAGAATTCTCCCCTGTTCCACTTCCCATACCATTCCGTAATACCATGGAACCATCTCACACAACATTACGGATTCCTTTTCCAGCATATCCCTGCACTTTAACTGTCACATAATCCAGTCATTTTTTGCGTCACGGAATGCCCCTTCCACATGGTGGAACCCTTCTTACCTGTATGGGGCCAACATCCTTGATGTCACTGACATTTGGAGGATTCGAATCACACATAGCAGTGATCTGCAGCATCGCAGATTCAATTTCAACAGCTAATCCGGGGCACATCAATTCTTACCTGACAAGACTTCATCCTGGAACATCATTGCAGTTTACTACACCCCCATCAGTGCAAAGAGTGGAGAACCTTTTTTCCTTCTTCTCACCGCTGCAATCAACCATCCATTGAACTTCATGCGCCTCTTCTCAGGTAAGCCAGGTACGTAAACATCCTTCATTCGCTTTTTGACAAGTACAAGATAATGGATCATGAATTATTAAGCCATTAGTACCACATACGGTTGTGTGTCGAATTGGTTGGGGGGGGGAGAACGTAGAGTTGCCTTTAAATATAGTAGCCACTACAGTGATACAAAAGAGGAAACTTACCAGTCCTGACTAGTAGCAACACCCTGACGCCACCTTGTGATACCATGATAACCCACCTTCTGATAGTCCAAACCCATATTTTTCTTTGAAGAATCGGAAAGTCTGAAGCATTATAGGAGTCTGAAGGGAAGCAAAGAACAAAGAACAATGAGGGGAGAAATCCGTAATGATCCTGAGAATACAGACATGGTCTTTGGATTCAAGGAAGTGAAAACAATTTTTCAACAGGCAGGATGGCTGGATTATTTTGATAAAATGAAAAAAGGAGATGTTGTGATTGCAATGGAATTCGCACTCACATATGACAGTACAGTTGCAGAGGTATGAGGGTTGAAAGTCCAAGCGGATGAGCTGACAATTGCAAGAGTCTCTGGATTACTGTAGATAAGCGAAATATGGTTCGAGAGACGGGTGCGAATGAACCCACTTAGGGATGTGTTTTTGGAACCTGGTGAACTAGTGCAAGGGACAGAACAGGGGACATGGCGAGCTTCATTTCCAATTCCATGGGGCGAGTTCGCGCTCTCAGTGTGCAAATTCATCACATGTGAAGGTTGGTTCAATCTAATATTTGCTTATCACTTTAAAATTATGAACCATCTAAGACATCAGAAATATATCAATATGCCATATTTACTATGGAAATATTTAGAGTTGATGAGTAGAATGGTTAAGAGTAGTAAGTGTCTAGACACTAGTTTGGCATATCATGGTTTGATCAAACTATTGGTGGAAGATTCCCTACAAAAGAAAAACTAGACATGGGAATCATTCGTAGGCATATCCTCGAGTACCAGGCAGACAGGGAGGAAGAGAAGGAACACATTAGAAAATAATCCAGAAACCCAAAGGAAGAAATCAATTCATAGGGGAAACATGAGAAGTCTGCAAGGTGAAACGGCAACCAGTTCAATTGAAGGACCCCATACCCGTTCAAGATCAAGGGATAAAAAAGAAGGACAAAATAAAATTTCCTTATTCAAAATGATGAATTTGATGGAGGACGAGAAGCATTCACTATGACAGGAAGCACCATTGAAAATTGTGGAAATCAAGTTGGGTTGTAGAATGTAGAAGAACAGTAGAAACAGCAGACGGCTACAGTCAAAGGGATGCGAGGTAACAAGTCGAGGAAATTTCAGCATTTTCTGTTGTGCAAATACCGAAGAGCATATGGTAATCTAGGGAAAGATTATGGGGAATTGAAAAAGTCTTATCAGAAGCAAACAGAGGAGGTGGTATCCCTGCAAGAGAAATTGCAGAGATTAGAGGAATATAAAATGAATATCCTTTTGGAATCCGTGGAATTGGAAGGCGAACAGAGGGAATATTTCAGGGAGACATTCAGTGATGAAGGGGCAGAGGTTAGTGTGCAAATAAAAGATATAGAACCCGAGGAGGGTTTTGAAGTGGAAGAAGCAGAAAATCAAGGGATGTATGAAGATATCCATTGGATGAAACCCGAATAAGGAACTTGGAAGGAAGGGCAGCCTAGCTGTAGGCAACAACAAGGGAACTGGAAGAATAACTAAAGTCGGTTGGTGACTAGAGAAAGGATAAAGGAAAGGAAACAATTACAGAGCAGCTACAGAGACACGATTATGCTCTAGCCATGAGGAGGCTTAGTCAAGAAGTGGAGAAATTGAAATTTGAAAAAGAATACATGAATTATCTGGCTCACTCCATGAGGAATCTAAGATCCCTTTGAATCTTTACTCTGTAGTTTTGAAGGAACAACTCATAATTTTAGGTTGTCAATGGTAACCATGGGGTATAATGATCACATTGAGATGGAAGATCAGTTCATTGCTGCTTTTTCCAGAATTATTGACGAAGAACAAGATGTTTTATGTGAATTATATATGCATAATTTGGTTATGAAAGACTATGTGGATTGGGACCCAAACCCTCATGTAGGGGAGTTACAGCTAGGGTCATTCATGTTCTTCATGAGAAATCATTTGAGATGGAATGCCACCGCTGTAGAAAATATTCAATGGGAAGATTCTCTTTGGGTGAGAGGTTCCCCCTCAGTTGAAAAATTATTCACAGCTAGGAACTAGGTTATGCAAGATCAAGCATTTGTTACACTTCTGGGGACCACCCAATTTAAAGTGGTTTAGGAGTGCAAGAATTGGATTCCCTTTCACAGGTTGGAGGCTTTGCTCTATCTATGAAGAAGGATTAATTCCCTGAGTCCAGAATTGAAAAGAAAAGATCCCTTCTCTATCAGGATGTTCGAACGAGCCCTAGAAAGAGTACATACCTATGTTGATTGTTTGAGTGTGCATAGAGATAATTGGATTGGGCTTCAATTCCATTTTCCTATACTTTGGTGTTCTATGATAGATGGAGAGGACAATGAGTTTCGAAAAACTGTCAATGAACAGAGGGGATTTTATAGTGCAGAGGAAGGTGGCTATTCTTCCTATAAGTGGAGTGATGAGTGCATGAACAAATCTCCAAGTACCCCTGTTAGTGGATGACAGTCTTAGTTTGCATGAGGACATGCAAACCTTTTGGTTGGGGGGAGATGAAGGGCTGTGTATATGACCCTTTTTGTTCTCATATTTTGCTTAGTTTATGAACTTTTTGACTTGATCCTATATTACCACTTGTTCTCTTTATTACATTTGGCAATGTTTTGGCTTTGGTAAGGACTGATCTTGTTTTCCTTGTTATTTGTCAAATTGCTTATGATTTGGATAGACTTATGATGCCATGATTTCCTAATAAAGAAGTGGTGTTTCAGGTTCAATGTTATTCTACTTTCAGGTTCCAGAATGAAGGAATTATGGGAGCAGGACACTTGCATATAAGTCTCAAGTTTATATATTATGCTCCTGCTCATTATGTTACATCATTATTGGTCAACTACTTAGGGTCCACATGGTTATGCAATCAATCCGGGGATTGATGATTCTGTGTTCAACTCATCATTTCGGGCCTTCAATGACTCAAGTTGTTGGGTCATCCAACGGGTTGCTTACTACTTCGATCCATTCTTGGGATCACCTCCACTCTCCATGGAACTAGTTCTTGGATTGGCTCACGAGATCCTTTGGGAATCATCAGACGAGCCTCATTTGGGAATTGGTTGTAAATGCACACTCTTTCATGATTTTATTATGAGCGCTAATGTATAAAAACTGTGAATCTCCTATGGGAGAGTTCAGCCATCATATTGCACAGATTAATCAAACACTGTTGTGATCATACCTTTGATATATAAATCTATATTTTCCTGATTCTGGATGTGTTAATCAATTTTGTGTGAGTGAGTGGATTGCCCAACTCTTGTCATCGAAGGCAGGGCCCCCTTTTGTGGCAGGTGTTGTTGTAGTTAGGATTTCCTTTCCTTATGCATTTAGTTGATGTTGATGCAATTGATTTTTTGATTTAATTATTTCGCATTTATAATTGGTGTGCTGATCATAGTTAAAGTGTGAATGCTTAAGTAGTGACATGACTAGATAGTGTAATCATTTTTTATCATTTGCTAGGGAACATAGAGGAATATATGGATTATGAATATTGAATCACGAATACTTCTTTGGTGGATGGTCGCATTAAGATTGTTGTTGGGATTATGTTGCTAGCTAACAATGATAGAAGCAGACTGTTAAATTCAATTAGTTCATTATGATTATTTTACTATAGCTATTGTTTATTGAATTGCTTTCGTGTGAACTTCTAAGTTTGCTAAATCTAGGTTCAGGCATTAATTTCTTTCCGCAGCATAGCAGAATGTTTGTTGAAATTTGGTAGTTAGTGCTTCTGGTTTGATTGCAAATTGCCTTCCGTGAGTTGTGATTTTCTTAGAAATCTATTCCCCAACAGTTGCATTCTAATTCTAGTTTAGTAATCCATTGATCTCCTCTGTGTTAAAATCATTCAAATTACAGTGTCTGACATATACTTTGTCTGGTAGCTCATAAGCCTTTGTGGCCCTGGGTTGATAATTTATGGAGGTTGTTTTATCATTGAGATTAAACAAGACTTTGTTGTTAGCTTAAGTTAATATTGGAATTTGTTCTCTTTTTTTCCGTAAAGAATATATATTTAACGTGATTTTTTGTTCATAAATAATAGATATTTTGGTTAGTTAGAATCGGTATTTGGGAACTATCAATGTTTTTTTTAGCAGAAATAATTTAAGCATACATGGATAAAGTGCAAAAAAGACCAAAAAATACCAGGTAAAGCAACATCAAGACTACAATTCCTCTAGATTGTACCCCATAGGGATTGTGATTTTCTTAGTTAGAAATTAATTTATCTCAATATATATTGTTCAATGAGAATCTCTAGATGCAAGCTTGACAATATTGCTCTACAATTCAAATCTGACATTGAAAATTGAACCTGTGTTTGAATTTATTTCAGCAGAAAATGCGCTCCCAAACAATAACAAACTTACAACCTTGTATAAATTGTAATTGATAAAGTTGTGTGTCTAATCTTGTAGCTTCTTAACTCACCATGTAGATTGTGAATCCAATGCAAACAATATTTTTTTCCACGGACCCATAGGTATGCGCATTTCCTTGAGATCATCATCACCCATTTGCCCTCAAAGAAGTCATGATTTCTACTTCTTCTGCTTGAATGGTGATAAGGTGTAATGTCTCTAGAAATACACCCGAATTTTTTTTTCTTAAGGCTGTTTGAAATGTTGTAATACACATGCTTTTATAAATTAACCTTATCACTTATTTCTTAAGTGATGTTTTCTTGTTTGTTTCACTTACATCTAAGTAGGTTACCCCAATACTTATTTGTTATATCAATCAAAGTACATTCAACTCATACACATTTCGACGATAAGATTTAGATACCTTAACATTTACAACATACTTAGTCGACATATCCACCTTGACATTTCATATTAAGGGTCTTATCAAACATTCATAATTATAATACTTATGCCACGCTAAGCTCACTATCCTTAAAGTTCATACATTAAATATCGTATAACCATTTTAAGGAGGAGTTTAGTTTAGTACACCTAGCAATCCTTACAAATATATAGAGAGCTATTATGTCCCAGCAATAGCTAACTTTTGATATAAGAATGATCATTATTTTTCTTTCATTTCAACCTCTATATATATATATGAATATGAACTAGGATCCTAATTTTGATTTCCTCTCCCTCTTCTAATATATGTGTCTTATATATATATATATAATAAAATAGTAAACTGCACTTTATCAAATGAGATGAAATATCTAGTTTTTGACATTCTTTTTATGCATCAATATATTCTAAATTATTCTTCTCTATAAACAATTAAATAACAAAATATTTATTGCAACTATGAATCATTCAATTTATTTTTTTTATCCAACAATATATAACACTTATATATATTTTTATCTATAACTTTTATATATTTTCAAAAATGATAAAAACCTAATATTTCCTTTTGAAATATATAAACCCAAAACATCTTAATCAAAACATATACTTATAATTCAAATATGTAAATACCCATTAATGTTAATAAATATATAAAACATTTTCCTTAACCCAATATATATTATAATAATTCCATTTATATATATAAACCACACTCCAATTCCTCTTTATTATAAATGCCCTCTTAATATATATAAAGAATAACTATACTTTTGAAAATCCTCATTCCATATTTGCGCAAATGACAATTATATTATATGTTACCTTTTTATATATAAAAAAAAATATTATACTTTAACACCATATTTTGATAATTTTCTCATTCAACAAATTAATACTATAAATTAGTATCCTAACTCTTTTAAAATAACCAGTTGGACCCATTATGTTTATTATATCTTTTAACCAAACTATACTTATAAATATTACATTTCATTCATAAATTATCATTATAAGCATTTACGCTAATCGAATAGTACAATACTACAAGAAATGGGCTCTATCCGATTCCATTTAGTGTAAATATAAACATGATATTTTTACATGACTTTAACAATATAATTATGAACTGTAAATCGTATCAACACGAAAATATATATATATATATATATCAAATAATCCAATAATATATATATATATATCAAATAATCCAATGGTAAATTAAAGTAAAAATTAATTGTAATCACATCTCAATTTAAACTTCGATTCGATTGCAAATGTAAATAGGGATATATATAATAATTCATTGTAATGACAAGTATATGTGAGTCGTTTCAACATAGCTCAACCTCAATTCAATTACTTGCATATTTATATACATGCATAATATATATAAGGACCCACTTCAAAGTCAAACCAAAATCAATTATAATGTAACTCTAAAGTCATATTAGCACATATCCATGCAATCGTTCTCTTAGTTCAACAAGTGATTTTTTTTTTTTTTACTAACAATACTCAAACGGATACGTGTCCTAACTTAACTTTGATACATGTCACAACTTAACTTGGGAGACGATTTATCATCACTCAATTTATTATTGAACAAAAATTACGAAAACAATTATAATTCCTACATTTTGGTTACCCTTGTAATTTTTGTTTTACAATACATTTGACTAAAGGAAGAAACCAACCTATTGACACATGACTCTTAGATATATATAAATTAACATTTAAAATTGGACAAATAAATTAATCTACTATATGAATTTTAATTTACTGATACTATACAATAGTTCACCTTAAAGCCAAGCCCGTGACATATATTAATTGACATAACAATAGTAATTCAATCTTTCATTTCATTTCCATTCTGTCTAATATAAAATTTATATAATCTTGAACATTTCATTTCAACATTATTATTCCATTCTACTTTTATAGAGTATGAATAGCATTCTATAAAATATAAGCCTACCTACATACAAGCATTTTATTTAATCTATTCCAAAAACTAAGACTTGGCTAAGCTATGGCTTGACTAAATTTTACAGTATTACCTTTCCATTCTATATCATAATTTATTTACAAAAGTAAATAGTTTCAAGAATATATTTATACTTTCTCTCATTTTCATAATTCCTAACTAAGTTACTTAATGGTAAAGAAAGTACGGCAAAACAGCAGTCCGCCAAAAGCTCTACCAACCTACTCGTAGGGAACACTACGTGGTTGGAGGAAATTCCTGGGTGTATAGGAAATGAATGGGCAGACCATTTAATTTACACGTAGTCCACACAGTTTTGTAATATAACACACCAAGTTAACTAGCAGTTGAATGGAAATGAAAATATTTCATTAGTTATGTCATATGCAAAGATTTCTCAAGAGGCAGGCCAAAGAAATTGCACAGTCCACACAGACTGGTCATGTCAATGCAGACAACAGAGATTTTTATGTGCAGACCACACCGAGCTTCATAACTATGTCCTTGAGATTCTAGTTAAGGCATTTAAACTGATAAACACTACTGTGACAGCTCAGAAACAACAGACAATGCTGAGAAGGTAAGGAAGACTGGAGAACAAACACGCAGCCAACAGGTACCGAGAGTTAAACGCATTTCTCATAGTTTGTTCATAAGGTAAGATGCAGAGATTTAAAAATATTCCAGTAGGAATCGCTCTCCACAGAGGTGATATCCACAGGAATATGCTTTTAGTGGCATCAAAGAAACTGCAAGTTTTAGGAAAAATCAATTTTAAAAGAAAACAATTAATAAAATAAACTGCTCATAGAAATCCTATAATCGAAAATTTGAAGGCATATACATATACAGATTTTTAATTTTGGTTAACATGACCCATTCATCTAATTCCCCAATACGTAATAAATAGTCTAGCAATTATTTTTGTTATTGGCCGGGATTCGATCAATTCTTTTAAGCGTTTTTTTGTAGATTATAATAATTCTGTTTAGAATTGATAGAAACCACTTTCATTTCTACTTTCTTAATCTTAATTTAACTTTATGCAATAATAGTATGAATTCGGTCTCTATGTTCAGAAAGTATATGAACTATTTAAATATGTACAAAATGCAAGGAAACAATCATTATCTATGAATTCAAACTATATTGCTACTATAAAACCCATAGCGCCTTGCACAATTATGCCTCATAATTTATATATTTAATCAAGCACATCTATACTATGATAGACGATAAATTCAAACAAGAACTAGCAATTTAATCTAAATTTAACTAGCAATTTAATCTAAATTTCTTCCTATCATTGATGAATTTATTAATCATGCATAAATAAAATTGCTTGCTTGAAAAGGAAGGGTAAAAGGTGCTTATCTTAGCATATAGAATGAGGTGACCAAAATCTTGACTGCAACGTTCCTCCCTTTCAACTTATCTCTGTTCCGCGTAGGTTTTCTCGCCGAGGGACCACCCGTGAGGTGGGCATGAAATCCCCTACGGCATAAGGTTGCTGCTCCCTTTCCTCTATTCGATTTTATTTATCTTTTCTTTCATTCTTTGCCTTCGAATATGAATAAGAAGATGAATAAAGAACCCCCTTTAGGACACCATAGTGCCCTTCTTATAGTCGAATTTAGATTTAGGTTACCAAGATAAATTCTTGTTCGAACTCAACTAATTAACTTTATTTAATTATTTTAACTAATCGACTTACTAAGTTAATCTTTAATTAATTAGTTTAAAAGTGATCTTTAAATGACTTTAATTAATTTATTTTAGATAAATATCTTATTTAAACTTAACTAGATATGTGAACATATCTTTTAAATTAGCTAAAATTAACTTAGTTAGCTATAAGATAAATAAGTTTTCTTAATGGTAAATTCACCCAATTATCTCTTTAGTTTTTATATTCAGTTTACTCGATATTAATAGCTATGTGTTTTCCATGCACGCCTATGCATTATGTACTAGTTAACATTTTCTTCTTTGGTAGATAAACTTTTATAGTTTTTTTTTTCATTCTTCCAAAGATTTTACCTTTAATTAAGGACAATCAGTCCTTCTTTAATCTTGGTCACTTTATTTATCTTATTTGCAATAATAATTTAAATATTTATCTATAATTACAAATATGTTTTCTTAGTAATAATAACTCATTTTATCCTTATTCCTAATTTATAATTAGGAAAATATTAATCATTTTCCGCTTAGGTATTTTAACAAAATATTTTGTCGAGGTCAATGTTCTAATTTTGGTTAGGCTAACTTCTTGTTTTTACCTAATGGTACTCAATATGCGTTAGCTCTAGATGCCAATAGTTAGGTCAAGGTAGATTATCACTGCCTTCCCGCAATTAGAAGTTTCTTCAACGTCTTTATCTAGGACTAATTATCGACATGCTTTTAGACTTAAGTTTTTTCCTTAGCGAACATATCAGTTCACTTCAAGTGGTCACGACATTAGGATGAACATTGTCATCAAAACTCATGGCTATGAAGCCATTCACCCTCTCCCCCTAGTGGATTCCATGCCCCAATCGTTTAGTTGCGTCAAGCCTTCAGTTTCATAAGTCTACAAATTCACTTAACACTTACAAAAACATAATCATACTTACAAATTTTTACCTGCAGAACTCCTACCAAGCTCTTTGACGTCGACATGTACATAGTTGTACTTTTTGTTGAAAAAACCCTAAAAGAGAAAGCGAGATATTACATAAGTTATTTTTTCAATCCTATTGATTGCAACAAACCGGCTACTGACATTTATTCATTGATTGGTGCTGCTTTATGAACTATCTTTCTTTGATCAAGCACATGATGTACCATCGGCTTGCTAGTTGGAACACGCTTGGAAGTAGAGCAACCTTTCATAACGAAAACAGTCCACCTAGTAGCTTGAGTGTTTGCAGAATGAGATATTTTTGGCTCTAACAACTATACGAAATTCAAGTATATATCTGACTCCACTTAGACTATCATTTCCATTTGGTGAACTCCTATAAGATTTCTTTTGTTGAAGTTTCATAAAAAGAGGTGCACACAAGTGTGCGCATTTGAAACTCAAGGCAATTCTCCCTCCCCATCATCATAAAGGTAATCATGTTTCCATTTTTCATGAGTTGGGCACTAGCATTTGGCTGTTTTGTGGGAAGCATAAGTGGGAGAATCATATGCACTGATCCCCAAATGCTCCTTGATAGACCTCTTCCTACCCATCGTTGTGACTCAATCCAATACAGGATGTTCTTGTTGGTAGTTTGCTTATCGCTTTATCCAAAGCATAATCATTATAAAAATCAAATGCTAGCACTTTTAACCATCTCTTGGTGCCCTCATATTTCTTTAAAAAGTTTAAAGCAAACCCCAAATACTGATATTATATATAGGAAAAGAGAGCCCACATCCCACAATTGAAATGAAGGCCTTGGGAACTTTGAATGATCTCATCTATTGTTTCTAGAGAAACAAAAATAAATTTGCTCTACAGAGATAATAATACTTGTGTTCTATATTGTCATTATAAAATCAAATTTTTAAGACCTTAAAGACAATATACACGTTTATTTTTATCTCAAGTTAAGACAATTTAGTCAAAAAATGTCTTAAATATTGTCTTAAAACTCCCCTCTATGGAGTAAATTCTATGGGGGTAAATTAAATGCTAGAAAAAGAAAAGCCAACACTAGCTCTGAGTCCGGTTACTGTCTTTTTAATCTGTGTCCAGGTTTGATTTTGAAATGATGTTGTGTGATAACGGATTTCCAGTTTCGATTCACATGTTATTCATGTTATATTAATGAGGGGTAACGATTGTTAATGATGTCGTTGTGTGATAAACCAATGCTAATATTGATTCATATGTTGTAATGACGTTATTTCTGGTGTTATATGGATGAGAGGTAACTATTGTTATTTCAAGATTAAACAATTTAGAGTCCTGGATCGAATACACTGTAAGATTTAACTGTCGAGCAGTCTCAACGATAGCTTGGAAAACAACCTTGTATCTATTTCTATGTTCTCTCTCAGTAGCTAAGCTCGGACGATCCGAGCAGTGTTGTCTTTGTTTCTGGTATGACTCTGTATATATTAAATAATATTCCCGAGAGTTTCCAACTACAAATCACATCTTTAGCTTGCAACCAAACATCGACGTGAACTTACAGGCTTAAACTCCTTCATCTGTAACTTTTACAAACAGATCGATGTTAACGTTGTGAACCATTCAGTCTGTGCGCCTTGTTGTTTCTAATAATGTTTCTGCTAAATGTAAACGGTACTGATCAGCAAATTCCAAAATCTATGCATATGTAAATTGCTATTGATTCCTTTAAATATATTATTTAACAATCCAAAAAAAATGGTTCTTTCTCTAATGATTCCGTAGTTTATGTTGAAACACGTCATATAATTCCAACCACCACATAAATGTGATTGATGTAACTGACTCCACCTCTGTACCTTTTATTAATGCTGGATTAATGTTGTAGATAAACCATTTACTGTTTTGAAAAGCTCAGAAGTCTCGAGATTCATTAAAATTCTAGAAGCAACATATATGTAGTTTTTTGGAAGTCTATCTTGGATTTTGGGCTGTAATGTTTGGTGAAGTTGAGATCTCAAAAAACAAAGTTTTTTTTTTTACATATATTATGCTATATATTAGTCTATAGGATTTGCTTACGTTGGTTGTTGTCTTAATGTGAATGCTTACATATCTACGTTGAATAGATTATTATTTAGGCAACATTTATTTTTATGTTTTCGATGTTTGATTCCCTTGCCTCCTATCATTTTGGTATCAGAGCTAATACCAAGGTTTAGATATTATTATCTTCCATCTTAGAAGTCGTCAGCCTAGACCAAGGAGCCAGTTGTTGTGTGAAGAATATTCTGTGAAGGAAGAACCTCTCGGTGTTGGGTTTATCTCCACCATTCAAACCCTAGGAAGAAGCCATAACTTGTGAAGCTCTCCATTATAGAGATCTGCATCAAAAGAGATTTGTGTTAGTTGGTTTATAATAAAAATTGCAAGCACCAGAAACCCAAGTCAGTTCCATTGAAAGAGAAAGGGGGAGCTAGGTATTTGAAAAAGGGGACAGAGGATTCATAGACTGTAAAACTTTTAACCATGGCCACCACCAGTAGCTCTGTGTAGCCACGAATTCCCACATTCTCGGGTAAAAATTACGATTTTTGGGAAACAAAAATAAAAACTCTTTTTCGTTCTCAGGATATTTGGGATTTAGTGGAAAATGGGTATCCTAAACATCAAGATTAGAAGCCTTTTTGGCTTTGCCTCAAGAGAAAAGAGTTCTACTCAATAATAACATAAAGAAGAATGCTAAATCCCTACTCTTCATCTAACAAAGTCTAGATGAATCAATCATTCCAAAAATTGCTTCTGAAGATAACTCAAAAAGAGCATGGGACATTTTAGAGACTTCCTATAAGGGCAGTTCTGAGGTTAAGACAGTTAGGCTCCAAACCCTTAGAAGAGAATTTGAGACCCTTCGGATGAAGGATTCAGAATCTATTAACCATTTTTTCAATACAACCATGAATGTGGTGAACCAGATAAAAACACATGGGGAGGAATTAAATGATCAGAAAATTGTGGAGAAAATTCTACCTAGCCTGCCCAACAAATATGATGCAATTCTAGTGCCAATTGAGGAATCAAAGGATCTATCATAACTGTCTATTTTTGAATTGATGGGATCTCTGTTGTCCCATGAATTTAGATGGAGTAGGAATTCAAATCCCTCACTAGAATATGCATTCAAGACTCAAGTTTCAGTTAGTAGAGGTAGAGGCAGATTTACTCATAAAGGTAGAGGATGATTCCAAAATCAAAGTGATGAAAGACTAAGTTCACACGAAATCGGTATATCATTCCAGAGCCCCAATTCATGAAATTTCAGTGAATCAAGAAGTAATCTTAATCAACAACAATCTAGAAGGTTTGATAAATCGAAGTTTCAATGCTTTTACTGTAAGAAATTTGGGCATGTAATTCGGGACTCCAGAAAAAAAGGAAAGCAAATTAAAGCAAGAAATTAGCTAATTTATCTGAGGTATCCGACACTAAAAATGAGTCCATGTTTATCACTTGTAATATTGCTCAGGAGAGTGTTACACCTGAAATCTTCCCATCATGAGATTCAATGTATACACCCTTGGAGTTTCCTTGACTGAGTGATTGACCTAAAAGGATATGTACCCACTTGTACTAGATTTTGGGAGGTTGTCGTAGGTTGCACCCATGCAGAATGCGACGTCGCAGCTTTCTCTATAGCAGGGTGCGCCGATGTCAGTTAATAGACAAAAATAGCCCTTCAAGCCCCTTCTCGAAGCTTGCTAACTTGGACCTTTTCCCTAACCTCTTGGGAGAGCTGGCACTCGATTCCTAACACCTTAGAAGGATCCCTTAATCCTCTGTTATCATATCTCAACCTATCCTATCCATATCATATCCACTTAGTCCTATTTAAATGAAGCTCACTCCCATCCTAAGGGAGGAAGTCTATGGTACTCTTATGCTGGTGAAATCAAGCCCAATAGATCTGGCACTCTAGCTTGGGGAACATCCACTTCTCTCTAGGATCTTCGGCATGGCTTGTCAGAAGGAGCTTGCAACGTTAAGGCTATGGTTGTAATCCTCTTCTCTATTGTACTCCTCACTCTTCAATATAGTTAATATAATTGCTTTCCATAAATGTTTTCTCCTTGATGATGTTTAGAGTTTTCCTCCTTAACTGTTAACTTAGATCTATCATATGAGATATATGCTTTCACTTCTCGTGGTCTGTTATATGTTCAACGGGGTCTAGTTACTTACAATCTGGTAGCACTGGAGCATTGGATCAACGAAAGAGAAAGAGATCTACAAATCTAAAGTAAACAATCTACTCTTTCATTTGCATTTCTATACGATCTAGGAAAGTATTTTATGTTTTGTCCTATTTGTTCTAGACTTATGTTAAGATAGGGAGATCAGGCCTTGAGTCCGCTCTCAATAAATTGTCCGCGAAACAAATCTGGCGACCATACTGGGATCACATCTTGTTTTAATAGTTGTCAATCTGAGAGTGATTTTCAGTTGATTCCTTGACGCAAGCCTTTTGTTTTTCATTTACTTCTTGAGTCGATTTCACTATAAGATCTTCATCATGAAGACTCTGATCTGCTTCCTCTGAGTTTGTACTAGTCATTTTCAAACCATTTCATGGTTCACGACTTGGAGATTTGATTCATTTTTTAACTTAGATCTCACTTGTCGCACCTAGTTAGTGAAAACAGAGTGACACTGCATTAATTTTGATCTATGTTCTCTGTCTGTTAGTCTCTCTCATCGCAATCCTTACCATTCGTATATTGTGATGATGTTGCACTTCCCGCATTGGATAACTGTGACGTCGCACTATGTACAAGCATAGAGTGCACCAATCTGTCGAAATAGGCATGCAAGCATCCCCTCTCCATTTGTTGATCTGAGCTTTTGTTTGTTGTATGAACTCCCTCTATGCTGCAAGATCCAGGAAGAGATCCCATCTTTGATTTGTGTGTTGAGTGTTTGGTTTTTTTTGGATTGATTTTGGGTTCCGTCTTTGACAAGTTTGAGAACCGGTAGTGGTGGATACTCTTGTCTCCTCCACTTTCATCCGCTCACCCTTGCATTCCCTCCTCTCCTTAGCTGATTTGGTTACTGCATTAGATCAGCTCCCAGACCTCATTTGCATTATTTTTTGAGATTTGCTTGCTACTGTCTGAGTATACTTCATTTTTTGCAAAGGTATTTCCATGTTAAGGAAAGATAGATGCATTTTTAATTCTTATTGCTTTTAGGCCATTGAAAGTGAAATTGAAAAGCTTGCATACTACATCTTAAAGTTCTCCCTTTTCATTACTCAGCATCGTTTTCGTTTTGAAAAGGAAAAGAAAAGGAAAAAAAGTTGTCATTTGGATCAATAGTGTTGTAATTTCTTGCGTTTCACACAAAATGAAAAGAATGCTTTTATAGTCAAACTTGTTTGAATTGAGAATTATTGCATTGTGTTCTTTTGGTGAAATCATCGTAAAGAAAAAGATTTCTCCCTCCCATGGGTATCATTCATCGAAAGAAAAGAATGTTTCGTGCATGTAGCTAGGACTTGCATTATGCTTTTGATTATGTGCTCGCCTCATGCATTCACCTAACCATCCAAGATAAAATTGACGGTAGAACTAGGGTAAAAGTTTTAGTAACTTGTGTGTAAGTTAGAGACGTGTTCCAATGTCATTAAACGTGGAAGCTGTCGTTATTTGTCAACACTGTATCCCGGGGTCATTGTAGTCTTCCACATACTTATCGGTATATCGAGCTCCTTCACGTACCCACAAAGTACCATAATACATACTTGGCGTATATCGAAGGGTGTATCACGTACTCGATGGTATATCGGAAGGTCTCTTGTCGAATGGTTGTGCATTTGTAATGCCCACCTAGGTACCTTAACTGTTTAGAATGACTTAATGTTAGATATGCTCGACTCATTGAGATAAAATGAATGAATGCTAGATATACTCGACTCATTGAGATAGAATGATTGAATGCTAGATATACTCGACTGAATGAGATAGAATGACTGAATGCTAAATATACTTGACTAATTGAGATAGAATGACTGAATGCTAGATATGCTTGACTGATTGAGATAGGATGAATGGATGTTACAGAAGCTCGACTCATTGAGATAGAACGACTGAATGTTAGATATGCTCGACTGATTGAGATAGAATAAATAAATGTTAGATATGCTCGACTGATTGAGATAGGATGACTGAATGTTACATCTGCTCAACTGATTGAGATAAAATGATGAATGATAGATATGATTTACTGATTGAGAGAAAAGGATGAATGAAATATATGCTCAACTGACTGAGATACTATGATGGATGATGAAATATTTCATAGAGCAGCGCTACTAATGTGCGCTTGAGTGTGTGCGCGTTCACTGGCAGGTAAGCTGATTTACGGACTGACCCACAATGGATTTATAGGGGTCGTAAGAATGGAAAGAACACATAGGGGTACAACAACTAACTATCGACCCTGGATTAGCAATCCATGCACGGGTGAAGTCATTTCAGCTCACCCAGGGAAGTGTATGCCGTACGGGCAAGGCCATAACGATTTGGTTGCGTACGAGGAGTTGAGGGGCGTGCAATAAAGAGAGCCTTATCCCTCAACATCCCTTAGTCTCCAAGGAGCGTAGTTGAGAGATCAGGGTAACAGTTCCCGGTCGCTACGCAGTACTCCCCATAAGAAGGAAGAAATGAAACTGTCAGAAGGGCCCGCCGAAGAAATACCTAGACAAGAACAGAGGAAGAAAATTAATCAATGGTATAAATGAAAATTTCACATAAAATTTAAGAAATACTTTATTTCATTTTGTTCTATTTTATTAAATTGATTAATTCTATTCAAGATTTTATTTTAAATTGATTTCATTAATTTGAATTATTCATTTTAAATTGATTTTATTAACTTGAAAAAGAATTGAAGAGATTGATTTTATTCAATATTAAATGTGATTAATTATGCTGATTGAAAAAGATTAATAATAAGAGAATTATTTTTATTCAAAGATTTTAATTCTATGGATTTTATTATTTTAAATCATTCTATTAAAGATTCTATTTAATTGACTTCATTATTTTGAGAAAGAATTGAATTACGTCATTAATAAAAGAATTGTTTTTCTTTTATTATTATTCAAGATTTTACTTTAATTAATTTTATTATTCATTTAAATTATTTTATAAAAAAGAAATTTAAAATAGATTATACTTTTAGTAAAAATAATCATTTTTTAATTCAATCTTAATATTAGCAAAAGAAAGAAAAGTAGAAAGCAATAAGTCTAACTAAAAGATTGTTAAGTAAAATAAAATGAAAACCAAAAGAGAAGTAGAACTCTTCTACGCCTAACTCGCACTGATCTAGGGATTTAGGTGCACATTAAAAACATTAAGAAGACACATGTATTTGAGAATATTGGAAATTAAAATATTAAATTAAATTAAATATGTGCATGGACAGAGACATGGCACACAGGCTTTTGCTATATAATGAGGGAGGAGAAGGAGAGAAGGACATCTCTTGCTCCCTAATGCTAGATGGTCATCATAATCTCGGATTATGTTATGATCCTTGGAGTTGAGATTAGCCGGAATGAGGATTGGGAGATCCTTTCAGGAGGCTATTTGTGTGTGTTCTTACGACCCCATTAGCTCGGGGGTTCGGGGTGAAGAAGAGTAACCCCGATACGGTAGGGAGGTCAACCGAGGGGTCACTCGGTACTTCGTTAGGAGATTGGATTGGATCATGCGGAAACCAGTTCGAGGACTCCATCGATTCACTGGAATAACCATCGAAAACAGGTTTGAAATATTTTTATTTTATTTATTTTGCTAAATATTTTTGAGAATGAATAAATCTGAGTATATTGTTTTATATATTGACATTCATGTACTACAATATGTAGAACTAGATCTGTGACTTCTATATCTTCTTCTAAAAAAAAAAATCGTACTGGAAGTTTCTTTTCGGGACCCCGAAAAGGGGTCCCTACATTTGGTATCAGAGAGCTTTGAGGGCACCAGACTCTTATTAATCAGGTGTTCTTCGGTGGATCGTCAAGCAATGATTGATTCGGATTGACAACACTTCAACGCACTCGCCACCACACGATCGTCCATCAAAACAGGTTTATTTATTTGGTATATTTGCTTTGTTAATTTCCTTGCGGCTGGATATAAAAATATGAATACATAGAATTATTTAATGTTTTTCGGGGTTAAACTTAGTTGGAACATATAGATTCAAATCTATGCAAATAGAAATATTTTCTGAATGTGAGATATGTTATAAGAGTATTTGATGAGATCCATGTTCAAAACGTTGTTTAAATTAATGAGTTTCAATTGATTCGATACTCTGCTTACATATTTTACTAAGTCGAGTTCATTCCAGGATTGTTGAACAGGTTCAGATCTTGCTCATTATTCAAACCTTGTATGTATAACTTGAACAGATAAACACGATTCGGGTCAATGAATGGAAATCGGCCTCTACGAATATTTACTTGTGATAATCTAACTGTTGAGACCAATTTAGGTTCGAATGTTGTTCACCGAATTTCCTATTTTATTACAGTATCCCCCACCGTGTAAATTCTACAAATGCGTCTCTTGCTATCATGTTTTAACTCTACCAATTCGAAATCGATTGAATTCGAAACAAAATCTCAATTCATAGGACTGGTCAAAAACTTATCCACCATCCCTGACATTTACGCACTGATAAAACCCACCTCAACAAATTCTGAATCTTAAAAACTCGGCTGAGTATTCTCTGTCAGAGTTGGCGCTGTGTACACCTGCACACCTTAGTAGTTAACTATGAGGTTAAGAGAATACTACCGATTGTCATAATCCTACCATCGCAGTTATAGTTTCGATGATTATGTTGAACTTATGAAGTAGGTAGATAGGCTCTCGTCTACTTTTCATTAAATAATTTTAGTTAAAAAAATCTCTAATTGACCTCTGTATTCGCATTGATAAGAAATCGCTTGAATCATCTGTTCTATCTATCTCGCCTGTATACAAATTCTCTCTCATCTGATGAGATCGTGCTACTCTCCAGCCCCGATAAAAAATACCGGCTAAATACAACTCTGCAACAGTAGATAGTGACTTGACCTGGAACCGCGGTAAACCCTTGGCGTAGACAACTCTCAGCAGATTGTAATTACCCAAGTGAAGAGTAGATCCGTTAGATTGTAACAACACGATTGAACTGGATCCCTGGATGATCAGTCCCACCATTCTCGCCTCGGCGGTTGGATGCCTTTGCATGTTCCATTTATTATATGAACATGTTGAGATACATTATGACATTCTCTGTCTCCATAGTTTCACCGAAAACTTAAGTCATTCTACAGTCCTCACTTGAATTGATAGACCATAAGGGCTCATGTTGTTAAATTCCTGGCTCCACCAAGTTCTGTGGTATAAACATCCATCTCTCAGTTTTCGAGCATGGGGAACAAGATTGATATGGGGTTACACCTTCCAGTGAAACATTTATCATCATAACCGATGTGTTTCCTGATCTCAGGGTTCCTGATGAAGTTAATTATGGCCAGTAGATGTGTAACCGAAGTTTGAGTTGGATATTTTTTTTTGTTGCTGTTTGTTAAACTTATGGGATCTTTGTTTGTCTTAGGTCTGTTAGACATTTATGGTTACTGATACCTATCGCACCACTTGGGACTTTCATTTGATTTTACCTTAGCCTTTATTCTGGATACCTATAGCTGAGGCCACGTAGATAGAATATGCTGTAGCAGTGGCGAACATGCTCCCCTCTTGTCTAAAGAATTTATGTTTAGTAGAGGTAGTAAATCTGGCGCTCGAAAACAAAAGGCATCTAACCGATGTCACTCGGGTTGACCCATCAGTTAATATATGCTTACTTATATACAATAGTCTATCAGTCATTAAATGTGTTAGAAATAGTAATTACTTCAGTTAGCTTTAGCTTTTACTTGAGTTACTATTTAGATGTTCAGTTAATAAATGCAACAGCATGCTTTGCATGCATGCAAAAGCTAGGTTAGAGTTTTTAGGGTTTTCCATAAGTGTTTAAATACACATTACATTATTGTTTGTATTACATCAGTTGATCTCCGTTTATGAATAAAGATTGAAGAGTCGTAGCTCATTCCGCATTATCTTTGTTTTTATTTCTGCCTCCAACCTTCAGTTTGGTATCAGAGCATAGGAGAAGATCAAATTGGTAGCATCAATTTCTAGAGAAGCCAAAGCTGTAACTTTGAAGAATTTGTAAGTTTTTTTTTTGAAGAATTTTCATAGAAGTTTTTTGGAGAAATTATTAAAAAAAATAAAAATTTGTAGTATTGCGCCCTCCCTATAGTTCACAAACCGATATTTTAAGAACTATCGCGCCCACAATATAGTTTAAAGCGCAGTAGTTTGGGGAGATACGAGGTAAAATATTGAGATTTCACCGTGGCCTCTCCTTAGGACAAAGAGCGGTAATTGGAACAAGGCGGCATTTTTGGACAAGTGCAAAAAGGTTTTTACTTTATGTGATTGTTTTTTGACTTTCACGCAGTTATTGAGTAAGAATTTTTTCCTTTTACAAGAGAAGAAGATATTTGAAGATATTTTTCAAATCTTGTTTAAAAGGGAGAATTATTATTTGTTTTTTAAAAAAAAAAGAGGAAGGGAGATTATTTTGAATAGAGCCACTGAAAGACACCGCAGCGTCTATGGATTCTAGCAGCAATCAATCTCAGATTTCTCCTCTTACAGGGAAAAAGGACTATGATGTCTAGGCCACGAGGATGGCGGTTTATCTCAGCTCAGAAGATGCATGGGAATATGTCGTGTATGGCTATTCCGAACCTGCAGATGATGCAGCTTTTCAAGCCCTTTCAAATGTAGAGAAGGATGTTCTGCGAGCGCACAGGAAGAAGGATGCAAAGGCACTGCATCTCATAATGAACGCTTTGGATAACAACGTATTTCCAAAGATATCAGCATCTTTACATGCCAAAGCAGCATGGGATACCTTGGTGACTAGTTATCAAGGTGTTGGTAAGGTTCAAACAGCAACACTCCAAAACCTAAGAAGAGACTTTGAAGATCTGAAGATGAAAGAATCAGACTCTGTAGACTCTTTCATGACCAAAGTCATGGGGATTGTTAATTAGCTGAATATCTATGGTGAAAAGATTGGAGATCAAAGGGTGGTTGAAAGGGTTCTGAGACCCCTACCGCACAAATTTGAGTCGAAATTTTCAGCGATTGAAGAAGCAAAAGATCTGAGTACTCTCTCTATAGACGAGTTGACTGGATCTTTACTTTCATTTGAATCCAGACTCAACGGGAATGAAGAATCCTCTCAAGAAAATGCTTTCAAAGCACATGTCTCATTCTCAAGAGGTAGAGGAAGAGGTAGAGGCAGAGGAGGATCAAGAGGACGAGGCATAAGTGGCCAAAGTAATGGCAATGGAGATCAAGATCACCATCATAACCATGAAGGCGGAAACTGCGACAAAAAAAGGTCAGATAAATCTAATATTCAGTGTTATTATTGCAATAAATTTGGGCATTATGCTCATGAATGCAAAAAGAAAAAGGCTGATCAAGCAAATCGTAATGCTAATGTGACTAATACCTCTGAGGATAAAGATGATATGTTATTTCTTACATGTCATGCTATACACGAAATCCCAAAGGGACTTTGGCTTTTAGATAGTAACTGCAGTAACCATATGACAGGTGACAAAGGCCTAATTGCAGACCTAGATGAATCAGTGAGGATAGAGTTCAAAGTTGGCATGGATGAAGTGGTTCCAGTTCTTGGAAAAGGAGTGGTCAACATTCTGATCAAACAAGGCCAACAAAAGACAATCTCAGATGTCTATTATGCTCCAGGATTGAAGCATAATCTGCTTAACATTGGGCAACTCACTGAAAAGAAGTACAAACTTATCTTTGATGGATTAGACTATGAAATTTATGACCCAAATCGACATTTGATCATCAAAATACAAGTGACTAGGAACAGAATGTATCCACTAATCATGAATTGTAGCAGCAAGGTAACCTCTTTTGCTCAAAAAGCCACTTGCATAGATTATTATTGGTTATGGCATTTTAGATATGGACATCTTCACTTTGGTGGTCTCAAATTTTTGCAGCAAAAAGAGATGGTAAAGGGATTGCCCCCTATGAAGGAGCTAGAAAGCAGTTGTGAGTGTTGCATCATTGCAAAGCAGCATAGGGATAGCTTTTCTAAAGGTATGTCTCGAAGGGCACTTGCACCTTTAGAACTTATTCATACTGATCTGGTTGGACCAATGCAAACTCAATCGATTGTTGGAAGCTATTATTTTCTTACATTTATTGATGATTTCAGTAGAAAAACATGGGTGTATTTCCTTCGTCACAAGGCTGAAACTTTTGGCAAGTTCAAAGAATTTAGGGCTTTGGTTGAAAAAGAGAGTGGTTATCAACTCAAAGTATTGAGATCTGATGGAGCGGGAGAGTATGAATTAAAGGAATTTCATGATTACTACAAGCATCATGGAATAAAGAGGCAATTCACTACAAGATATACTCCTAAACAGAATGGTATTGCGGAATGCAAGAACAGAACCATCATGAATATGGCAAGGAGCATGCTGAAAGGAAGAAATGTGTCCCATGAATTTTGGGGAGACGCAGTGGTTTGTGCTGTTCATGTGATGAACAGATCTCCCACCAAAATTGTGAAGAACAAAGTACCAGAGAAAGCATGGTCAGGTATGACTTGTAATGTTTCTCATTTCAGAGTATTTGGTTGTGTTGCTTATGCTCATGTTCCTAAACAGCTAAGAAAAAAGCTAGACGACAGGAGTGAGAAATGTATATTTCTTGGATACGGTGAACAAACTAAAGCCTACAAGCTGTATAACCCTATTACCAAAAAGGTTATTCTCAGCAGAGATGTTTTGTTCAAGGAGGAAGAGTCATGGAATGGAACCATAGACAAGGGTATGGGAGCTGCAATACCCCAACCAGAAGATGGAGAAGATGAGGAGTTGATTGGACAACAAGATCCAATAGCATCTTCACCAGTAGCAAATACTCCAGAAAGAACACCTAGAAATTCAGTTCGAGCTGAAGCATCAAGTCTGCAGTCAGGTAATGAATCTAATCACAGTAATAAAAAGACTAGAAGATTGACATATATTTATGATGAATTGGATGCAAATACCAATTATGTTTTTATTGCTAGTGAACCCGTGTTTTATGAAGAGGCTGTAAAACAAGAACATTGGGTAAATGCTATGGACGAAGAGATAGATTCCGTTGAGAGAAATGATACATGGGATCTAGTTGACCTGCCAAAGAATAAGAAACCCATTGGTGTGAAGTGGGTTTATAAAACCAAACTCAATGAAAAAGATGAGATTGATAGGTACAAGGCAAGGTTAGTAGAAAAGGGTTTCTCGCAACAACCAGGAATTTATTTTGGAGAAAATTTTGCACCAGTGGCAAGATTGGACACAGTAAGAGCAGTCCTAGCAATTGCATCACAGAATAAATGGAAAGTGTATCAGATGGATGTCAAGTCGGCATTCTTGAATGGAATTCTTGAAGAAGAAATTTATGTGGAGCAGCCACATGGGTATGAAATAAAAGAACATGAAGACAAAGTTTACAAGTTGAAGAAAGCTCTATATGGGCTCAAGCAAGCTCCAAGAGCTTGGTATAGCAGAATTGATTCTTATATGATCAAAAAAGGTTTTAGCAGAAGCAGTAGCGAACCAACACTTTACACAAAGGTAAATCAACAAGGACAAATTTTAATAGTTTGTTTGTATGTTGATGATATGATTTTTACAGGTGACCTCTCAGTAGATGAGTTCAAGGCAGCTATGAAGAAAGAGTTTGAGATGACAGACCTTGGATTGATGAGGTTCTTTCTTGGCCTAGAAGTAGAACAATCAGAAAAGGGTATATTTATCTCTCAAAATAAATATGCTAATGAAGTTCTTAAGCGATTCGGAATGCTTAATTGCAAAACAACACCTACACCAATGGCAATAGGTACTAAGTTGAGCAAAGAAGGTTGCAGTCCCAATGTAGATCCAACATTGTATAAGAGACTTGTAGGAAGTCTCATGTACCTCACAGCTACGAGACCTGATACTATGTTTGTTGTTAGCTTGATTTCAAGGTTCATGGAGTCTCCCAAAGACTCGCATTGGCAAGTTGGAAAAATGATCTTACGATATGTTGCAGGGACTTCAAGCTATGGGATTTTATACTCAAGCACAGAGTATGATGTTTTGACAGGTTTCACTGACAGTGATTTTGCAAGAAGCTTGGATGACAGGAAGAGCACTTCTGGTCATGTTTTTCACCTTGGATCAGGGGTGATTTCATGGGCATCCAAGAAGCAGCCCATTGTGACACTTTCATCGGCAGAAGCAGAGTATGTAGCAGCGACATCAGCAGCATGTCAAGCAGTCTGGTTACGCAGAGTTTTAGAAGGTCTTCAACAGAAACAAGAAGGACCAACCACAATTTATTGTGACAACAACTCAGCAATCGCTCTATCCAAGAACCATGTTTTTCACCACAAAAGCAAGCACATTGATACTGGATATCACTTCATAAGAGAGCTTGTGAACAATGGTGAAGTTTGTATTGAGCATTGTAAATCGATTGACCAATTGGCTGGCATATTCACAAAGCCATTGGCAAAAGATATTTTCGAAATTCATAGAAATAATTTAGGCATTGTAAAAGCTGCAGTAGTCAGCAGTAGTAATTAAGAGGGAGTGTTAGAAATAGTAATTACTTAGTTAGCTTTAGCTTTTACTTGAGTTACTATTTAGAAGTTCACTTAATAAATGCAAGAGCATGCTTTGCATGCATGCAAAAGCTAGGTTAAAGTTTTTAGGGTTTTCCATAAGTGTTTAAATACACATTACATTATTGTTTGTATTACATGAGTTGATCTCCGTTTATGAATAAAGATTGAAGAGCTTTAACTCATTCTGCATTATCTTTGTTTTATTTCTGCCTCCAACCTTCAAAATGTTGCGTAAAAATATATATATAGTTATATAACTACTTATGTGTTGATACCTCCATGTAATGTTAATTGTTAAGCATGTTACATATATATTAAAGAACAAAGGTTAGCCTCTGCACTTAATCAAACACCCCGAGCTGAAACGATCTATCCCTGCTAACGGAAGTTTCACCCGAGAAGCTAGCGAGGGCGTATATGGTTATGAGATTAGCTCAGGCCAGCTGGCATCAGCGAGTGGAAGTTCGACCTGTTGATCATCCACAGTTTTCAAATACCGCTTATGAATGCTTGTATTTTATCTGTCATGACATCCTTGTTTAATACGAGGAAGTGTTAATGAATTTAATTAAAAAAAAAAAAAAATCTTTGTACATATAGCTTAATGAATTTCTGGTCGATAGTGCCATCTTCGTGGATCGTGGATCCTTATTTCTAATTACCGAATAACTAGACTCTATTGCTTCTTGCTAGTGGGTGATTCGAATCTCCGTAACAGTTGATCACCCGTTTTACGGTTCCTCATCTTTTGTAACTTCATTTAATAAATCTTTTAGATCTCAGTCAAAAGTCGGTCGATTCGTTTTTGTTTCACGTTCTCTCGGCATGCCTGATCAGTTATACTAAACGGAAGTAAAACGGGAAGTAAAACTGAAGTATGGCTCTATTAGTGCAGGAGATGAAGTACCACCAAGTGTCAACTTTATGCACATAATTAATTCTTAGATGTGTAGATTCGTTTACACTGATAATAGGTCGACTTCTGTCTCAGCACACAAAACCTGTCATATCTAGAACTTAAATAACCTAGCAACCCTTATTTATTCCATTTCAAGATTTTACCGATAGCTCGGATTATCTAGCGCAAACACCTTTTTGTGCTACCAGATCGACGCAGTCAACCTCTGCTAGGAAACCAGAACTATGCCTGAGGGAAATACATATTATACTATCTTATTTTTTTGCTATTTTAAATGAACAAATTTCAGCATGTTAAAAGCATGTATTAATTACAAGATTTGGACGATACGTATATTTCCAACCGTAAAAGTTTTAACCTTTAAACATTCTGCAAATTTACACCTGCCATCGAAATATTGAAATAAGAAATAGGCATTGCTTACGATTAATAACTGTGATTTCCAGGCAGTTGCACAATGATTAATAAATATGATTATGGGTGATACAGGGGTAAAATTTTAATACGGAATTTCACTAATAATTGAAATGTTGATCGGGAGATTTACTGATAATGTAGTTATCATTATATATATATATGTAATCATGGGGTAAGCTTGAGCAGTTTATCGTGTCCATGAATAATGGCTGCATTCATAAATTATTATTAAAAGGTTGGTAGCCATATTATACTTGGTTTTGCCAATGAGAAACGGCATCATAGTGGTTATTTTATAATATGACATATCTTTATTGTCCATAGGATGGTGATGAAGGGAATTTGTATGGATATATTATAATTTCCATGTGTTCAATTAATTTATACAACGTCTAATAAGAGATATCCCATTTATAGTTATAATTATGGTATATTAAAAAATAAAAAAAAATTAACATGTTTTTTTTCAAAATATCTAAATAGGATAAGCATAGTTGTTATGTTTATAAAATAATGGAACATGCATGGAATATAATGGTTATTATAGTTCTTAAAGAAGAATATCTAAATAGGATAAGCATAGTTGTTATGTTTATAAAATAATGGAACATGCATGGAATATAATGGTTATTATAGTTCTTAAAGAAGAATTTGTAGATTTATAATGGAAAGTAATGTGAATATTATGTTTTTATGTAGGTAAACCTTTTGGGGAATTAGATAAATAGTATATGTTAGATTAAAAAGAAAAATTGTGTAAATGTATATTGTAGTGTAGGTGAATAATAGTATGAAAAATTGAATGGAATTCAGGGTTTATATACTGTAATGAGGGGTTTTGTATCAAGAATGTTATCGATTGGTTGTAAATGCTTATTCTTTGAAATCAAGGCGATGGCTTCGTAGGTATGCACTACTAGTTGTAATCATGCTTTGGATTGTGAGATGAAAGAAGTTAAACTTACTTTGAATTATAGAATCTTAGATGTACTTGAGTTAGAAAGAGGAGAAAACCTTACATAACTTTGTTTATAAAAATATGAGATTATGGTTTTAGCTATACTAAGTAAATCGCACTCCAGTGTTTAGTTATACTTTGGATTATGAAAAGAGAGAGGTTGCATGTAAGATTAGTTTAGGAATGGATAAGGTATGTATTGAAGAACATAATTTGGAAGGGTTAAAATTCTTATTTTGAAATTGAGATACTGTTTAAAATATATGATAGTTATACGTAACCATAGAAAATGAAGAAATTGGGATTGAAGATTTTATTTATTGTGTGGAAATATGTTAGTGCTTAAAGGATTTACATAAATGATATATTTTTAGTTTTGCTAAATGAAAGAAGTTTGTTATAGATGATTTCAAGTTCAGTTGCAATTAATGAGCCAATAGAGGACTGTTGTTTGAATTACTACACTATGAAAGGTGCGATTTAGTTATATTATCAATTATGCTATATGAGGGTAGAAAAGAAGAAATGAAATTTTATTATCAATTGTGGATATATTGAAGAAATGAATGTGAAAAGGAAGTGAAAACTCATCGTGGAAGCACATGAGACTTAACTTCGAGACAAAGTTTTAATAATAGGGGGTGTATGTAATGCCCACCTAGGTACCTTAACTGTTTAGAATGATTTAATGTTAGATATGCTCGACTCATTGAGATAGAATGACTGAATGCTAGATATAATCGACTCATTGAGATAGAATAACTGAATGCTAGATATACTCGACTCATTGAGATAGAACGACTAAATATTAGATATGCTCGACTGATTGAGATAGGATGACTGAATGTTACATATGCTCGTCTGATTGATATAGGAAGACTGAATGTTAGATATGCTCAACTGATTGAGATAGAATGACTAAATGTTAGATATGCTTGACTAACTGAGATAGGATGGTTGAATGTTACATATGCTCGACTGATTGAGATAGAATCACGAATGATAGATATGATTTACTGATTGAGAGAAAAGTATGAATGAAATATATGCTCGACTGACTGAGATATTATGATGGATGATGAAATATTTCATAGAGTAGCGCTACTAATGTGCCCTTGATTGTGTGTGTGTGCAGTGGCAAGTAAGATGATTTACTCACTGACCCACAATGGAATCATAGGGGTTGTAAGAATGAAAAGAACACATAGGGGTACAACAACTGACTGTCGACCCTGGATTAGCAATCCACGCACGGGTGAAGCCGTTTCAGCTCACCCGGGGAAGCGTATGCCGTACGGGCAAGGTCATGAAAATTTGGTCGGGTATGATGAGTTGAGGGGCGCGCAATAAGGAGAGGCTTATCCCTCAACACCCCTTATTATCCAAGGAGTGTAGTTGAGAGATCGTGGTAACGGTTCCCGGTCGCTATGCATTACTCCCCATAAGAAGGAAGAAACGAAACTGTCAGAAGGGCCCACCGAAGTGCTACCTACACAAGAATGAGAGGAAGAAAATTAATCAATGGTATAAATGAAAATTTCACATAAGATTTAACAAATACTTTATTTCATTTTGTTCTATTTTATTAAATTGATTAATTCTATTCAAGATTTTATTTTTAATTGATTTCATTAATTTGAATTATTCATTTTAAATTGATTTTATTAACTTGAAAAAGAATTGAAGAGATTGATTTTATTCAATATTAAATTTGATTAATTATGCTGATTGAAAAAGATTAATAATAAGAAAATTATTTTTATTCAAAGATTTTAAGTCTATGTATTTTATTATTTTAAATCATTCTATTAAAGATTCTATTTAATTGACTTCATTATTTTGAGAAATAATTGAATTAGGTCATTAATAAAAGAATTGTTTTTCTTTTATCACTATTCAAGATTTTACTTTAGTTAATTTTATTATTCATTTAAATTATTTTATAAAGAGGAAATTTAAAATAGATTATACTTTTATTAAGAAGAATCATCTTTTAATTCAATCTTAATATTAGGAAAAGAAAGAAAAGTAGAAAGTAATAAGTCTAACTAAAAGACTGTTAACTAGACTAAATGAGAACCAAAAGAGAAGTAGAACTCTTCTACACCTAACTCCCACTGATCTAGGGATTTAGGTGCACATTAAAGACATTAAGAAGACACATGTATTTGAGAATATTGGAAATTAAAATATTAAATTAAATTAAATATGTGCATGGACAAACACATGGCACACAGGCTTTTGCTATATAATGAGGGAGGAGAAGGAGAGAACATCTCTTGCTCCCTAATGCTGGATGGTCATCATAATATCATATTTTGTTATGATTCTTGGAGTTGGGATTAGCCGGAATGGGGATTGGGAGATCCTTTCGGGAGGCTATCTATGTGTGTTCTTATGACCCCATTAGCTCGGGGGTTTGGGGTGAAGAAAAGTAACCCCGATATGGTAGGGAGATCAACCGAGGGGTCACTCGGTACTTCATCAAGAGATTGGATTTGATTGTGCAGAAACCACTTCGAGGACTCCATCGATTCGCTGGACCAACCGTCGAAAATAGGTTTAACGTATTTTTATTTTATTTATTTTGCTAAATATTTTTGAGAATGAATAAATCTAAGTATATTGTTTTATATATTGACATTCATGTGCTACAATAGATAGAACTAGATCTATGACTTCTATATCTTCTTCAAAAAAAAGAATCGTATTGGAAGTTTTTTTTTGGGACCCCAAAAAGGGGGGTCCCTACAGCATTAGATAGAACCATTACGGATTTGAGCTCCCACGTGCCTTAGGTATATTGGGAGACACAACTAAAATTTCTGAGACCAACTGAGTTAACCATTTGGTTGTCTTGGTAAAGCAATACACCAAGAACAACACTCGGGGAGATTAGCACGCACGTACTGTCCAGGTAATCGGGTATGCAGGAAAGGGTACGGTCCCAATCCTCCTTGTTGCAGCATATTGTTGGACCCTGCAGTATATAGCGGTTTGCGATGCCTTGATAATCCTAAGAGGTTCCAGACATTGAATCCACTCTGTCACATAGGTCTACTTGTTGCCCTAGTTTGAGTAGTTTTTTCTGGACTGCTTTTCTTTCATAGCATACCCTTAGGAGAACCATTGTTTCAGCCACCCTGGTTGATTTTCCTGAAGCTCTGGTGGATTTTCCCTGGAGAAGGTCCGGTATGATCTTAAACTTATCACCCGAATATCCCCTTAACCCGGAGGTTATTTCGAGGGTAAGAATGGATCAACGTAATACAGCCGTAGTTACTAAAGTGGAAAACCCCACTTTGAATATTGGAGGACATTTGTTTCCACATACTCCTCCAGATTCACCTGCCTCTCATCCCTCGCAGGGTGAAGAAGCACACATTTCTACTTCACAAGATGATATCGTCCTGACAGTCATGCCAGGAGATGATATCGTCCTGAATGGATAAATCAACCCCAGGATGACCCTACAACAGCTGCTGGTCTAGCTGCAGCCTATTGGACATCATCTCCAGGCCACCCAGTGGCTCATTTTTCCATCGCATCCCCACCCAACTGGACTACTCTAGAACCCTCTAGACCCTACTACAGGCTTGATCCTGCCGAGATTTTCAGCCCTATTCATGATCGTCTAGAATGATTACGTGTTAGGGGTGATGAACTTCGAAGACAAAGTCTCAAGCAACGACTTGAGTATAGAGACATCCCAGTTCATCTGATATCTTTTGGTCCACCCGAACCATCCCTCCATAACCTGACCGTTAATGAGACTCATCAACCCTCGCAAGAGTCCAGTTCTGCACCTCAAGTGAACCAACCAGTTGAAGGACAATAGTCCAACACACCTGTTACTACCACGGTTACTTTACCAGTACCTCCCCCACCTCAAAATTTGAGGGGCGGATACTCCATTCCCCTGGATTATCTTAATTGTAACATTACTATTACAGTAGCTAATCATCAACCTACATTGGGTCAACCTTTGTCTAGTGGTCATCCCATTGTGGCTGGGGGGAAACCCTCATTTCCTAACCAGAACGTAGACGATGGAATCCCCAACAGACCTCCCATTGGACCTTCCCAACCCGCTAGACCATCCACCATGGTATTATCTCATGTTGGGGGGCCATCCAATGTAACTCAACCCTCATGGAGTCAAGCATATCCAGGTTTTTTTAACCTTGCACCAGGAAAATCTAATCCCAAAAACGCACCATACGGGACACCCCATCCCAAAAATCCCTACACTTTATGGGGGCAACAACCTTACAACATGGACCTGAAGCAACTATCCCTCAACCACCCCCGATCGGTCCTCCCCCACCTCCTACTGTAGGCAACGGACATCCACCTAACTTTAGAGGAGGCAGACCTCTACTTTCTGGCGGAGGTCCAACTCATTTTACCAACAACGGCCCCCACCCTTCCGGCGGTGGAGGGAATGGTCCACCGCCCACCCTAGGCGGAGGCGATGGAGGACTACCTTATTAGGCTGTGGGAGGACATTTCTCGTTGGGTGGTGGAGGTGGTCTACCACTCCCTCTAGGCGGAGGCGGTGATGGATCTAATTATTATGGTGGCGGTGGTGGTGGTGGAGACCCTCATCCTTTCGGCGGTGAAGGTGGTGGGGGACCCCACTCTTCTTGCAGTGGAGATGGTCCACCACCCCCTCTAAGCGGAGGCGGTGGTGGGCCACCTTATTATGGTTATGGACCCCCACGTCCTCCCGATGGTGGCGGTGGACCTCCACCTCCTCCCAGTCGTGGAGGTGGACCCCCACCTTATTGGAATGGACCACCTTATGGTGGCGGACCCCCATACGATCCGGGCAGCACACCCCCCTACGATCAGTTTCCTTGGTGGCCACCCTTTATCAGTCGATACGAGGTCCTACGAGTCCTTACATGCCCTTTTAGTACTACCATTACCCGCAGCCTAATCAACAGCTGCCCTTTTTTACTGCTTTGGACCTACCTGATCTATCTTGACTGATGAATGACCCCATTTACCATGGAACCAACTGACCCCCGATTCCGCTGAAACTTCCATCGAATATCCCCAAGTTTAACGGCAAGTCGGACGAGGATCCCAAACATCACGTGATGACATACCATCTGTGCTGTTCATCCAACTCTCTGATGGACGACTCAGTTCATCTTAGATTATTTCAACGAACTCTCACTGGTTCGGCTGCCAAGTGGTATATTGAACTACCACCTCATTCTTTTCATGATTTCGGCTCTCTTGCTATGAATTTTTTGACTCATTTCCAACTGCCTATATAGTACAAAACTGGTACGGGCCTTCTCACATCTCTCTGCCAAAATACTGCTACTCATATCTCTACTCGTATACATGAGTGGCGTAGGAGAAGACGCTTGATTAAGGCTCCCATTCCATACCAACTCCTAGCATATTGGTTTACGAAGTCTCTCATCCCTCACATAGCTCAAGATGTCTCCATGGGCAGTGCTATCATAGAAGAGCAAGCTATCACTCGTGCCCATTACCTAGATTTAGTCTATGCTCAATCAGGCATGTTGTTTAAGATTCTTCCCGACGCATCCTGCGACACTTACGACCCCATGAAACCTCCCAAGGGACCCCAAAATGATGGCATCATTGGATCCCTTACCACCCAGCCTCCTTTTAACTCTGTTGGATCGTCAAACCTTCATGATTGCTCCCCATTACCAACTCAGGATGGTCAAAACACCAGCAAATCGACCATTCTTGCTGTAACTTAAGAGGTGAATTCTGTCCAATTAGCTTCATCCTAGAATTCGAGTGGCAAGAAGAAGAACAAAGGGAAACCTAAGAATTCTTCCACCCAGCAGGAACAAAAGAGCACTCCTGATGATACCAAACAGAAACGAAAACTAAAGTATCCTTGTCTCTTCTGCAGAGATGATCACTTCTCCAAAGAGTGTCCCCATAGAGACGAAGTTCAAAAGTTTCTTGGGGGTAAACCAACTCTCGCAGTCCTCAATGATCCATTTCCCACTCAAAACTAGCAGATTATTGCTCAACCTCCCCCAACATAGGGGGAACCATCAAATACCGCGCATGTTCTCATGGTGCGTAACGAGATGATCAATTTGAACACTCGCTCGCGATCCTACGACTCGATCCCTTCGAAGGAACCTGTTGTAGGTAATACTGAAAAAGAGTCCAACTCTTTACCTAATGTCATTGTACCATAAGCTTCTCTCACCATTGAGAAGCCGTCCTTAGATCCGATATTACAACCGCCCAAGAGCACGATTCGAAAAGTTGTTTTGAATCCTAATGCTCGGGCAACACATAATTACAATATCATAGAGGATTTGGCTCAAGCTCCTTGCGCCATGTCCATGCTCGAAGTTTTGCAGAATTGTCCTAATCAACGAAAAATTCTCCTTGCAGCAATCGATGCAGTTGACCCTGACTCTTCAAATACCATCATGTTCTGACTTGACTACTTCAAGCTGAGGCTTTCCCATCAGCTCACATTCCAAGTAGCTACGAACATTGCTGGGAAAATTGTCCATCGTTCCATTTTGGACGAAGGTGCCTCTACCTCTGTCATGTCGATTGCCTGTTGGAGAGCCATAGGCTCTCCTGAATTGAATCGTTCTCCTACCATGCTGAAAGCATTTGACGGGCATGGATTTCAGCCTCATGGGCTCCTGCAGGATCTCGCAATTGAGTTGGGTAGAAAGACTGTAACCATTAATGTGGAAGTGGTCTCAGCCCCGATAGATTATAATATCTTGCTTGGTCACATTTGGTTATACGCCATGCAGGTGGTAGCCTCTTCAGTCTTCCGCGTAGTACAATTCCCCCACCAAGGACAAATTGTTATTGTTGACCAATTAGATTTTTGCACACCAGACACTACTTCTCATCCTGGTGACCATGTTCCTCCCCTTGGACAGACGTCAAAATAGTATGAGAGTATAGGAAATGGCCTTTTGAAAGATTCATCTCTCATGGGCGTTTTTCCCATTTTGGACCCCCCCAATCATGTTGCCTTGGTGAACATGATCTCCACAGAGATTTCAACTTGCTCCAATGATACTTGGATTGTACCTAATGAAGCCACAACACACATGATTAGAGACGCAATGCCTCTTTCACCCACTGAACGCATTTACGAGGCTATCCAGTCAGCACTCGAGGACCACTTAACTGTGGCCTCCCCATCCTTTTCTCTACGACCGACATCATCTCTACCTGATCTCTTATTTCAGACTTTTCATTCAGACGAGTCCATCATGGAAGTTATGAATGTTGATGATGGTCCATGGGATGACCTCCACCATAGGTCGTCTTTTCTTCCTCCTTTGGAGTACATAGAGGACTACATTAGAAGCATCTTTTCACTGGATATCTACCCGTTCCCTCATTCTCCTATACTTACATGTCTTTTAGACACTGGGGGCAACTTGGCCAACATTGAGCCTACCACCTTGGTAGACATTTTAGTGAAACCTGATATAGTGGAACACATTCGCATAGGCTAGAAGTGTTTCCCTCAAGAAAAATCTATTGGTACGACCTTATTCAAGCGATTTCAAGACATCTTCACTTGGTCCTATGTGGAGGTTCCTGGGATAGACCCTACGATTGTTTCTCATGAAACAAAAACCTATCCCGAAATCAAACCTGTACGTCAAAAGTTGTAACCGGTACACCCCCGGAAGACTACAACAATCAAGGTAGAGATTGAAAAGCTCTTAAAGGTTGGCTTCATCTATCCTGTCCCGTTGACGGATTGGGTCTCAAATGTCAACCTTGTGAACAAAAGGAAGGGTACCATTCGTGTCTGTGTCGATTATCAGGACCTTAACAAATCTTGTCCAGAGGAAAACTACCTGACCCTGTTCATTGACCAGATTATCGACAATTGTGCCAGAAGCGTCATCTTTTCATTTATGGATGGATTTTCTGGTTACAACCAGATTGAGATCAACCCAGCCAACCAACATAAGACAACTTTCATCTGTCCTTGGGGGACATTTGCATACTGCAAACTCTCATTTCACCTTAAAAACGTTGGCGCCACGTTCTAGCGGGCCATATCATAAGCCTTCCATGACATTAAGGACTTTGTGGAACCTTACATGGACGATCTCCCTGCTCATTCAAAGCAGCGTGAGTTCCACATGGATCATCTAACGTCAACTTTCCTCAGATGCAGACGGCACAATATCCGTCTAAATCCTCATAAGTGTATCTTTTGCGTTGAGTCTGGATGCCTCTTAGGATTCATAGTCTCAAAGGATGGGATCCGCATTGATCCCTTAAAGGTGGAAGCCATTGTCAACCTACCACCTCCATCCGATGTGATGGAACTTCAAAGTATCCAAGGGAAGGTGACTTATTTAAGGCATTTTGTTTGTAACTTCATGGAGAAGACTTAGGGGTATATGAAACTTCTTAAGAAGGACGTCCCATTCATTTGGGACGATCAAGCTCAAAAATACTTCGACAGCATAAAACATGCCATCAAGTATGCCCCCGTGATCCAACCGTCCAACTATTTCCGAGATTACATCTTATATCCCGCTACTTCTGCTACCACTATCGCCATGGTTTTGGTACAGAAGGATCAAAACGCCCAGGAACCCTTAATATACTATGCAAGTAAGGGTCTTACTAACACTAAAACTAGATATTCACATGTCAAAAAACTTGCTTTTGCGGCGGTCATCGCCATCCAAAATTTTTGCCACTATATCTTGCTCCGCACCACCACCATCATTGCAGACTCGAACCCCATGTACCACGTACTGACACGTCAAGTGCTTGGGGGAAAGTATTCACGCTGGATCGTGATACTGCAAGAATTTGACCTTCTTTTTTAGAAAGCCAAGTCTAAGAAGTCTTTGGTGTTTACTGAGCTTATCTGTGACTTTCGCCATCTTGATGTAGAAGTTGAGAACAATGACTCTTTTTCGGATGAATCATTGTTTCTGATCAATGCGACTGATTTGTGGTATGGAGATGTTACGTTATATCTTCAAACCCAACGCTTCAGCCCCCAACTGTCTCGCGACGACTGTCGTAGAATATGTCACCATGTGAAGTATTATCTGATCATCAATGATACTTTGTACCATTGTGGCATCGATTCAATTCTTCAACATTGTTTAACTCACGATGAGGCTGAACACGTTCTGAATGACTATCACTCTGGGGTGTGTGGCGGTCACCTCTCTAGGATGGCTACAGCCCATAATATTTTGTGCACAGGATAATATTGGCCTACTATCTTCAAAGATTGTATTGAGGCCATGAAAAATGTCCTCCATGTCAACACTTCCATATGAAGAAGTGCACCCATCCTGCCCTGTTACACCCGGTTATTGTCGTGGGCCTCTTTGCAAAATGGGGCATCAATTTTATGCATGATAATCCTACCTCAGCTGGGGGGCATAGTTACATCATTGTAGCTATGGATTACTTCACAAAGTGGGCCAAGGCAATGCCTACATACCAAAATGACGACAAAACTGCCACACTCTTCATGTTCAATCATGTAATAGCGCGGTTTGGAGTTCCTCAGGCGATAGTTACCAATCATGGTTGTCACTTTCAGAACCATATGGTTGATGAACTGAGCGATAGATTGGATTTTCGCCATGAAAACTCAACACCCTACTACTCACAGTCCAATGGACAAGTCGAGGCCATTAACAAGGTCTTGAAAACTATGGTCCAAAGGATGGTAGGTACGCATAATTCCAACTGGCATAATATGCTCTTTTCAACATTATGGGCCTACAGAACTTCCGTTAAAACCACCACAAGTTTCACTCCTTCCCAATTGGTGTATGGATTGGAGACTGTCCTTCCTATAGAGTGCGAAATTCTGTCTCTACAACTCGCTGTCGAACTTCTTCCTAACACTACTGTCGAGGAAGAACATTTCCTGTACTTAGAAAAACATGATGAGTCCTGTTGAGATGCTGCTCTTGCTAACGAAGCACACAAGAAACGCATCAAAGCTCAATAAGACAAGTCAGTTGAACCTTGTATTTTCAACGAGGGTGGCCTGGTCCTCACATACGACCAGAAACATGACAAGCTAGGAGCAGGAAAGTTCGAGTCCATGTGGAGGAACCTTACATTGTCAAACGTGTTTTGGAAAAGGGAGCTTATGAGCTTGAAGAATATGACGGAATATCTTTGAGGGAACTCCATAGTGGGCTTTACCTGAAGAGGTACTATGCAGGAACCTATCATGCATATTATTTCTTGTATATACTGTACATGGTGTATTTGTGTGTTGTTGTGTGGTGTGACGCGCTTATGTTTTGAGTGTCTTTTGATCTTGTTTCCGCTTCTTATACCATGTTATGTCTATGTGTGTAGATGGAAACATGCTATGGATTCATGGACGGCGCCAAACGGCATACCCGTAACCTTGCCTCGGCAGCCTGGGTATTGTATTCCCCAATAGGCGAGCTCATTAGCTCCGGAGTAAGTTGCATTGGGTTCACAACCAAAAATGCCCCAGAGTATCATGTGGTAGTTGGAACCCTAACCGATGTTATTTCCTTGGGTATGAACCACATTGTCATTTACATGGATTCTCAATTAGTGGTTTCCCGTCTTAACTAGGTCTACGCTATCCGTGATCCTACCCTACTCCGTCTCTTTAGACGAGTTCATCTCGTGGAAAGGTCATTTGAATCCATTCAGTACCTGCACATTCCACGAGAGTTAAACACAGTTGCTGACTCGATGGCCAATTTCATGTTAGATTGGTACATCGCACACACATAATACTCATAATATGTAAAAGCATTCATGACATGTAAATAATAGACCGTTTAAAAAAGCAAAGCATATGAATAAGATCACATCATTTTTCATTTCTAAAACACATAATGTATAAATCGCCGAGAATGTCTGTATATATATATATCATCGAAAGTAATGTTGGTACAAAAATCTGAACCACGATGGCTTTCAGTAAGTCTCTACAAAATCTGAAGCCTCGTAGCTTTCAGTAGTACAAAATATGAGGCCTCTAAGCTCTCAGTGCAAGTACAATAATGTCATCGGTTTCTGCTTTATTTCTTTCAACTCGGTTATACACTGAGATTCAGATTTGGGTTTCTTAAACTCCACCACAAGCACAACTTTAATTTATGCGAGGGTTCTCGGCTATGTGTTAGAGTACTTCATGAACCAATGTAAAGCTCTGTACCTAAAATTTGTGATGAGCTATGCTCTCTTCACGACATCATCCTGGATTTGTCTTATACTCCATACGGCTTCGCAAAGGAACCAATGTTTATCAGGGTCTTCTAGGCTAGTGTTGATGTATATGTAACTTCAGAATGTATTTCATATATGTATATTGTACTCCTATAGAGATGGTATTATTCCTCTTTACGGAAGTGTTTATATTCCTATAGAGATGTTATTATTCCTCTATATGGAAGTGTCGTCATTTATATTGTAAGTGCCGTAACTTATACTTGATGGGTTATTAGACCACCTTGTTGGGGTCGACCCTGTATAAGTCATGTGGGTCGAAGGGTTATTAGACCACCCTATTGGGGGTCGACCATGTGGGTCAAAGGGTTATTAGACCACCCTATTGGGTGTTGTCCCAGTGAGCATTATGTTATGTGCTTAAGTTAAGGCCGACCTAGTAAAGGTTATTAGGCAAGTCAAGTCAAGTATAAATAGAGTGCGGGAGGCACTCTATTTCATCATTGTATTTTCACACACTTATCTCATTCAGAAAGTGGCACACTTGTGAGGAGTAGGCTCTGCTACTAGGAGAATACTATCTCTTGTATTCTGGTTGTATCATTGCTCTATCTATCTCTAAGGAAGTTATTGGGGTTTTTCACCTTTATGGTTTTCCCCAAGTAAACTCTGTGTCTCTTATGTGCTTGCATTATTGTGTCCATGATTGATATGCTGTAGATTTGCTGTACATGTTGTTCTCTCAGTTAAGATCCTAGATTGGATTGAAGTAAATTCTGAAAATTTAACATGGTATCAGAGCTAGCCTAAAAGAAGGCATGGTATGGCATGTATGACACTTGTTGCACTTACGATGCTTGGGATTGATATTGCAAAAACCAGTCATCATAGAACTTTCCCTATAAATCAATTTTGGAAAAGGTTTCAGATCTAAAAATTCTATATGTCGAAGACAAGATCACCATGTACCTTGTGTCCAAAGGACAACTTCTAATTCGTTGTGCTTTGTTTTTTATGATCTATACAATATATGGTTTTCGCCTCTTCTAGATCTGAGTCATAAACAGGTCACCTTGGAAAAAAGGTCATAACTTGGGATAGGAAGCTCAAAATGAAATTTTGTAAAATGTCACAGGTAGTCCAGGAACTGTAATTTCTCAGGTAACTTTTTCAAAGGCCGAAACTGAACCAGTGACATTTGGCACGCTGTACAAGTTCACTCTCCTGTTTTATCCCATAAACAGGTCACGTTGCGACACATGGCATAAATCTTTCTCATAGAATCCATTTGAGGTCAAACCTATGGGGTTGGAAAGATGAAAGGTCATTCTATCAGAAGAATAGTTTTCAGACCCTGTGGATCGAAAAGTTTGGAGTTACACCAGAAACAATCAGGTACATATTTCTATCAAAACAGAAATATTTTTGAGCTTCTTCATTCATGGCTTCCGGGATTTAGGGTTTCGGAGAAAGTTGAAATTCTTGTAACCATAGACCACGGATGAATGCTACTCATCAAAATCAAAATTTAGAGACCAATATCATAATTTTTGGTAGGGCAGAAGGCTAAGCTTGATCAGACCCTAGTTCGGGACTTTGATAAAAAAAGTGGAAAATTAGGGCTTCTGTAAAAATATGAATTTTTGAAATATGTGACCACGGCTGGAAGCTCCTCAGAAAAATAGAAGCTTAGAGCTTTGGGTTGAACCTTTTGATTGGGCAGAAGGGTGGGCTTTATCAAACCCTAGTTCGGGGTCATGTCTAGTGAATCCAGAAGTTTCAAAGACAAATTTGAGGGATGAAAATTTGTAGTTTTCAAATTATGAGTATACCAACTTGATCAACTCATCAAGGCACATCTTTATATCCTTTTAGAAGTTTGAAATTCAAAGTTTAAATTTTTAGGGTTTCTCTAACAAACCCTAATCCAGCTCCAGATCCAGTTCCTGCAAATCAAGTGGATTGGGTTAATCCTAGAAGTGAATGAATTGGTCACCTGCATAAGTGAAGAAGTTCCTGTTTCAGAGGGAGATGAGGTGAAGGCTTTACATAAGAAGATTACAAGCAATCTCGATAGGTATGACTTATCCAGGTATGTTTCGATATTTTCTCATGATTAAGTTTATGGTATGTTATGGTTAGTACAATCTTGTTTAAATTTAGACTTATCATATCACCTTAATAAAATTATGAATGCATGATAGAAGATATTCATTGATTAGGGTGTTGACACTTATGATTGTACTAATGAATTATGGTGGTGTAGGAGGTTTATGTTGTCCGCTAACATGAAAGGTACACCAAGAAAGACAAATCATGTTCTAGTTCAAGAACATATGATCATGATGACATGGAGACAAATATTCATCCATTGTCATGGATCTCTTAGAAGATCTACTTACGAGGTATGTATAACTTGGTTCTACAATGGATAACTTATGAGACATGCAAGTTACTAGCAAAAGTCATTGAAGAGAACCAGAAGACATTATGCGGGTATGTTAGACATAACTAGTTAGCATGCTAATCCAGGTATGTTTTTCCCAATATCAAGCTAGAATCCTACCTTGTGTTAGGATCTTATACTGTTTTGTTGTTGATAATGATTGTTCATGAAGTCATAGGTTTGAATAGTCATGGTTGTATGCATATTATGTTTCTTACCATAATTGATGATATGACTAACTAGAAGAATCATGAAGGTATAAGTTTGAGTAATCACGGGTTTAGGCATATTATGTTTCTTACTTTAATTTATGATATGACTAACCATAAGAGTCTCATATAAACCTTGAATACTAATGCTTATTATTTTTGTTTGAAATGATCATGACTATACATGCTTAAGATTATTGTGTTTTGATAGTACTAAGAATATACTAATGAATGTATGATTATGTATGAGACCTCAACGATAACACAATGATGATACTAATAAGCATGCATAGTGATTAAGGATGGATATAAGTTCAAGGACAGGTAATCCAGGAAGCAAAGATCAATGAGGGAGGACACTCCAGTTGTTCCTACAAGGAAGCAAAGATCAAGAAGGAGCACACTTCAGTAGTTTCTGCAAGGATGCAGATATTCAGAGGGAGTTGACCACTTCTCACAATCCACATCAGAATGGAGTTGCAGAAAAGAAGCAACGACTGAGAGGGAGTCAACCCAACAACCAAACAAAGATAAGTATTTGAATCATTATTTCTTACATATTTGTTTGTTTAAATAATGTTATTCAATGATGTATATGATTATGTTCCTAGACTTAGGTTGTGTATTATGCATATTAGAATAATTGCATTAATGAACAGTATACTACTAATATGCATGTGATGGGTAAGTGGCCTATGGAACTATGCAACATTCCATTGCTACTTATCTAGAGTGAAACCTCTTTGCTGACATGTTGGGAGTAGTGCAAACTCTTAACAATGTTCTGGTAGAGATTGGAAGGCATCTAGAAAGTTACAGGATATGGATAAATGTTGTATTGAAGCACTGGCTAAGATAATTGCATAACTGTATGACATATTTCTTTATGTGTAAGAATTTGTTTTGAAAACTATGAGATGTTTTCTAATCATGCAATTTAACTTGTTGTGTAGGAAAGATTGTATTCCATTACCTACAAAAGAAGGACTACAACATTTGTTCAGCAACAAAGTTGTCTATTGAAAATATTGAAGATATTCAAGTTCCCAAGATCTGGGAAGAATACCATGATCGAGGAGTACCAGTTGATCATGAAGATGTTTGGGATGCAGTCCCAAGACCTGAATGGGGAGTCTGTAGTGACTTCCAAGAGGATCTACAAGATCAAGCATGCTGCAGGTGGTAGCATAGAGACTTTTGCTGCTGTAGCCAGATACACTTCCATTAGATCCGTACTTGCTCTGGCTGCAGTGATGAAAGGGAAGATACACTAGATGGATTTCAAGACAAATTTCTTGAATGGTGTAGTTGAAGAAGAAGTGTATGTGGAGCAGCCACTTGGTTCTGAGACACATGACAGTGAGTCATATATGTGCAGAACTTAGGATAGACAGCTTTCTATCCAGTTTGGGCTTTACCAAGAGTAAAGCGGATTCCAACCCTTACTACAAGGTTGAGGAAGGAAATCTAGTGATACTACTTTTGTATACAGATGACATATTTATTAGAGGTGAAGATAGATTGATTGCCAACACGCAGCGAAAGCTTGCTGCCAAGTTCGAGATGAAGAACTTGTGGATGAAACATTATTTTCTAGGTATGGAGGTGTGGCAGAGTACAGATGGAATCTTCCTTGGACAAGGGAAGTATGCAGGAGAGATCCTGAAGAGGTTCGGGATGATGGACTGCAAGGCCATGGCCACACCTATCGCATCAAACCCGAAGCTTCTGTGTGATGCTTCATTTGAGCCGGTTGATGTCACTATGTTTCATCATATGATTGGGTCCTTGATGTACCTGACAAACACAAGACAAGATATTTGCTTTGTGGTGAAAACATTGAGCCAGTTCCTGACAGATCTGAGGAGTGTTCACCTGGTTGCTGTAAAACATATTCTGAGGTACCTGAAGGGTATGGTTGATTATGGGATTAAGTATGATGTGAATCAAAAGTTTAACCTGTAGGGTTATGTTGATTCAGATTGGGAAGGCAGTGCTGTAGATAGGAAGAGCACTTATGGGTGTTGCTTCAGTATGGGATCAGGTGTGATCTCTTGGTTTAGCAGGAAGCAGTCCTATGTAGCACTGAGTACAGCCGAAGCAGAGTATGTTGCGATGGATGAGCAGGTTGCAGATGTATTGACGAAGCTACTTACCGGAGTGAAGTTCGAGTACTTTAGAGAGAGGCTTGGTGTCCTTTAGATCGATGACACTTTGAGGAAGAAGTGATGGAGACATTTGTTGAAGCCACTCCAAGCATATTGGAAGGAGGATCCTTCACATGGTTGTGGATGTAAGTGCTAGATGATGAGCGTTAGGATGATGTTCTAGTTTTTGCTCTGTATGATCAGTTGGATCATTTACATTTTATATGTATGCATCATGTTGATGCTGGATATCGGTTGGATCATTTGTGTATGTATGCATCATGTTGGATGTTGGATATGATCAGTTGGATCATTTATATGTATTTGTATATGCATCATGTTGGATGCTTGGACCATGTATCTATATATGTATCAAGTGGATACTGTGTATGATCAGGTAGATCATGTATGTTGATATATATCAGGTGGATACATTGTGTGGATCATGTATCTATGTATGTATTAAGTGGATACATTGTATGATCAGGTGGATCATGTATGGTGATATGTATCAAGTAGATACTTGGTATGTATCAGGTAGATGCATTGTATGATCAGGATGATCATGGATGATGAGCTTCATGATGTTGCTCCAGATGACTTGAATAAGGACGATGCAGTGATGATGATCAGGATGATCATGTGTACATCATGATGATGTATGGTGAGTATCACGTTGATGCTCTGTGGCCGTGGACAGGTTGTGCAAAGGAAATCCTAGATTTGTTCTAGGTCACATCCAGTATGAAAAAGGACTGGCACTGTGTATCACATGCAAGACCTGGGAGATCCAATAGGTTGGGCTGTGTGCCTGTAATAAGTCTTGGGATGCTCTTTCGAGGGTTTGTGATAGTGGGCCACATGTAAGACCTGGGAGATCCGATAGGTTGGGCTGTGTCTCCGTAATAAGTCCTGGGATGCTCTTTCGAGGGTTTTTTGTGGGCTGCTACATGTAAGACATGGGAGATCCGATAGGTTGGGCTATGTGCCCGTAATAAGTCCTGGGATGCTCTTTCGAGGGTTTGTAGTAGAGGTCACATGTAATCAGTCCTGAAGATCTTGTCGGTCGTGCTTAGGCACATAAATGTTCCTGGGATGCTCTTTAGAGTTCTTGTCGGTCGTGCTATGCACATAAACATTCCTAGGAAACTCTTTTAAGGTTTTGTGACAGTCACATATAATAAGTCCTGGAGATATGGACAGGATGAAAAAGGCCTCAGATGCTCTTTAGGGTCCTTGCTAGTCAAGAGACTCTTTTAAGGTTTTGTGGTGCACGTAATAAGTCTTGAGGATTCCACAGTATGGCCAATGATGATGAAGACCTACAGGTGGTAGGCATACATCCAGTATGAAAAAGGACTGGCTCTGTAGAACTTCCTATGACGAGTAGATTCAGAGATTGATTGAGATAGAAGCATCAGTGATGATGATGATGACTCGATGATGATTATCCAGTGACAATGATCCAGAGAAGAAGACTTGTGCTAGAAGACCTGTGTCGAGAAATACCTTCCTAGTTAAGAGGGAGTGTTGATGTATATGTAACTTTGAAATGTATTTCATATATGTATATTGTACTTCTATAGAGATGGTATTATTCCTCTATACGAAAGTGTTTGTATTCCTATAGAGATGTTATTATTCCTCTATACGGAAGTGTCGTCATTTATATTGGAAGTGTCGTAACTTATACTTGATGGGTTATTAGACCACCTTGTTGGGGTCGGCCCTGTATAAGTCATGTGGGTCAAAGGGTTATTAGACCACCCTATTGGGTGTCAGCCTAGTCAGCATTATGTTATGTGGTTAAGTTAAGGCCGACCTAGTAAAGGTTATTAGGCAAGTGAAGTCAAGTATAAATAGAGTGCGGGAGGCACTCTATTTAATCATTCTATTTTCACACACTTCTCTCATTCGGAAAGTGGCGCACTTGTGAGGAGGAGGCTATGCTACTAGGAGAAGACTATCTCTTGTATTCTGGTTATATCATTGCTATATCTATCTCTGAGGAAGTTATTGGGGTTTTTCACCTTTATCGTTTTCCCCAAGTAAACTCTGTGTCTCTTGTGTGCTTGTATTATTGTGTCCATGATTGATATGCTGTAGATTTGCTGTACATGTTCTCTCAGTTAAGATCCTAGATCAGATTGAAGTAAATTTTGAAAATTTAATAACCAGTTCCTTTGAATATTGGTAGCTTCATATTAGTGTTTTCCATTGTCATATTAGCTGGTGGGGCGCCCAGATTAGCACGCGGCTGCTGTGAGGGGATCTGCGCAACAAAAACAAATGGGGATATTGGACTATGTTGTGGGGTGGGATGTGTAACAGGCGGGCTGTGATGCAATGGTGGCACGGTTTCTGCAACCGGCGGACTCTGAGGGGTGAATAGTGGTGCAACTTCATTGTTAAGGTCACAAGGGATCTCAGTGTCTATATGGAGAACAGTGCCTCCAAGATTCTGATTAAATTTATATCTCTTGCCACTTCCAATATCATGGGTGTCTTTGTCAGAATCACTATATATATTGTTTACCATGATAGACTTGATAATATTACTACATTCTTAAAACACCTTTCTCAGCTAACAACATCTTAATCTATAGATTGAGATTGTTCAGGTACTCACCTTGGAATCCCTCAAAAAACTATGCTTCTACTTGACTATAGAATTTGAGTGTGTCTATAGCAAATTCTGTTATGAAGCCTTCTAGCATGTGATCGACCCAAAAATCAACTGCGCATGTCAATGGGTTTTCTATCGCTTTGAGTTGGGTTGTGAGCTCTGGAGTCCACTCTATAGGGACTCCTCCTTGAAAACAGGTTTTCTTCTCTGCGAGTCATGAGATCCACTCATGCAGCTCATTTGGACAGGATGCCCAGAAAATGTCGTGAATATCTTTCCACAGATATCTATTAAACCATTGTTCGTTAGATAGATGCAAATGTCTATTCTCCTTCCTTGCAAAGTTCTTTATGGTCTTGTCAAACCAAGATTGGATCTCTGTCTTTTCAGGATGCCAATTGTCAAAGCCTTCCGGGAACAAGTATTCTTCGTCACACATCATGATTGCAACTCTTCACGGATTCTAGCACGGCAATGGAACCATTTGTTGGCTATAACTGACCCAAAGGTTTCTATAAGACCCAGGTTCTTCGCGATTTCCCTTTGACCAACAAATCCCCCTTCGCACCATACCTTTTGGCAACAAACTGCAAGCAGGTTGAGGTCTCACTCGAGGTGTAACTATGGGGTAATGCGGAATCCGTTTTCTACAGTATGTGATGAGTTGTTTGCATGGATGTACTGCGCAGCACGGCAGGGTGCATGCACTGCGAGGCAAGACTGCAGAGTGATGGACAACACTGCGATCTGCACCTCTAAGTTCTTCTACCATGACACATCTACTGAGACTGCGAGCAACACCATTGAACTTTATACTTGAAGTGTTCAAAAATGCTTAAGGTACTTACATGAGTATCACTCATCCACTCATTTATGCACCTAAATGGCTATCACTCTAACATTTATTTATACACTTACTGTGTTTACTATTTTAAGCATGCACCGCAATACCATTCTTCTGTTATACATTCGTCTGCTGCGCGTATTAAAGTACTCTAGCAATCTCTTAACACTTAAACAAATAACTGATTCACTACTTTCGGAAGCAAAGCTAAGTATTAACCATTCATCTATTTATGTAGACTTAACACATCATCTCCATACTTCTCCTGATGGCAAATGCACACAAAAGTATCACATAATAGAATGCAATGAAATATTAAGACATTCATCTACAGAAAACAGATAAATGCAATCATACACATATTGTTCCACTCAATCACGCAACACAATATTTAATGTGGTTCACTCCCCTGGGTGGGAAGCTACGTCCACAATAACGGTTGTTATATATATATCTTTAATGGGAAGGGGACAACCGTTCTTAGTCTGTGCACTTAGCTACAGACTCTCTTCTCTCGACTAGGTCTCTGTGCACTCAGCTGTAGAGCCTTTACAATGGCTTCTTCTTCAGAGCGATCTTACAATATAATATTAAACCCAAAAAGAAACAAGACTAACCCCTTCCCTTAATAAAATGTCTTCTTAAATAGACCATGCCAAAATTTCATGTCTTTACAAAGATGAATACTAAAACCCTTAGGGTTTCCAAAACTACAGCGGTTCCTCTTAACCGAACTATTGGCCTCTGGTAGCGAGTATGCTGTCGTGGTGGTCCTCCACGCCTTTATTTTGTCGCTTTCGACCCTCCTCTTGTGCGCACACCAACAGGTCATATTCATTGAGCCGCCCTTCTAGTAACGAACTCATACGACTGGCTCAGCTTCCAGTTTCTTTCTCAGTGTCATCCTCCACTTAACAATCTCGTACCACTAAGCACGCCGAGCTGTCACTTTCCCTAAGACTCTCTTCGTCTAACGAACTCGTACAACTGGCCGCCTTCCTGATATGTTCATGCATGCAACTCGGCATCCTAGAGCATGCTTGCCAAAAATAGACGACCGTTGGTCTATCTGGTACCTATACATGCCCTTCGTCCAGCACTCCACTTTGCTGGCTCCACGTCGCCTGATTACTACGCAGCACTGCTTCCTTGCTACACTGATCTTCGCAGTGCTGCCAAAATTTGGTTGTTGCACACAACTTCATAGCGTCCCCCATATTTTTGTTGATGTATATGTAACTTCAGAATGTATTTCATCTCTATATTATATTTATATTTATTGTACCGTTATAAGAGATGTGTTATTCCTCTATAAGGAAGTGTCGTCATGTGGATTGACAAGTGTCGCAAGTGGGTGTACTTGCCGATGGGTTATTAGACCACCTTATGGGGTCGGCCCTGATTAATATATAATATAATGTGGGTGTATCAAAGTAGACAAGTCGGCCCCAGTAGGTCACTGGGCAAAAAGGTGACTATAAATAGAGATAGGAGATCTCTATTTTACTCACTCGGAAAAGTAACTATCTCTCTCTCTCTGAAAAGTGGCGCACTAGTGAGGAAGTTGTGGGGTTTTTCACCTTAGGTTTTTCCCCACGGAAACTCTGTGTCTCTTGTCTCTATGCTTTTGATTCTTGTGATGCTTGTGATGCTTGTCATATTATGATTGTCATGCATTGATATACTGTAGATGTTATTCTCTCAGCAAAGATCCTATAGTATTGTAATTTAATACTGAAAATTTAACAATTTTCCCAAAATTGTATCTTTTGTTGAGCTGCGCTCAACTCCGTAGCTCAACCTCCTTGTGCTATCAAAAATTGTAAAAATTGCCCCAACTTGGTTCAAGCCGAATAATGCCTAGCTCGTACACCCCTAGGATGGACAACTCTCTTTCGCTGAGTCTGGAAGCATTCCACTGTCCTTGCTACCTTATGGAGTAAGGTGTTGAAGCGTACAGATTCCAACTACAAACCTCTGTGTTAACACCCAAAAAGTGCTCACTATCTCATTCCCTATTCACATGAACCATTTGTCCACTTTTTCCACCACTTGAGCCTCTAAAAACTTCAAAAGGTCACCAAAAAGACCATAATACACTTTTTTCCTCCCAAAATATGTATTTTTCCTCAAAAAGGGTCCAAAATAACCAAAAATATTAAAAGGGAATAAAAATATAAAAAATATTCAAAAAAGGAAAAAGAGGGAAAAAGAGACCTAAACCATTTTGGTCAAATACCATTGGTTTCCTTAACCACAATGGTATACCCCATCACCCAAAAACTATAAAAAGGTGATAGGGGCTCCCCATTATTCATCCATATTCATCTTATCCTCATGCTGCCGAAATCCCTTTTGAGCATTACTCATACCTTTTGAGCTTTTTCCCACCATTGAAGCACCTTGGAGAAGAGAGACCTTTGGACATTGGAGCACCTCGACTTTGCAGCTACTCGAACTCACCATCCTCACCATTTGAGGTAATACAAACATTTAAATTTTTATTTATTTCTTTCATGAATCAATTTTTCTCATTGTTCTTAACCTAGATCTCTTTATTTTTACTGTTTACTCTCATATATTTACATTAGTTTTTTGCATTACATTGAAACTACTATTACAAGTTAATAGGTGCTCTTTAGCACATGCTCAGTTGAAAAACCAAGCAATAGTTTTTGGCGACTTCACTGGTTTTCAAAATTTAAACCTTTTCTTTAGATCTTAATTTTTTTTGTTTTTCCCATTTAAAGTTTTAGATCTGCCAGACTAGTCAGCTTCCTGATAGCTTCCCTATCCATTGGCCCTTTCTGCAACCCGAAATAGCCCAAAATTTCAATTTTTGGGTTCAGTTTTCAATGACCATTTTCCGTCCGTACATCGCGACTTTTGGCATCCGCAATCGCGCGGTCCATCGCAGCTGTGCACCCCTTTTCCACGCGTTCCATCGCGGCTCTGAGCCTTTTTTCCGTGTGGTACCATCATGGCTGGGCGACCTTTTCCAGCGAGGCCCATCACGACTTTTTTTGGCTTTTTTCTGCGTGGCTCATCATGACTTTTTTCCACTGCGCCGTGATTCACATCTTGACTTTTTCCCACATTGCCGCGTGGCTCATCGCGGCTTTTTCCCTTGCAGCTATGATATTTCCTGTTTTGGTTCGACCAATTTTTCCAAATTTTTTTTTCCCAAATAGCCAATTTTTTCCAGCATTAATTTCTCCAATTTTTTACAGCTTACTATGTCATTATTGCAGCATTATTAATTGATATTTGGTTATATGCTTCGCTTATCTTTTTAAAAAATTTCAGTTAATTGAAAGAAAGATTTGTTAAGTATTTTCTGAGGTCATAGGTTTCATACATTGCAAAGTTAGAATTATATTCCTAAATTGCTCAATTTTTTGTTCAAGAAAGGCTTTAGAAATCCATGTATTTCTACATATGTGATTTTCTTTACATAAATAATTTTGAAAAATCCATATTTTTTTAAACAAGCATTTACATTTGAAAGCATCTTTCATTTTTCGCAAATTGAAATCGTTATTTTAGTTTGTCATTAAATTGCCCATGCGAGGAAACTGATTTGGTATACAACCACACCATCACACTGTGGAGAACCTGCAACAATTAATTAATAAGAATATGTGAAATAGCAGAAATGACAGAACTCATAATCACTTTTATATTGATCGCAGGCCACTTCGAGGGGGCAACCTCCTTTGAGCAAGCTAAATACAAATAACTTCACGGTGCCTTCATAGGCCTCAACACACACTTATATACTAAGTCTAGGTGCCAATACTATGGGTCAAAGCCATGGGCCAATACAAACTATGGATCAACAATACTATGGGCGACTTACAAAGCATATGCGCCAAACAACAATAACACAACTATGGATCACCAAATACTACGGGACAACTTACAAAGCATATGCGTCCAATAAAAATATGCTAACAAAGTAAATAGAAGGGTTGACATGGGTTCCTAACATCCCCTCTCCCTTAGAAAAAGCTTTGTCCTCAAAGATTTAGATGTGGAAATTGATGCAGAATTGGACAGAGTGGTTCCCCTGTAGCATCTTCGAGTTGCATTCCGGGCCACTGACACCTTTTGAGGTTCAGGAGGATTGCTTGGAATGCTGAAGAAGAACCATATTAGCTGTGTGAAAAGTGCACTTTGAACGGTGCTGAGCGGCTTGTTGTTTCAATCGAATTCTTTCCATGTGAAGATTGTCCTGCAGAATGAGAAGAATTTGATCATGGTTTCGAAGAACCGAGTCAATTTCCTGAACTGAGGAGCTGCTGAGGGTGTATGGAAGAAGAACTGGCAATGCCTGTCCATAGATTGCTTCATATGGTGTCCTTGTAGACGTGGTATTGTACCACTGGAGCACTTCTAGGAAATCCATATAAATAGTTGTCCAAATCTGTTTAGGGATGGGAAAGGGTTCGAGCAGTCCCGAAAGGAGTGTCGTTTCACCCTTGTTGACCTGAAAAGTATCACAGTCAACCACCATTTGTTGAATTGGCAGTCTCAGTCCCTACCAAAAGAAGTTACATTATTCCCAGTCATACTTTTGGATGAACCCAGAGTACCCTGCCGATGAAGAAGCATGGATTTCATAGAAGAGATAGCCCTGTTGAACATATTACAACATGTTTGGAACAAGTAGAGAAATAGATGTAAGACAAAATGGGTCATCAAATGTGCAAGAAGGAGCATCTACCACCATATTGTCATTACCCTTCTTGTAAGTGATCGCATAGTCATAAACCATGAGGTGGATAACGAATTTCAAGTGTCCTGGGGAGGAGACCCATTGTTCTAGGAAATTTTTTCAGACTCTGGAGATCAATCTTGATGCAGAAATAAATCCCTAATAGGGATGGCTACCACATCGGTACTGCATGTAAAATAGCCATCATTTCCTGTTGAGATGTAGACATGGCTAACTGCTTACCGGAAAGGTCTCTTGAAGGCGGAAAGCCCACTTGTGCAGCAAATACACCTGCATATCTACCCAAGGAATTAGTGGAGACCGTTGATGGGTGCATCTGAATGGAATGGAGCTGAGAAATTATACCATGTGAATTCTTCTTCAGGTTATTTTCCAAGCGATGCAAACTGATGATGCAGAGAGACCCTGGTTGTAAGCCTGTAAATTTTTGTTATGTCCCATTAACTGAAAACTGGATCCAAAGTTCAGCAAAATCCCATAAGATGGGGCCAAATGTGCATAACCATTGAACGCCCAAAACCACATCACATCATCCTAAGGACAAGGAAAACATGTTAGAGCGCATGTTAAAATCTTCCAGAGAGATACGCACATTGTAATAGTTTCCCTTGCAAGGTAAGGTGCATCCATTAGCAACCATCACTTCAAAGTTGGAGCAAGGATGGACAAAACAATCAACCTGTTTGGCGATCCGGGGGTCAATGAAGTTATGAGTGCTACCAGAATCAATGAGTATTGTAAGAGGAAGCTTCTTGAAATAACCCCTGACCCGCATTGTTTGAGGGGTGGTGACACCGAATAAAGCATGGAGAGATATCTCTGGTTGTTCATCCTAAGATGGGGGGTCAATAGGAGGCTCCTGAATGTCGACCTGAGCATCCATTGGATTTGGATCTTCTTCACCAATTTTAGAGGCAAGCGGTGAACCCATATCCAAGAGATAGAGCTTTTTTTTAACATATATATGTCCCCGAGTGAATTTCTCATCACAATTATAACAAAGCCCTTTTTCTTTGCATGCCTGCATCTCTGTTTCAGACAAATCCTTGATAGGAGTTGGTCGAGTTGCTTGAGGAATGGGAGGTCGTTGAGAACCCATATTTTGGAAGGGAACAAAAGTGGGTTTGGAGCGTTGTTGGGCTACAATCTTCTCTTCTGCCAACTTAGCTAACCTTAGGACTTCCATCATTGTGTTCGGACATAACATTTTAACCTCTGACTGGATTTCATCCTTAAGACCACTGATAAAACAACTCCTATAGAATTCATCAGACAAGACTTCTGTGTGATTGGATAGTTTCTCAAATTCAGTCTGATACTCTCTCACAGTGCCACTTTGAGGGAGTTTGGTGAGTTCTCCAGTGAAGTCATCAAAAGCACTGGGAGCAAATCGTTACAAAGGGAGTTGGAAAGAATCTGTCCATTTTGGCTCATCATGAGCCTTGATGTACTAACTGTACCATTAAAGGGGTTCTTGTTCCAAATGAAAGGATGCAAGTGGAACTTTTTGGACATCGAAAGTATTATGCAGACTAAAATACTATTCTGCACGATAGACCCATCCAGTCGGATCAATACCATTGAAGCGAAGAAATTCAAGCTTCGAACCAAAGAAATGGCTGGAATAAGAGAACCCAGTGGTTGCAGAAGATTCTTGCTATCGGTTATTGTTCATTGCTGAAGGCTGAAGATGGAGGCTAAGAAAATTTTCATCCAGATCTTGGAGTTTGGTTTGGATGGTTGCAAGTGCTTCCTCGATGGTTTTTGCTCCGGCGCGGGTCACAACCATAAACAGGTTTTTGTTGTTGTTGTTGTTGTTTTTTTGGGGGGGGAATGTATAGAAAAACACAAACAAAAGCTTATTTAGTAAAGAGAAATTTGGATTTGGGAAAAATTCGGAGGGGTAATTGGGGTTTGACTAGGTTTTGGACACTTTCTAATGGATAGGGAAGCAAAAAATGTGGATTTTAGAAGTGGGGTGAAAGAATGAGAAAATTTGGTAGAGAGGGACAAAGAAGCAAAATTAAGAAAGGAACTGGGTGGAAAAATTTGAAGGCAATTGGGTAAAATCTGAAGAAGTTATGGAAAACCCTAAAAATAGACAAATGTGGGATTTCGGGCTTTGGGAAGTGGAATTTGGGATAGGGTCCTCACGAATGAAATATGCAGAATGGGATTGCAGGGGTGTCAGTGAAGTTTCAGGGAAAACGGAGTGAAAACAAGGGAGATATGGCCAAAAAACAGAATTTTATCCTTTGGTGAAAACAAGGGATCTACAACAGTGTGGAAGGGATATCAAACAGATAGATCTGCAACAGAGCGGAATTGATCGAAAATAGAGGGATCTGAAAAAGTGCTGACTGGATTGAAAACGATTGGATCTGAAATAAATCTGAAACGGCTGGATCTGGAACTACTTTTAGAATGGATTTGAAATGATGCGGGAACAGTTCAGCTGAAAATAGATATGGACCCTAGGTATGTGTGGCTTCCTAACAGTTCATGGGTTTCACTAAGCCACCAATTCTGTCTGACGGCTTGCGTATTGGGGCAGTACGCCTCACTCCATGGCTCAGGTAAAACTGATAACCGCTTTGCCACAAATGACAGCTCTTGGTTTACCTCACAGGTGGGAACTAGTCAATCAGGTAGGGGTCATTGCCCTTTTCGCTGGCAGGTCCTCTCAATGGGAAGCTACTTTGCGGTTCCTATGGTACTCGTCACAATGATTTTTAGGGCTTATGCCCAAGTGCTTCCCACATTTAAGCGGATAGGGTTTATTCCCAGATCCAAAGCTGCGACAGATGCGGAAAACATTTTTTGGCAGAAATTTTGCCCAACGAGCCCAAGAAAGTTCTCTGATATCAGATGTGGAGAACCTGCAACAATTAATTAATAAGAATATGCGAAATAGCAGAAATGAAAGAACTCAGAATCACTTTTATATTGATCGCATGCCACTTCAAGGGGGCAACATCCTTTGAGCAAGCTCAATGCAAATAACTTCACAGTGCCTGCATAGGCCTCAACACACACTTATATACTAAGTCTAGGCGCAATTACTATGGGTGAAAACCATGGGCCAATATAAACTATGGGTCAACAATACTATGGGCGACTTACAAAGATTATGTGCCAAAAAACAATAACACAACTATGGATCACCAAATACTACAGGACGACTTACAAAGCATATGCATCCAACAACAATATAATAACAAAGTAAATAGAAGGGTCGTCATTTATATTGTAAGTATCGTAACTTATACTTGATGGGTTATTAGACCACCTTGTTGGGGTCGGCCCTGTATAAGTCATGTTGGTCAAAGGGTTATTAGACCACCCTATTGGGTGTCAGCCCAGTCAGCATTATGTTATGTGGTTAAGTTAAGGCCGACCTAGTAAAGGTTATTAGGCAAGTGAAGTCAAGTATAAATAGAGTGCAGAAGGCACTCTATTTAATCATTCTATTTTCACACACTTCTCTCATTCGGAAAGTGGTGCACTTGTGAGGAGGAGGCTATGATACTAGGAGAAGACTATCTCTTGTATTCTGGTTATATCATTGCTATATCTATCTCTGAGGAAGTTATTCGGGTTTTTCACCTTTATGGTTTTCCCCAAGTAAACTCTGTGTCTCTTGCGTGCTTGCATTATTGTGTCCATGATTGATATGCTATAGATTTGCTGTACATGTTGTTCTCTCAGTTAAGATCCTAGATCAGATTGAAGTAAATTATGAAAATTTAATAACCAGTTCCTTTGAATATTGGTAGCTTCATATTAGTGTTTTCCATTGTCATATTAGCTGGTGGGGCGCCCAGATTAGCACGCGGCTACTGTGAGGGGATCTGCGCAACAAAAACAAATGGGGATATTGGACTATGTTGTGGGGTGGGATGTGTAACAGGCGGGCTGTGATGCAAGGGTGGCACGGTTTCTGCAACCGGCGGACTCTGAGGGGTGAATGGTGGTGCAACTTCATTGTTAAGGTCACAAGGGATCTCAGTGTCTATATGGAGCATAGCGCCTCCAAGATTCTGATTAAATTTATATCTCTTGCCACTTCCAATATCATGGGTGTCTTCGTCAGAATCACTATATATATTGTTTACCATGATAGACTTGATAATATTACTGCATTCTTAAAACACCTTTCTCAGCTAACAACATCTTAATCTATAGACTGATATTGTGCAGGTACTCACCTTGGAATCCTTCAAAAAAGTATGCTTCTACTTGACTATAGAATTTGAGTGTGTCTATAGCAAATTCTGTTATGAAGCCTTCTAGCATGTGATGGACCCAAAAATCAACTGCGCATGTCAATGGGTTGTCCATCGCTTTGAGTTGGGCTGTGAGCTCTGGAGTCCACTCTATAGGGACTCCTCCTTGAAAACAGGTTTTCTTCTCTGCGAGTCGCGACATCCACTCGTGCAGCTCATTTGGATAGGATGCCCAGAAAATATCGTGAATATCTTTCCACAGATATCTATTAAACCACTGTTCGTTAGATAAACGCAAATGTCTATTCTCCTTCCTTGCAAAGTTCTTTATGGTCTTGTCAAACCAAGATTGGATCTCTGTCTTTTTAGGATGCCAATTGTCAAAGCCTTCCGGGAACAAGTATTCTTCGTCACACATCATGATTGCAACTCTTCACGGATTCTAGCACGGCAATGGAACCATTTGTTGGCTATAACTGACCCAAAGGTTTCTGTAAGACCCAGGTTCTTCACGGTTTCCCTTTGACAAACAAATCCCCCTTCGCACCGGCCCTTTTGGCAACAACCTGCAAGCAGGTTGAGGTCTCACTCGAGGTGTATCTATCGGGTACTGCGGAATCATTTTTCTATAGTATGTGATGAGTTGTTTGCATGGATGTACTGCGCAGCGCGGAAGGGTGCATGCACTGCGAGGCAAGACTGCGCAGTGATGGACAACACTGCGATCCGCACCTCTAAGTTCTTCTACCATGAGACTTCTACTGAGACTGCGAGCAACACCATTGAACTTTATACTTGAAGTGTTCAAAAATGCTTAAGGTACTTACATGAGTATCACTCATCCACTCATTTATGCACCTAAATGGCTATCACATTAACATTTATTTATACACTTACTGTGTTTACTATTTTAAGCATGCACCGCAATACCATTCTTCTGTTATACATTCATCTGCTACGCGTATTAAAGTACTCTAAGAATCTCTTAACACTTAAACAAATAACTGATTCACTACTTTCAGAAGCAAAGCTAAGTATTAACCATTCATCTATTTATGCAGACTTAACACATCATCTCCATACTTCTCCTAATGGAAAATGCACACAAAAGTATCACATAATAGAATGCAAGGAAATATTCAGACATTCATCTACAGAAAACAGATAAATGCAATCATACACATATTGTTCCACTCAATCACACAACACAATATTTAATGTGGTTCACAACCCCGGGTGGGAAACTACGTCCACAATAACGGTTGTTATATATATATCTTTAATGGGAAGGGGACAACCGTTCTTAGTCTGTGCACTTAGCTGCAGACTCTCTTCTCTCGACTAGGTCTCTGTGCACTTAGCTGTAGAGCCTTTACAATGGCTTCTTCTTCAGAGGGATCTTACAATATAATAATAAACCCAAAAAGCAACAAGACTAACCCTTTCCCTTAATAAAATGTCTTCTTAAATAGACCATGCCCAAAGGTCATGTCTTTACAAAGCTGAATACTAAAACCCTTAGGGTTTCCAAAACTACAGCTGTTCCTCTTAACCGAACTATTGGCCTCTGGTAGCGAGTATGCTGTCGTGGCGGTACTCCACGCCTTTATTTTGTCGCTTTCGACCCTCCTCTTGTGCGCACACCAACAGGTCATATTCATTGAGCCGCCCTTCTAGTAACGAACTCATACGACTGGCTCAGCTTCCAGTTGCTTTCTCAGTGTCATCCTCCACTTAACAGTCTCGTACCACTAAGCACGCCGAGCTGTCACTTTCCCTAAGACTCTCTTCGTCTAACTAACTCGTACAACTGGCCACCTTCCTGATATGTTCATGCGTGCAACTCAGCATCCTAGAGCATGCTTGCCAAAAATAGATGACCATTGGTCTATCTGGTACCTGTACCTGCCCTTCATCCAGCACTCCGCTTCGCTGGCTCCACGTCGCCTGATTACTACGCAACACTGCTTCCTTGCTACACTGATCTTCGCAGTGCTGCCAAAATTTGGTTGTTGCGCACAACTTCATAGCGTCCCCCATATTTTCCCAAAATTGTATCTTTTGTTGAGCTCCGCTCAACTCCGTAGCTCAACCTCTTTGTGCTATCAAAAATTGAAAAAATTGCCCCAACTTAGTTCAAGCTGAATAATGCCTAGCTCGTACACCCCTAGGACGGACAACTCTCTTTCGCTGAGTCTGGAAGCATTCCACTTTCCTTGCTACCTTTCGGAGTAAGGTGTTGAAGCGTACAGATGCTCCAACTACAAACCTCTGTGTTAACACCCAAAAAGTGCTCACTAGCTCATTCCCTATTCACATGACCCATTTTTCCACTTTTTCCACCACTTGAGCCTCTAAAACCTTCAAAAGGTCACCAAAAAGACCATAATACACCTTTTTCCCCCCAAAATATGTATTTTTCCTCAAAAAGGGTCCAAAATAACCAAAAATATTAAAAGGGAATAAAAATATAAAAAATATTCAAAAAAGGAAAAAGAGGGAAAAAGAGACCTAAACCATTTTGGTCAAATACCATTGGTTTCCTTAACCACAATGGTATACCCCATCACCCAAAAACTATAAAAAGGTGATAGGGGCTCCCCATTGTTCATCCATATTCATCTTATCCTCATGTTGCCGAAATCCCTTTTGAGCATTACTCATACCTTTTGAGCTTTTGCCCACCATTGAAGCACCTTGGAGAAGAGAGACCTTTGGACATTGGAGCACCTCGACTTTGCAGCTACTCGAACTCACCATCCTCACCATTTGAGGTAATACAAACATTTAAATTTTTATTTATTTCTTTCATGAATCAATTTTTCTCATTGTTCTTAACCTAGATCTCTTTATTTTTACTGTTTACTCTCATAGATTTACATTAGTTTTTTGCATTACATTGAAACTGCTATTACAAGTTAATAGGTTCTCTTTAGCACATGCTCAGTTGAAAAACCAAGCAATAGTTTTTGGCGACTTCACTGGTTTTCAAACATTAAACCTTTTCTTTAGATCTTAATTTTTTTTGTTTTTCCCATTTAAAGTTGTAGATCTGCCAGACTAGTCAGCTTCTTGATAGCTTCCCTAGCCATTGGCCCTTTCTGCAACCCGAAATAGCCCAAAATTTCAATTTTTGGGTTCATTTTTCAATGACCATTTTCCGTCCGTACATCGCGACTTTTGGCATCCGCAATCGCGCGGTCCATCGCAGCTGTGCACCCCTTTTCCATGCGGTCCATCGCGGCTTTGAGCCTTTTTTCCGTGCGGTCCCATCATGGCTGGGCGACCTTTTCCAGCGAGGCCCATCATGACCTTTTTGGCTTTTTTCTGCGCGGCTCATCATGACTTTTTTCCACTGCGCTCTGATTCACATCATGACTTTTTCCCACATTGCCGCGTGGCTCATCGCGAATTTTTCCCTTGCAACTACGATATTTCCTGTTTCGGTTCGGCCAATTTTTCCAAATTTTTTTTTCCCAAATAGCCAATTTTTTCCAGCATTAATTTCTCCAATTTTTTACAGCTTACTATGTCATTATTGCAGCATTATTAATTGATATTTGGTTATATGCTTCGCTTATATTTTTGAAAATTTTCAGTTAATTGAAAGAAAGATTTGTTAAGTATTTTCTGAGGTCATAGGTTTCATACATTGCAAAGTTAGAATTATATTCCTAAATTGCTCAATTTTTTGTTCAAGAAAGGCTTTAGAAATCCATGTATTTCTACATATGTGATTTTCTTTACATAAATAATTTTGAAAAATCCATATTTTTTTAAACAAGCATTTACATTTGAAAGCATCTTTCATTTTTCGAAAATTGAAATCGTTATTTTAGTTTGTCATTAAATTTCCCATGCGAGGAAACTGATTTGGTATACAACCACACCATCACACTGTGGAGAACCTGCAACAATTAATTAATAAGAATATGTGAAATAGCAGAAATGACAGAAATCATAATCACTTTTATATTGATCGCAGGCCACTTCGAGGGGGCAACCTCCTTTGAGCAAGCTCAATACAAATAACTTCACGGTGCCTTCATAGGCCTCAACACACACTTATATACTAAGTCTAGGCGCCAATACAAACTATGGATCAACAATACTATGGGCGACTTACAAAGCATATGCGCCAAACAACAATAACACAACTATGGATCACCAAATACTACGGGACGACTTACAAAGCATATGCATCCAACAACAATATGCTAACAAAGTAAATAGAAGGGTTGACATGGGTTCCTAACATCCCCTCTCCCTTAGAAAAATCTTTGTCCTCAAAGATTTAGATGTGGAAATTGATGCAGAATTGGACAGAGTGGTTCCCCTATAGCATCTTCGAGTTGCATTCCGGGCCACTGACACCTTTTGAGGTTCAGGAGGATTGCTTGGAATGCTGAAGAAGAACCATATTAGCTGTGTGAAAAGTGCACTTTGAACGGTACTGAGCGGCTTGTTGTTTCAATCGAATTCTTTCCATGTGAATATTGTCCTGTAGAATGAGAAGAATTTGATCACGGTTTCGAAGAACCGAGTCAATTTCCTGAACTGAGGAGTTGTTGAGGGTGTATGGAAGAAGAATTGGTAGTGCCTATCCATAGATTGCTTCATATGGTGTCCTTGTAGACGTGGTATTGTACCACTGGAGCGCTTCTAGGAAATCCATATAAATAGTTTTCCAAATCTGTTTAGGGATGGGAAAGGGTTCGAGCAGTCCCGAAAGGAGTGTCGTTTCACCCTTGTTGACCTGAAAAGTATCACAGTCAACCACCATTTGTTGAATTGGAAGTCTCAGTCCCTACCAAAACAAGTTACATTATTCCCGGTCATACTTTTGGATGAACCCAGAGTACCCTGCCGATGAAGAAGCATGGAGTTCATAGAAGAGATAGCCCTGTTGAACATATTACAACATGTTTGGAACAAGTAGAGAAATAGATGTAAGAGAAAATGGGTCATCAAATGTGCAAGAAGGAGCATCTGCCACCATATTGTCATTACCCTTCTTGTAAGTGATCGCATAGTCATAAACCATGAGGTGGATAATGAATTTCAAGTGTGCGGGGGAGGAGACCCATTGTTCTAGGAAATTTTTCAGACTCTGGAGATCAATCTTGATGCAGAAATAAATCCCTAATAGGGATGGCTACCACATCAGTACTGCATGTAAAATAGCCATCATTTCCTGCTAAGATGTAGACATGGCTAACTGCTTACCGGAAAGGTCTCTTGAAGGCGGAAAGCCCACTTGTGCAGCAAATACACCTGCATATCTATCCAAGGAATTAGTGGAGACCATTGATGGGTGCATCTGAACGGAATGGAGCTGAGAAATGATACCATGTGAATTCTTCTTAAGGTTATTTTCCAAGCAATGCGAACTGATGATGCAGAGAGACCCTGGTTGTAAGCCTGTAAATTTTTGTTATGTCCCATTGACTGAAAACTGCATCCAAAGTTCAGCAAAATACCATAAGATGGGGCCAAGTGTGCATAACCATTGAACGCCCAAAACCACATCACATCATCCTAAGGACAAGGAAAACATGTTAGAGCACATGTTATAATCTTCCAGAGGGATACGCACATTGTGATAGTTTCCCTTGCAAGGTAAGGTGCATCTATTAGCAACCATCACTTCAAAGTTGGAGCAAGGATGGACAAAACAATCAACTTTTTTGGCGATCCGGGGGTCAATGAAGTTATGAGTGCTACCAGAATCAATGAGTATTGTAAGAGGAATCTTCTTGAAATAACCCCTGACCTGCATTGTTTGAGGGGTGGTGACACCGAATAAAGCATGGTGAGATATCTCTGGTTGTTCATCCTAAGATCGGGGGTCAATAGGAGGCTCCTGAATGTCGACCTGAGCATCCATTGGATTTGGATATTCTTCACCAATTTTAGAGGCAAGCGGTGAACCCATATCCAAGAGATAGAGCTTTTGTTGAACACATATATGTCCCCAAGTGAATTTCTCATCACAATTATAACAAAGCCCTTTTTCTTTGCATGCCTACATCTCTGTTTCAGACAAATGCTTGATAGGAGTTGGTCGAGTTGCTTGCGGAATGGGAGGTCGTTGAGAACCCATATTTTGGAAGGGAACAAAAGTGGGTTTGGAGCGCTGTTGGGCTACAATCTTGTCTTCTGCCAACTTAGCTAACCTTAGGACTTCCATCATTGTGTTCGGACAGAACATTTTAACCTCTGACTGGATTTCATCCTTAAGACCACTGATAAAACAACTCCTATAGAATTCATCAGACAAGACTTCTGTGTGATTGGATAGTTTCTCAAATTCACTCTGATACTCTCTCACAGTGCCACTTTGACGGAGTTTGGTGAGTGCTCCAGTGAAGTCATCAAAAGCACTGGGAGCAAATCGTTACAAGGGGAGTTGGAAAGAATCTGTCCATTTTGGCTCATCATGAGCCTTGATGTACTAACTGTACCATTGAAGGGCGTCTTGTTCCAAATGAAAGGATGCAAGTGGAACTTTTTGGACATCGAAAGTATTATGCAGACTGAAATAATATTCTGCACGATAGACCCATCCAGTCGGATCAGTACCATTGAAGCGAGGAAATTCAAGCTTCGGACCACAGAAATGGCTGGAAGAAGAGAACCCAGTGGTTGCAGAAGATTCTTGCTATCGGTTATTGTTCATGGCTGAAGGCTGAAGATGGAGGCTAAAAAATTTTTCATCCAGATCTTGGAGTTTGGTTTGGATGGTTGCAAGTGCTTCCTCGATTGGTTTTGCTCCGGCGCGGGTCACAACCATAAACAGGTTTTTGTTGTTGTTGTTGTTTTTTTTTGGGGGGGGAATGTATAGAAAAACACAAACAAAAGCTTATTTAGTAAAGAGAAATTTGGATTTGGGAAAAATTCGGAGGGGTAATTGGGGTTTGACTAGGTTTTGGACACTTTCTAATGGATAGGGAAACAAAAAATGGGGATTTTAGAAGTGGGGTGAAAGAATGAGAAAATTTGGTGGAGAGGGACAAAGAAGCAAAATTAAGAAAGGAACTGGGTGGAAAAATTTGAAGGCAATTGGGTAAAATCTGAAGAGCTTATGGCAAACCCTAAAAATAGACAAATGTGGGATTTCAGGCTTTGGGAAGTGGAATTTGGGATAGGATCCTCAGGAATGAAATATGTAGAATGGGATTGCAGGGGGTGTCAGTGAAGTTTCAGGGAAAACGGAGTGAAAACAAGGGAGATATGGCCAAAAAACAGAATTTTATCCTTTGGTGAAAACAAGGGATCTACAACAGTGCGGAAGGGATATCAAACAGATAGATCTGCAACAGAGCGGAATTGATCAAAAATAGAGGGATCTGAAACAGTGCTGACTGGATTGAAAATGGTTGGATCTGAAATAGATCTGAAACGGCTGGATCTGGAACTACTTTTAGAATGGATTTGAAATGATGCGGGAACAGTTCAGCTGAAAATAGATATGGACCCTAGGTATGTGTGGCTTCCTAACAGTTCATGGGTTTCACTAAGCCACCAATTCTGTCTAACGGCTTGCGTATTGGGGCAATACGCCTCACTACACGGCTCAGGTAAAATTGATAACCGCTTTGCCACAAACGATAGCTCTTGGTTTACCTCACAGGTGGGAACTAGTCAATCAGGTAGGGGTCATTGCCCTTTTTGCTGGCAGGTCCTCTCAATGGGCAGCTACTTTGGGGTTCCTATGGTACTCGTCACAATGATTTTTAGGGCTTATGCCAAAGTAGTTCCCACAGTTAAGAGGATAGGGTATATTCCCAGATCCAAAGCTGCGACAGATGCAGAAAACATTTTTTGGCAGAAATTTTGCCCAACGAGCCCAAGAAAGTTCTCTGATATCAGATGTGGAGAACCTGCAACAATTAATTAATAAGAATATGCGGAATAGTAGAAATGAAAGAACTCAGAATCACTTTTATATTGATCGCAGGCGACTTCAAGGGGGCAACCTCCTTTGAGCAAGCTCAATGCAAATAACTTCATAGTGCCTTCATAGGCCTCAACACACACTTATATGCTAAGTCTAGGCGCAATTACTATGGGTGAAAACCATGGGCCAATATAAACTATGGATCAACAATACTATGGGCGACTTACAAAGATTATGTGCCAAAAAACAATAACACAACTATGGATCACCAAATACTACGGGACGACTTACAAAGCATATGCATCCAACAATAATATAATAACAAAGTAAATAGAAGGGTTGACATGGGTTCCTAACACACAGAATCTGTCACAATAATTTCAAGTGAGCCTTAAAAATTACCTTAACTCAACCAACATTCTAACCCCATTTGGGGAACACAAAAAGAATATTGTAGTTAGGTAGGACAGAGGGGATAAGTATCAAAATAACACCCCTCATTGATTTTTCATGTTGATACATAGTGGTTGACATTTAGGGTACCAAAATCCCTTATTATTTAACACGGTTTAAAACCAATTCATCGGGAAGGCCTCTCCCTTATGAGGGTTGAAGTAGCCAGACTGGTTCCAGAAGCCTGAGTGGAATACCGCAATCCATTCAGTAACCGAAGGATACCTTTCATAGTTCTCGTTGTACCACCCTTGTGGGAGTACAATGGTGATAGAACAAAACTGCAGATTCACCTAACCGAATGTGTCAAGAACAGGGTATCTTAGTGGCCAAACTTATAGGATTGTCTACCTGGTGTCCCTCCCGGTAGGGGGATATCTAGCCTTTGATTATACAATTTCTATTTTCTAACTTGGATTTCATCACCTTGCAGAGAATATACCTTGTTGGGCCATAATACTTTTTAGTTAGGTGTTTGCATGTTCCATTACCTCCCTTTGGTCAGTGAGTACACCTTTTTTCTACTTGTAGGAGTCGGTTGCATGTTTGTTTTCTGACCACATATTTTGATTGCTCCACTTACTATAGCACAACTATTATAGTAAGTGTTTTTGATTTTGGTTGTTGGCCTGAGTGCCATTATTTTTACGCTCCCCTCTTGCACACACAGTTCCATTAGTCTCTTTGAGCTTTCCACTCATCACCACCTAGTAGATTTAATTCACAGTTGTCGTCATTGAGTCCCTGATACGTTCTCAATGTTTCCAGGGTGAACCCCCACAGTACGGTTCCCTTGACTCCACACATCATCGGCACAGAACCCTGTCATCTGATTCTGACGCACCTCATTTCACATCTGACTCTGAGGAAGAATCCAAAGTTCCCACATACACCACACCCACTAGCCCCATGGCTGGTTCACATTATGACAACTTTTTCACAGGAGCTATTGGTGGAACATCATCCACCCCTGCCACCACAATAGCCACCATGGTTGCCACAACTACCACACCTCCATTAGGTATGCCTAACATGGGACCCCTTCCCAATACATGACCCACACCCACCTTAGGTATTCCCAACATGGCACCTACACCTATCATTACCACCACTACTTAGATCCCAGTAATTACTAGAACCGTTCCAAACCCTTCTGTAACTCATGTGGCACTTGGGGGCGCTATCCCCTCCCACATACCTTTGGGTGGAGGACATATACCTTCCATGACAAATATCCCCTTAGGGGCCAGTGGCTTAATACATAACGCTACCACTAGCACTTATGTCCCCATGACAACATCATACCCCTCTGCCACTTTGCCATTTATGGCTAGCCTTAACCTACCAGACTTGGTTAGGCTAATAAATGATCCTATTCGGCATGACCCTACTTGGCCCCCTATGCCCACAAAGCTCCCCTCAGACATCCCAAAGTTTGAACGGAAGGTTGGGGAAGGCCCCCAAAACCATATCATGTCATTTCACCTATGGTGATCCTCAAACTCCATAGTTGATGATTCCATTCGACTCCGAATTTTACAAAGAACTTTCATTGGCTCTACAGCCAAATGGTATATTGAGCAGCCACATGGGACGCACCCCACCTTTACATCCCTTGCCTCAACTTTCCTTCAGTTCTTTCAACTACCTGTACAGTATGATGGAGGAGTGAAAATATTGCTATCTTGTAGACATAACACCGCTACACACATCATCGATCATATCCATGAGTGGTGTAAGCGTCGTAGTCTTTGGAAGATAAAGCTTGACGACCGTATCTTCTTGGATTGGTTCCTAAAATCACTACTCCCTCTCATAGCTAAAGATGTAGCTTCTGAACGACCCTAATCGGAAGATGAAGCCATTTTAAAAGATTAGCAGTTCGACCTGATATATGCATAGTCTGGATATTTATACACAATCTTACCAGATGCCCCTCATGGTGATCCATCCCGGAGCGATGCACTCGGGGCATCCAATGTCGCTGATGGTATTATTGGCCAGGTAATGGCACAAAACAAACCTTTCACAATGGTGAGTACAAACAACACCCCAGACATTTCTAGGTCTACATCTCATTCTGGAGCTACAACTTCGTATGCTCCAGTAATCCACACCCACCACACTCATGGACCCTCATGTCCACCACAGTGTTATGGGAAAGCCCCATCAGCTTATGCACCACCCCCATATTATAACTAGCAGGGCCATCAAACTCCGGTTCACCCATAAGCCCAATCAGCTTATTTTCCTCAAGAGGCAGCACCTCTTTCTCCTACACTTCCAATAACAACCATCCTACTTACTATCCACGGCAGCCTGCTCCAGCGCCTACATGACTTCAAAACCCACCTACTACCCAAGGGCATGTATACGCACAACAAAATCAACCTCCAAACCAAAAAAACCAGTGCAATCAAGAAGGTCAGCAGAATCGCGGAAGAGGACAAAACCGCGGGAATAACCAACAACAAAACCAAGGAGGACAACCACCTAATCCTCCCAATAATAATAATGCTGCTCCTCCAAACCAAAACCCTGATCGTCGACCAAAACAGGGAAAAAATCCTAATTTGAGAACAAACCACCCATGTTCCATATGCGTGGTCTACGGTCATTACACACATAATTGCCCCCATTTAGATCGAGCACATCAACTTTGGACCGACGACTCCCAACAATAAGGACATGCTGCACGACCAGCACCACCTCCTCAGCCACAACCCATGATATTGCAAAATCCTCTACCCAACCAAGGAGTAGTAAACACTCGTCCAATGGACCCCCCACAAGGATCCGCTGCAACATAGCAGCAAATTACCTATGCAACAACCGATTACAAGCATACAAAGTCAAAAAATCACCATTTTCTTATGATGTCATCAAACGATATCAACCTTCAAAGTCGTCAAAATAAATATGGCTCAACCCCCGAGGCCACGCCCATTGATCCATCTTCGAGTACCCTCCCCACTGATCAACCACTTCGCATACCTAATCAGCCCATAGAAGGGGGTCCCAAAGCACCTCGCTTCCCTTTACGATGAATCAATAACAACCCCAACGCTCATGCAACTTCAAACTATAACATCGTAGAAGACTTAGCCCAGTCGCATGCTGCTATGTCCGCTCTAGAAATCCTAAAAAATTGTCCTACACAGAGAAAGTTGTTGCTATCTGCCATTGGTGCCATAGACCCTCACGATTCCAATATGATTGCTTTCGACATAGACCAAGTTGAACCTCCTCTACCTTCATCGGTATCTTTTCAGGTCTCTTGGTCCATTCGCAACCTTGTCGTTCATCGATGCATAATCAATGAAGGTGCCTCCACCTGCGTTATGTTGACTTTCATCTAGCAGAAACTTGTATCACAAACCGTACAACCATCAACTACCGCATTATGAGCTTATGATGGTCGAGCAGCTCAACCCCAGGGTCTGTTAGTGAATGTGCCCATACTTCTTGGGGGAAAACTGGTCCTCATAGATATAGAGGTCATCAATGCTCAACTTGATTACAATCTCCTTCTGGGACGAAGCTACATGTATAAAATGAAAGTTGTTGCCTCTTCACGTTTTTGTTGCATGATGTTCCCCCACGAAGGTCATGTAGTCAAAATTGACCAGATAACATACTATGATCACAATGCCCCCGCAACACCTGAAAATGTTCTTCCCATGATTGAATAACCCGTTCAGCGGTGCACCCACATCATTTGTCTCCTTAGTCGGACCTGGGATATATTCAGACACTCCCATGACCAACACTTTCCCATCTATCCCACCCCCTCTCTGGTTAACTGAAATATTTGATTTGGGCACCCTCTCGCACAATGAGCAACAGCATACTCAACAACATCAACCACTACCACAACCTTCAACAGTGCCTAGTCACATAGGAGCCACACCAATTCATACTATCCAATTTTTATTCCCCTCTTCAGGCGCCATTAGCACACCACTTATGGCTACACTTAATCTCCCAGGATTAACATTAGGACTACCCGTGTGGTACCTACCTACTCCAAACCCTCCCCCGACACCGAATGTCATTTTACAATCGATGCAACCCATCAATACTTCCAACCATCCACCACCTGGTGTACCAAACCCCTAAAACCATCCACCACCTGGTGTACCTAACCCCTAAAACCGTCCACCCCGTGGTGTGCCGAACCCCCAAAACAGTCCAAATCAAACAGGGACCACTACGTCCATGTCGAGCTATGTCCCCACTCTATCCCGCCACAATGGGGGTAGAGGTCCACAAACCTACACCACTGGGCCCACAAGTCGCACTCCCCCAGCGACCCTCAAATTAGCAAAGAATCCCCCAACAACCCGTGTACTCCCTAAGTGCTCCTTGTGTGACGATATAGGCCATGCTACCCATTTATGTACATAACTACCGGCACTTCAAGAACACATGAATATGTTGGACGATGATGCAAACATTCTAGTTGTTAAACTTCAGCTACCCCCTCAACCTCACGAAAAAGCGGTTCGTACAAACCACCTTTGTGCGATTTGTGGCATCTACAACCATTATTCACATCACTGCCCCGATCTCCGAGATTATAGAGCAGCACTTTACGAATTCAATAATGCTGACCTAAATATATCCCCTCTGCTCATTAAGGAAATATTCCCTCCAGAATCGTCCCATTCAGAAGAAATCAATACCATATATATGATTTCAACTACCTACAAGCCTGAACTAATCGATTTAATGACACACTACCTCCGCACAGATGAGGAAATCCTAGAAACACTTACTGCACCGGACTACCCCTAGGATGATATGCACCATCGATCATACTTCATCCCTGAGGCATCTACCTCCACCTCGATGAACAAACTATCTGTTGAATCCAAAGACTTCTTACCAACCAAGTTCGATTGGTTCAAAGATCCTATCCCATCTCCAGAAGCCTTTTAAGAAGGTAATATTTCCAACATTTCACCGATCATAAAAATCGACATCTCCACCACCCCCGACAAACCTGAGCTTATCTCTTTAGGCACATCTTGCACTGAAAAGGAAACCCAAGCCTATAAGAAACTCTTTCAAGAATTTCGATATATCTTCTCCTAGTCTTATACCGACATGCCTAGTCTTGATCCTACTATTGTAGAACATCACATAGACACTTGGCCAAACATATCACCGGTCCTCCAGAAACAACGCCCCATTCACCCGTCCAAGTTTACAGCCATCAAAGCAGAAATTGAGAAGCTTTGTGTAGTAGGTTTCATATACCCTATTGCGTATACCACTTGGGTTTCAAACCCAGTACCAGTCAATAAGAAAGTAGGCACCATCCGCGTTTGTACTGACTTCCGTGACCTCAATCTAACTTGTCCCAAAGACAATTTCCCAACACCATTTATTGACCAACTAATCAATGAATGTGCGGGGCACAAGGTACTTTCTTTTATGGACGGTTTCGCAGGATACAACCGAATCAAAATAAGCAAAGATGATCAATACAAGACCGCCTTTACTACCCCATGGGGCACCTTTTCCTATCGCTTCATGCCTTTCGGTCTCAAGAACACTGGAGCCACTTTCCAACGAGCCATGATTTATTGTTTTCACGACCTGAATAACATCATATTAGTTTATCTAGACGACCTCACGGCTCGATCCAAGAAATGATCTAACCATTTGGATGATCTTCCACATGTCTTCTTGCGTTGTCAAAAATACAAAATCCGCTTGAACCCACTCAAGTGTGTCTTTTGCATTCTAGCATGCCATCTGTTCGGGTTCATCATTTCCGAAAAAGGGATCACTGTCGACCCTCTAAAGGTCCAAGCCATAGTAGACCTACTATCACCTCGTACATTAAGATAGCTACAAAGCATTCAAGGGAAGTCCAACTTCCTCCCTCGCTTTGTCCTAGATTACGCCACCACAGTACATGGTTTCCTCCGTTTGATATGCCTTCATAACCGCTTTGTATGGGATGAACAAGTAGAAGGAGCTTTCACAGACCTGAAGAAAACATTTACAAGTGCCCCCTCGATTTCTCCTCTAGATTTCATAACAGACTTTACCCTTTACATTTGAACATCAGATTATGTCGTTTCCGAAGTACTCGTCCAAGAAGACTCCGCTCATCAAGAGCATGTCATTTACTATGTGATCCAAACCTTATCAGGCCCACCATTGCGCTACCCACATGAAGAGAAAATGGCCCTCGTCGTTGTCTTTTCGGTACAAAAGCTGCGCTACTATCTTCTCCTAAGCCATACTGCGGTTGTGGAAAATTCCAACCCAATGGTCTATCTCTTGAGTCGCCGCCTTCTACAAGGTCATGTTTCCAAATGGGTGATTATCTTACAAGAATATGACTTGAATTTTAAAACCCCGAAGAGCACCAAAGCACTAGCACTCGCTCAACTCATTACAAACCTACCATCTTCGTCATCATCACCAGCTATCCATACTGATATAATTGACGAACATTTGTTCATCATCTCGTTTGACAACCCTTGGTATGGCGACATTTTGGTATACCTCCACACACATAATTTTCAACCCAATATCGACCGTGAAGGACGCCGTCGCATTCATCACCATGCCCCCCGTTATCTCCTCTTGGGTGATGTCCTCTATTGACATGACGTTGACACAATCGTATGACAATGCCTTTCCTAAGAAGAAGCAGAACAAGTCCTCAATGGCTATCATAAAGGTGCCTGCAGCGGCCATTTCTCTGGAATGGCCACCACCCAAAAGGTAATTCCTGCAGGTTATTTTTGGCCATCATTATTCACTGATTGTATCACACCAATCAAACATTGCCAAAACTGTCAGCTTTTTTCCCCCAAGGCAAGAACCCCCCCTGCCCCCCTTCATCCAGTCGTCACCATTGGACCATTTTGAAAATGGGCCATTGACTTCATAGATTGCAATCCAACATCAGCCGATGGTCATAAACACATTATTGTGGTTGTCGATTACTTTACCAAATTGGTAGAAGCCATGCCTACTTACAATTGTAAAGCCGACACTGCAGCCCATTTTTTCCTCAACCATGTTATCGCTCGCTTCGGAGTACCAAAGAAACTCGTCTCAGACCATGGCTCCCACTTCGAAGACTCTGTTTGGAGAGAATTGTCAACACGCCTTAAGTTTGAACATCATTTCTCCTCTTCCTGCTACCCCCAAGGAAACGGCCAAGTCGAAGCAGTTAACAAACTTTTGAAGACCATCCTCCAGTGCACTGTCGATCGACACAAGTCCAATTGGCATCACATGCTTTTTCCTGCATTATGGGCTTACTGCACATCCACTAAAATGGCCACCGGCTTTACCCCTTTCCATTTAGTTCACAGCGTGGAATTTGTCCTCCCCATTGAGTGTCAGATACCGACATTACAAATGTCCATAGAACTCCTCCTGGATACTTCACCAATTGAACAACGCTTACTTCTTTTAGAGCAGGCCGACGAAGATCACCGCACAGCTCTCCAAATAGTCAAAGCCGCAAAGAACAGATCTAAAATCCATTACGATAAACATGTTCACCAATGATCATTTAGTGAAGGAGACCTGGTACTCGTTTACGACCAAGCCCATGACAAGACAGGCAAAGGAAAATTTTGAGTCCATGTGACAAGGCCCATACATTATACACACTTGCCTCGGACTTGGGGCATACATTTTGACCAATTCAGAAGGCAACCTCAGGCGCAACCCCTATAATGGGTTATACCTCAAACGATTCTATCCATGAAAATCTCTTGGACACCATGGTTCAAATTGTACAGTCTTTTAATTTATTTTTTCCGTTGTAGACTTCCAAAACCTTACATTTTCATTTGTTCTTGAATGAACACAGATGGATCCTGTTCCACTCTACCATATCGGCTTTGCCGACGGTGCAAGTCATTGGTCTCCAAATCTCGCTTCAACAACTTGGGTAATTTATTCACCTTCACATGAGTTGGTCCACCTCGATGAAGTGTGCATAGGTGCTACCACAAACAACCAAGTTAAGTATGATGCCGTGACTGGTCTACTGGCCACTTCTCCCGAGATTGGAATAAGTCACCTTATTGTTTTCCTGGACTCCCAGTTCCTTGTTTCCTAGCTTGACAACTATTACCAAGTATGCGATCCCTGTCTATTTCAAAAATTCCTGCACACTCAACAAATGATTCGACAGTTTGAATCCATTTCATTTACTCATGTCCCAAGAAATCTAAATAGTGTAGCAAACCAAATGGCTAATAACATTCTAGATTGGCATGTCAACCAAAACATATAGGACATCACAACATGCATCACATAGACATCAAAAATCAAATAAAGAAACTAAATAAATAATCATAACATGTGCCTCCACGGGCATACAAAACCAATAGTATTGCATCCACGTGCATAATATGTGCCTCCACGAGCATACAAAACAAATAGTACTGCATCCACGTGCATCGAACATACCTCCACGGGCAAACAACAACATACAGTTGCATCCATGTGCAACAAGACATAAAAGCAATTTCAATATGTGCATCCACGTGCATACACAACTGTATAATCAAAATGCACCAATAGGCATAAATACACATATCATCATATAGTCACAATGTCAAAGAGTGCCCTCAGCACTCAAATATACAAAACATACACCAACTGTACAAAATTCATCCCCATATGCTCGTCAACCTTTGGGGGAAAGTACAAGATAGCCTAATCATCATGGTCATGGTCACTTGTATCCTCTGGCTCCTCTGGATCATACTAATCCCGACCTCTCCTCTCAGCTACCAACAAAGCTTCCCTCAGTAAAATCGATCTCCACTCACGCGGAGCATCGAAGCAACAGTCCAATACATCCCAATCTAGGTCTCTTCAACCATCATCGGGTACATCATGAAATAGATACTCAAAGGTATCGCAAATATCCTCTATAGCATCATCTCGGTGATGCACAACTCCTCATACTCGAGGCGGAGGTGTCGCTACTGGTGGAGGTACTACCACCATCACCCATCCCTTATGACTCATATGATCCACTGGAGGCATTGGACCAATATCTACCATGACCCACACTGAAACAAGTTAGTATCATATAAACATCTCTAGCTATACTAATAACAAAACATCTAAACATGATAGAATAGAGAATAAAAATAAAGACGTACCGTCTAAACCCCAGGCATGTCCCTGATCTCTAAGCATCTCAGGGTATCCCCTAAATTCAATACCCTGATATGGATAGTCATCAATCACAATGGGCATCTGCTCCCATGGATCATACATCTCTGACAAGAAGAACCACTGAATGCTGCCACCACCACAGGGCATCATCTGACCCCACCGCACCATCCGCAGCTCGCTCCTCAACCCATCTCGTACCGGCACATGTGGCCGCAAGGTAGGTACTTGCTCAAAAAAGAAAGAACAGAGGAAAGAGGCATAGCTAAACTCACCTCCCTCCCACCTAACCTTGTTCTGCTCTCGCCGAACACAAGCCAGAAACATCTGACCCCAAGCAAAATACGTCCCAGTCAAAACACGGTGAACCATCATTGTTTTCCCCCCTAATAGACTATGGGGCGCCTTTTCAACAAGCACCCGCAAAACACAAGCCGCCACCGCCTGCATCTATGGCTCTCGCAGATCTGAGATACTCAGTGCGTTGTTCTACGCATGGGCCCCTGAAATGCATAATCTCTCAAGAATATCCTCAATATCCATACCAGCCGGAATCCTGGGCTGGGTGTCTCCTATCTCTCCCAAACGAGGTAAACCAGTAAGAAAATATACATCAATCAAGGTAAGCTCCGGTCACTCACCCTGCACAATGAAAGGTAACTCCTCTGGGTCCCAAAAGTCCACCAACTTGTTCAGCAGCTCCCTGATTGAACACATGAGAGGGATCTAAGAAAAATTCAGTAGCCCTCCCAAAGCCAAAGATGCCCGCACATCTGGGCTGTCCTGAATCCTACCCATCAGCCCCTCATCAAGCTCCCTCTCCCTCCACGACACTAGTGGCCTCCTCAACATCCTACCAAAACAACATAGAATTTTTTTTCAGAAAAATGAAACAATTTTTTTCCAATCCAAGCGATCCCCATTGTGACTTTTGGCCCCCTAGCTGCGATGAACATCGTGGCTTTCATCCTCATAGCTGCGATGCTCATTGCGGCTATCAACCATCATAGACGTGATGTGCATCGCGGCTGTAGGCATTGTTAAAATTTGAGCATTAATTCACAATACTCTTGGATCTTTACTGAGAGAATAGCATATACAGTATATCAATGCATAACAATCACAATAAACATGACAAGCATCACAAGAATCAAAAGCATGAAAGATAAGAGACACGGAGTTTCTGTGGGGAAAACCCTAAGGTGGAAAACCTCACAACTTCCTCAGAGATAGAGAGAGCAATGGCTCAACCAAAGTACAACCAAAATACACTTGAGATAGTCTCCTAGAGCAAATGATCCTCCTCCTCACTAGTGCGCCACTTTCTGAGTGAGAGAAGTGTGTCTTTCCGAATGATCCAAATAGAGATCTCTCGATCTCTATTTATAGTTAACCGATTTTCCCAGTTACACTATGGGGCGGACTTGTCTATCTAGATACATCCACAATATAATATATATTTCATGGCCGACCCCACACATGGTGATCTAATAACCCATCGGCAAGTATACACACTTGTGACACTTGTCAATCCACATGAAGACACTTCCTTATAGAGGAATAACACATCTCTTATAAGGGTACAATAAATATATATGAAATACATAGATGAAATACATTCCGAAGTTACATATACATCAACACTCCCTCTTAACTAGGAAGGTATTTCTCGACATAGTTATGCTAGACAAGTCTTCTTCTTAGGATCATCGTCTTCGATGCATCGTCATCATCATCATCACTACTGCTACTATCTCAACCAATCTTTGACTCTACTCATAATAGGAATTTCTACAGATCCAGTCCTTTTTCATACTGGATGTAGGCCCACCACCTGCAGGTCTTTATCATCTGTGTGAACGGTTTGATAGAGGTGGCCTCTCAGGACTAATTTTATGTGTGGATGCAATACCGGAAAGAGTATCCCAGGAACATTTATGTGCCTAAGCATGACCGGCAAGATCTCCCAGGACTAATTACATGCATCTCCTCCACAATACCTTTAAAGAGCATCCTAGGAACATTTATGTGCCGCAGCACGACTGACAAGATCTCTAAAGAGCATCCCAGGACTTATTACAAGCATACAGCTCAACCTCTCGGATCTCTAGGACTGATTACATGTGGATAGACAAAACCTTTAAAGAGCATCCCAGGAACATTTATGTGCCATAGCACGACCGACAGGATCTCTAAAGAGCATCCCAGGACTGATTACGAGCACACAGCTCAACCTCTTGGATCTTCAGGACTGATTACATGTCTCCATAGTAATACCTCATCCTAGGACTGATTACGAGCACACAGCTCAACCTATCGGATATCTAAGGACTGATTACATACTACATAGAAATACCGAAAAGAGTACCCCAGGAACATTTATGTGCCGCAGCATGACTGGCAAGATCTCCCAGGACTGATTACATGTTATTTGCACAACCTGCCACATATCATCTCTGACCTCCAAGTATCAACCTGATACTCATGATCCAACGGATCATCATTGCACGAGGCATCATCCTGATGCCCATGATCATACTGATCATCATCACTGTACCATCCTAGTACATATCATCTGGAGCAACATCCTAAAGCTCATCATCATGATCAACCTGATCATACAATGCACCCACTTGATGCATACCAAGTATCTACCTGATACATATCACCATACACAGTGTATCCACCTGATACATAGATACATGATCCACACAATGTATCCATCAACATACATGATCTACCTGATCATACAATGTATCCACCTGATACAGATACATGGTCCAAGCATTCAACATGATGCATATACAAATACATACAAATGATCCAACCGATCATATCCAACATCCAACATGATGCGTACATACATACAAATATAAATAATCCAACTGATCATATCCAACATCAACACGATGCATACATACATACAAATATAAATGATCCAACTGATCATATCCAGCATCAACACGATGCGTACATACATACAAATATAAATGATCCAACTGATCATATCCAGCATTCAATATGATGCATATACAGAGCAGTAACTAGAGCATCGTCCTGACACTCATCATCCAGTGCTTACAACCACAACCATGTGAAGGATCTTCCTTCGAACATGCTTGGAATGGCTTCAGCAAATGTGTCCATCACTTCTTCCTCGAAGTGTCGTCGATCTAAATAACACCAAGCCTCTCCCTGAAGTACTTGAACTTCACCCTGGCTAGTGGCTTCGTCAGCACATCTGCAATCTGCTCGTCTGTCACAACATACAGGAGCTTCACGGCTCCTCTCTACACCATATCCCTGATATAGTGATATTTGATCTCTATGTGTTTCAACTTGTCATGAAACACTGGGCTCTCAGACAGCTTCACACAACTCTGGTTATCACAAAAGATACCTGTAGCATCCAACGGGAGATCAAATAACTCAGACAATAGCTTCCGTAGCCATACTGCCTCACAACTAGCTGAGCAGGCTGCAACATACTCTTCCTCAGTTGTACTCAGTGCTACACAGGACTGCTTCCTACTAAATTAAGAGATCACACCTAATCCCATACTGAAGCAGCACCTAGATGTGCTCTTCCTATCTATAGCACTGCCTGCCCAATCTGAATCAACATAACCCTCCAAGTTAAAATTTTGATTCACTTCATACTTGAGCCCATAATCCACTGTACCCTTCAAGTACCTCAGGACATGCTTTACAGCAACCAGGTGAACACTCCTCGGATCCGTCATGAACTGGCTGAATGTGTTCACTACAAAGCAAATATCTGGTCTCATGTTCATCAGGTACATCAAGGACCCAATCATCTGACAATACATAGAGACATCAACCGGCTCAGATGAAGCATCACATAGAAGCTTTAGATTCGATGCTATGGGTGTGGCCATGGCCTTGCAATCCATCATCCCAAATCTCTTCAGGATATCTACTGTGTACTTCCCTTGACCAAGGAAGATCCCACCTGAATTCTGCCACACCTCCATACCTAGGAAATAATGCATCATTCCCAAATATTTCATATCGAACTCAACAACAAGCTTCCTCTTAGTATCTGCAATCAATCTTTCATCTCCTATTACAAATAAGTCATCTACATACAGGAGTAGAATCACAGGATTCCCTTCCTCAACCTTGTAGTAGAGGTTGGAATCCGCTTTACTCTTAGTAAAGCCCAAGTTAGATATGAAATTGTCCATCCTACCATACCAAGTTCTGGGAGCTTGTTTCAAGCCATATAAATCTTTCTTCAATCTGCACCCATATGACTCCCTATCATGTATTTCAAAACCGAGTGGCTGCTCCACATATACTTCCTCTTCAACTACACCATTCAAGAAAGCAGTCTTGACATCCATCTGGTGTATTTTCCATTTTATTGCTGCAGCCAGGGCAAGTACTATTTTGATGAAAGTATACCTGGCTATAGGTGCAAAAGTTTCTTCATAATCTATTCCCTCTTTCTAAGAGAAGCCACGAGCTATGAATCTTGCTTTGTATTTCTCTACACTGCCATCTACAGCATGCTTGATTTTGTAGATCCATTTGGAAGTCACAATAGACTTCTCTTTAGGTCTTGGGACAACATCTCAAACATCATTTTTCATTATTGATTGGTATTCCTCAACCATAGAATCCTTCCATTATTTCTTTTCCACTGCTTCTTCATAACTGGAAGGTTCTTTGTTCATAATGTCACTGAGTAAAGCAACATAGCTGGTATGTGATCTAGTTCTCTTCTTTGCTCTGTGTTCTTTTTTCTGGAATGCCAAATCTTTCTGCATCTTGAATGAGTTCTCTATCCCATCCAGGTTTCCTCTTGTGAGAGTTATCCTCACGGGGTGGATCTACAGGTTCTTGCGGATCTTCAAACTCATGAAAAACTTCTGGAATTGCTTCTGTCATGGTAGTGTCTTGAAATCTAGTTTCCTTAGGTTCTTCATAAACTTCGATAGGTGCCTTCCTTGATTTGATGAATGCTGAGTTTTCATCAAATGTTACATCCCTGCTGACATCAATCTTCTTGAACCCTGGAAAGTATATTCTGTAAGCCTTCGAGCTTTCACTGTAACCCACAAAGATACCCTTCTTTCCTAAAGGATCTAGCTTGGTCCTCTTTTCCTTTGGGAGATGTGTGTATACTGGACAACCAAATATTCTGAAATGGCTGACTTAAGGTTTCATACCAGAAAAGACTTCTTCTGGTGTCTTGTTGTCCAATATCTTGTGGGGTGTTCTGTTCTGCACATATACAGTTGTTCTAGCTGCTTCTGCCCATATATGCATAGGTAGATCTTGGTCACGCAGCATTGCCCTTGCTGCTTCCATGATTGTTCTGTTCTTCCTTTCTGCAATGCCATTTTGTTGAGGATTATAAGGAGTAGTCAACTCCCTCTTAATCCCTGAATCACTGCAAAGCTTCTTGAAGTCACCTGAGGTGAATTCTCCACCATTGTCTGATCTAAATGTTTTGATCTTTTTTTCAGTTTGATTCTCCATCAAGGTTTTGAAGTCTTTGAACTTATCAAACACCTCATCTTTGTTTTTCAAGAACTATACCCAAGTCTTCCTGGAGAAGTCATCAATAAATGAGACATAGTAAACATACCCACCTAGAGAACTGGATGACATAAGACCGCATACATCTGAGTGGATGATTTCCAGGATATCTTTTGCCTTGCTTTCATTGCTTGGGAAAGTCTTCTTAATATTCTTACCTTTTGCACATCCTTTGCAAACACCTTCATGTTTGGTCTTGATTTCAGGAAGACCCTCTACAGCCTTGCTTGCAATTGGAAGTGCCCTATAGTGCATATGAGCAAGTATTCTATGCCAAAGTTCACTTGGCTCCATGGATTCATGCACCAAGGCATGTTCAGGTTGTCCTTTTAATTTATAAAAACCTCCCTCTTGCTCTCCAATCACAACTGCATCATCTATGGTCTTTCCCTTTGGCCACATTAGGACTTGGCCATCCACAAATGCAACCCTCATACCTTTTGCATCCAATGCAGAGATGGAGAGTAAGTTCTTCTTGAGCCCAGGTACATCAAGGACTTATTTCATCTTCAAAGATTTTCCAGAATCTAGGTTGTAGGAGGCTTCACCACTTCCTTTGATTGGGTATTGATAATCATCCCCAAGTTTCACCTTATGGGGTGATTCATGTTCAGATAGATTCACAAAAGATTCCTTAAACCCAGTCATGTGTTTGGAAGCCCCACTATCAATCAACCAATCATTACAACCATGGGAGATAGTACCTGTGAGAGCAGAGATTAGAACATTCTCTTCTTCACTTGATGAGTCATCATTACTATCATCACTTTCTGCCCTATCCTTCTTCTTTGGAGGTTCATCATCTTCGGCAGCATGAGCATGGTACCTTCTTTTGTTACCCTTCTTCTTCTTGCTGGAGTTGTTGTTGTTGTGGTTGTCACTTTTGTTCTTGGGACATTTTGAAGCAAACTGACCCTTCTCATTACATGTGAAACACCTTAGATCTTTCTTGTCTTTGTTAAAATGATGAGAAGATTTCTTCTTGTGATGGGATGGCTCTCTCTTGAACTTGCCCTTCTTAGTGTGAGTTGTGAGAGCTTGATCTTCATTTCCCATCTTCTCTTCTCTTGCCACAGGCCTTGCTTCTTCTTGAGAACATTGCTCCCATAATCTGTTGAAGGAGATTAACTTCTTTCTGGCACAGATCCCCTGGATAAAAGAGTCCCATGACCTAGGTAGGCCATTCAAAGTAGTCATAACAATTTCACCATTCTCCACCATTTCATCTACAACTTCAAGTTGTTCCTTGAACTGAGAGACCTTGGAGAAATAGGATTGAATGGTTTCTCCATTCAACATCTTGACCCCTTTCAATTGATTCCGCAGGGTCATCTTTCGATTTATGTTCTTTCCTTCAAATAACTTGGTCAAAGAGTCAAACATAGCCTTGGGTGTCTTTAGAGAAGACACATGGAGTATGAGATGGTTTAATAAAAAATGGAAAAACCTGTTGAAAATTAACAATGATTCTCTTTGCCTTGACCAAGTTCTTCTTATGCAATACCTTAGCCTCTTCATCCTCTGGGATAGGGATGTCTTCTTTTATATATGAGTCCAACTCATTCTCTTCCACGATTAACCCAATCCTATACTTCCAAGCTCAGAAGTTATCAGCCCCTTCAATCTTATCCTCAAGCTTGGTGTGGTGAGACATCTTAAAGAGTACTTCAAAAGGAAATAGAAAAGATTTAGGTCTTACCACTTGAAATGTTGAAAACTCGATCTGGTCCTAGATTAGGGTTTGTCAAAAAAAACCTAAAAATTCAAAATGTGAATTTCAACTTTCTAAAAGGATAGAAAGATGCGCCTTGATGTGCTGATTAGCCTGGTGTATTCAGAATTTGAGATCAGCAAAGCTTTACCCTTCAGATTTTCCTTTTTGTCCTCTCGAGTTCACTAGGGACAGCCTTGAATTAGGGTTTGAGTTTCCCGGAGATCTACCCAACCACAACTCTCGATCTAAATCTCTAAACTTCGATTTTTGCAAGGAGCTTCCAGCTATGTCTTCAGATTTCAGAAATTCCTATTTTTGTGGAAACCCTAATTTTTAGGGCCAAATCTGAAAATGCTCAGAATTGAATTCTGATTGGACAGATAGATTCTCCTTGATTAGTAGAGTCAATCTACTATACTGTGTCTCCAAAAACAGTGGAGAGAAACCCAATAAACAAGAAACTCAAGTTTCTGTCACTGCAAAATGTCTTCTTCTCAGGTTAGGTCTGATACCATGTTAAAATTTGAGTATTAATTCACAATACTCTTGGATATTTACTGAGAGAATAACATATGTAGTATATCAATGCATAAAAATCACAATAAGCATGACAAGCATCACAAGAATCAAAAGCATGAGACACAAGAGACACAGAGTTTCCGTGGGGAAAACCCTAAGGTGAAAAACTCCACAACTTCCTCAGAGATAGAGAGAGCAATGGCTCAGCCAAAGTACAGCCAAAATACACTTGAGATAGTCTCCTAGAGAAGATGATCCTCCTCCTCACTAGTGCACCACTTTCTGAGTGAGAGAAGTGTGTCTTTCCGAATGATCCAAATAGAGATCTCCCGATCTCTATTTATACTTAACTTGTTTGCCCAGTTACACTATGGGGCCGACTTGTCTATCTAGATACATCCACAATATAATATATATTTCAGGGCCGACCCCACACATCGTGGTCTAATAACCCATTGGCAAGTACACACACTTCCGACACTTATCAATCCACATGACGACACTTCCTTATAGGGGAATAACACATCTCTTATAAGGGTACAATAAATATATATGAAATACATAGATGAAGTACATTCCGAAGTTACATATACATCAACAGGAATGCACAGCCGTGATGAACATCGCGGCTATAAGCATACATAGCCGCGATGAACATCGTAGTTGTAGGCACCCACAACCGCAATGCACATCGCGTTTTTCCATCCCGTAACTGCGATGAGCATCACTAAAAAAGGCCTGAAACCCGCGATATTCTGTGTTGGAAAGCCAACGTGGAATATTCGCAGCCTCCGAGACCCCGACGCTAACCAGAAAGTAAATAATTTGAAAAGCTAGGGCACATAGGGTTACCTGAAACTCGTGGAATAAAAAACCGACAGTCGAATCTCCCACAAATCAAGAAAATGCTCTGACCCAACTCAATTACTCTATGAAACTCAACGGTGAAAATGACACTTGTCACATTGGGTCCACTTGCTATTTATAGAAATTTGACCATTTTTCAATCAACCATTTCGGCATCATACTACCATTTTCCAAACCATTGGTACCATTGGAATCACCGCAGCGACAACTTCATGACAGTCCACTCCTTTTCTCGATTACTCCAAGTGTTGTTTTTGGGCATTTTTTCCCATGCCCCTCGTCACCCCAGTTTGCGTGCCACATTGGCCGTTGTCCATTTTTTACGAGTCTTATATCACCAGATTCAGTTTTCCACGCTCATGACGATGCTTGAGACCATTTATCGCTCTCACCACCATATTTTTTGGGCATTTTTTTCCATGCCCCCCATCACCTCAGTTTGTGTGCCACATAGGCTGTTGTCCATCTTTGACAAGTCTTATATCAACGGATTCAGTTTTTCCATGCTCGTGACGATGCTTGAGACCATTTGTCACTCTCACCGCCAGATTTTTCAGGAATTGTTTTTCCCATACCTCGTGTCACCTCAGTTTGTGTGCCACATCACCCGTTGTCCGCTTTTGATGAATTTTATATCGCCGGATTCAGTTTTCCGTGCTTGTGATCATGCTTGAGATCACTTCTCTCCCTCACAAACACCTTTTTGTTCGGTATAATTTTATCCCTTTTTGGACCAAACAATTCCTTTATGAAAAAGACACTTAGGGACTTTCTGTTAAGCTCTTTTCTGACTCCTCAAACAATGAAAAGATCACTGATCAATATTGCTTCCTTTCATGCTCGCAAAAGTATCTGAAAGGGAGTCTACCTGGTATAAGTTTACCCCTTTTTCGGACCTTGTAGACTAATTACGAAAAAGGAATACTCTAGTCACATCGGCTAGAAGAGTTCTCCATTTGCATCATTTTATGCCTTTTCGGGCCTTGGAGACTAACAAACAAAAAAGAAAAGCAATGGAGTCTACTTACCACTTTCACACTCTCTAAAATTGAAAGCAACCAAGAGAAATTACCGTCTTGGGATCGTACAAATCCACAAGACGATACTCCTCCACCAATTTAGAGTCTTCTTATCGTTGAAAGCACTCACGAGCATGAATAGTCCTGGCCTCTCATAAATCCATAGGACAGTACCATTTCAGAGCACACTTTTATCCCTTCTTACAGCTCATTAAAACCACGAAGAAGGACCCAATGGTGTTTTTCGGCACCACAACAGATCATGTCTACTCATATGGAAACTTCCCCATTATGGTCTCCTTTGTTTAGAGTATTCTGCAGTATGTTAGCCTAAGAGTCTCCCAATAAGCATCCATTAACTTGTCCCCCCAGAGTCGCTCCAGCCTTCCATACATACCCTTGATCCCTTAAGCTATGATCCCCACACCTAAACATCAGTTCCATATGCTGCCAGGTCAACCATGTCATCATGCTCTGAACAGAGGAAGTTTGAGTCTACCTACTCTATAACCCTCATTGAGTCTCATCCCCACAGTGTGTTAGTCCTACCATTAGTACTATCACACCTCAGTTGTACACCTCACGCTCCTATCACGGAAACATTACTGCCTTGGTAGTTGTCGGTATCCCTCTGTTGACGCCAATCAAATCTATTCCAAAGGATAGAGCCAGAGGTCCCTGTGCCTCGGACTCATTGCCATTATTGATGAGTGCCTATGGATCATTTTGAAAGGAGTCCTCAGTGCCTCTCCAAATGATTGTTTCTCACATGCTTGACATTAATACCCTGATCGCATCATTGAGACTCATACAGGGTATCGATCCTTTCATTTATTTTTTAAAGACCCCGGATATCACCTGAATTTAGCACATTAGTAAGTCTACATGAGAAAACAACCAGTTGCACATTCCTATAGATATTTGGGTTGCGCTCAGTGACAGTTGTCAGATGCATCCTAGTTTTATACTCCCTCGAGTATACAGTTACATGTACTCCTCAGAATTTGACTCATTTACTAACTCTACCACATTTGAGATTCTAATTGAGTCCTTACAAATGTTGGACACCTTCAGCTCCAACATTTCATCAACCCCTCTGAAACCTTATTCAGAACAGTTGTTGCTCTTTTCCTGTGTATCAGTTATTGAGATCAATCATGGTATGCCCATGAATACGTACCAGCATTGTGTCTGCTCTGTACCACTATGATGTACCAACATATTTTTATGTATTTGTCAGGTCCCCCTTCGCGGGCCTAATTGTTATGTATATATCTTGATACGAGCATGGGTATGCCCGCCTCATCCATTATCAGAGATTATTCCTCATTCATTTTGAGGCCATGTATTTTTCAGTTTGTGCAGTTTGCATGGACCTGGTGTTTCAATCTCCAATTGGTCTCTTCTCTCCTCCAAACCCCAGGAAAAAGACAAAATAACTATGATGTCTATTTGCCATACAATGAGCTCCTGCCCTCACACATCAGGGGGCAATCTGTTAGCACCCAACAAGTGCTCACTAGCTCATTCCCTATTCACATGACCCATTTGTCCACTTTTTCCACCAATTGAGCCTCTAAAACCTTCAAAAGGTCACCAAAAAGACCATAATACACCTTTCCCCCCCCAAAAATATGTATTTTTCCTCAAAAAACACAAAAACCCCTCAAAAAGGGTCCAAAATTCCCAAAAATATTAAAAGGGAATAAAAATATAAAAAATATTCAAAAAAGGAAAAAGAGGGAAAAAGAGACCTAAACCATTTTTGTCAAATACCATTGGTTTCCTTAAACCACAATGGTATTCCCCATTACCCAAAACCTATAAAAAGGTGATAGGGGCTCCCCATTATTCATCCATATTCATCTTATCCTCATGCTGCTGAAATCCCTTTTGAGCATCACTCATACCTTTTGAGCTTTTGCGCACCATTGAAGCACCTTATAGAAGAGAGACCTTTGGACATTGGAACACCTCGACTTTGCAGCTGCCCCAACTCACCATCCTCACCATTTGAGGTAATATAAACATTTAAATTTTTTTTCTTCCATTAATTACTTTTGCTCATTGTTCTTAGACTAGATCTCTTTATTTTTACTGTTTAATGTCATAGATTTACATTAGTTTTTTTGTTTACATTGAAATTGCTATTACAAGTTAATCGGTGCTCTTTAGCACATGCTTGGTTGAAAAACGAAGCAACAATCTCAATAGGTCTTGGTAAGTTATCTATCGTTGGCTCAGGAACATCGACTGTCAGCTGGGACAAGTTCCTGTACGCGTCCTCCATCTCCACGATGGCAGCATGAGCACCTGGGGGCACAACTGCTTCCCCACCTCTATCTCTCCTCACCAAAAGAGAGACTCCTACAGGTCGTATGGGACCCACATCTACACACACATGTTATATACTTGTCAGCACTACAATAAAAAAATCATAAATATACAAAACAAAAAAATACAAAGGTTTTGTTCTTACCGATGTCTCCCCATGCTGGACCCTCAAGAAGCACTAATAGAGGATCCTCTCTATAATATTTATTGCCATACGGGTAATGCTCAACCATGAGCAACTGGCCTTCTAGACAGCTAAAGAACTCGACACCAAAGATGATGATAGGGCCCCCACCATGACGGCCCATCACCTCTGCCCATCTAAGCATGTGAGGATCCCTAGGATCCCTGTCATCCACTCGTATCTGTGGGTGCAAGAGAGGGACCCGCTCCAAGAGAAACGATATCACAATCGATCCGTATCCAAACTGTTTAAGCTCTCCCCACCGACACTTGCTGAGTTGAGCTCAGATGTTTGCGAGGAGACCCTCGCACCAGTTGAAAATATTGAGGGACATACAGTCCTCTGCATACAGCGTCTGAGTCCAAGTGGCCATATGTGGGGCTTGGCTTCCCGCCACTCTGGTGATAGTGAAAAATATGGCATGCAATGGGAGGTTTACAACATCCCTAATGGGAATCTTCCCACTAGAAGATCGAGCATGAGCAGTACAATGCTGCATCACCATGTCATCAACAATGAGATCAGTAGCTCGTGATCTGGTGAGAACTACAGGGTCCCCTCTTTGGGATAGACCACTAAGAAAATAGATGTCCTCAACATCTATAGTGAGGATGTGCTCACTGATCACAAAGTGTTACTAGGTTGCATCCCAACACCGAAGCATGTGTGACAGTAGTGGGATTCGGTCCCTCATGCCCTGAATCTCAAAGAACTTGAGCAAACCGCAATTTCTCAAAGCATTTACGCATTGTGGATCATTGGTGACTTGTACATCTTCCACCTCATGTTCTGATTCCCATCACTCTAATACCATGTTTTCTTGCTATCAACCTACCAAAGTGATCATTTTAAGATTGTTAGACCTCACTTCAACCACATGAAGTCCACCTTTTGGGTTTAATTTGATGGTTGAGATATGCGTTTCTGCCGTCGCATTGTGCTCTTGAACAAAGTGCGATGTCGTCGCACTCCATATTTTCGGGAATTGCATCGAGTTGGTCTTATCACAGTTCCCGAAAGGGTAGATTGCGATGAGCCGAGGGCACATTAGCCCTCCACAAACCCATCAAAAAACCTAAAAAATGGACCTAAAATCAAAATGTAATCCACTACAATTTTGCTAGATGAAGTTTATCTTTACCTACTCCAGGCGGTGGGTGAAATGGCGGCTCATAGCTCCTAGATTTGACAAATGAATTTTTAGCTCCAAATTGGCACTTCTTCTCCCAAATTGGCAAATGAAACAATGGTGACTATATTTGATCCATTTTTCTATTTATAAATGAAATAGAATATTCATTTTTCAAATATTTGATGCTGTTGGGTCAGTTTCTATAGTTTTAATCATCTTCGATCATATTTGGAATATCGGTTAACTATTTGACCTAGTTTCTAAGTGTGCAGGGGTTGTTAAGTGGTTCTTTGTGTTGTTTCTCGCATTATAATAGTGATTTCAGGTATGAACACTCCCTTCAATGTTTTGTCATTATTTTGCAATGGTTAGATTGTAATTATTTTATGTTAATGAGCTTACTCTTTGTTTTTTCTCGTGCTCTTGAAACTATGAGAATAAGTACCGAGTTATGATTTATCGCTTTTCTGGGCTCGTTAAACTTCCACGGAAAATGACACCCCCCGGAGTCTACCTTTAAACTCTTTTCAGGCTCTCGAAAAAAAAAAATATTGCCAAGCGAACTTGTCGCATTCACATTTGTTAAAGTATTTGAATGGTTGTCTTCTTGGTGATAGTTTACCCCTTTTTCAGACCACGGGGCACTACTTACCAAAAAGGTATACTTCAGCCAATCAGGACTGAAAGAGTCCTCTGTTTACCATTTTTCGGGCGATGAGGCTAACTTTATGAAAAAGGACTGTTGGAGTCTTCTTTAGTTCTTTTCAGACAATCTAAACATGAAATGGCGACCAAGTTTACCTTCTATGGACTTGTTAAACTCTTAGATTTAAGGGCCCACCATGGGACGAACCCCTCCTATCCCAGGTTTGAAAAATATTTGGGATTGGACTCATCTATGAGATGAGCTATATCGAGCATCTAGTTACCCTCATCAAGCTCGGAATAAACACATGAGGAACTCATCATTCATGATGGGGAAAAAGGAAAGCTTTTATGTTACACACTTTGTCAGTGGCAGTACGTAGTCGTTCTTGAACATGGCACTCATCTGCATTTGCATATTGTACTTGGGTCGTCCGTTTGTCTTCAAGTTTACCTACTCCTGAATCTTGTTACTCCTTTGAGCCATTCAAATATAGCTTCCCTCATCAGTCACATTAGGATCTAGTGTCAGACTCCTCATGTCAATACTTCCAAGTCATGCCATGCCATGCCCATGTTCAAGAATACGTCCACCATTTATCATCTGCAGTTATTACACCTGCCACCATGTCGGTCTACTCTAATTCAACCTTTCATGTTACTGTACCATCTGATATTCTCTACACATCTTTTGTCGTGTTTTGTGTCGATTGATGGGGGATTCATCATAGCCGTCCTTCGACATATTCATCCTTGTCAACTTCGGCTCATCATCTGAGCATTGATTCTAGAAACCAACCAAGCACCTTGGCCCTGCATGCCTCAATGGCAGGTTACCTCGCTTTTGACATGAGTTTACATTATTGACTCTTGATTGGAAGATTTCATCTTGCGTTCGACTTCAACTCACTTATTCACGCTTGGTGATATGTACTGTGATACCTTGGGGATCATTGACATTAACGGTGATTTCCCTTGCACTTGTTAATGGTTTACATCAATGAATGGTAATCAAGTGGTTTCTACCATGTTCGATGTCAATACTTTTGTAATCACATGGATAGATTCATATCATTGTGGGTTCAACTTGAAGACCCTGGGGAGTCATGTTTTACCCAGGTTACGATGGAGTTTGTATTGAGTTATATTACAGGGATCAACTTTTGTATTGGTCGTGGATTTGTTATCATCTCATCATGGATCTACGCTTGTGTCTAGTAGCCATGATTGTGTTCAGTCGGTCATTACTACCATGGATCTGCATTATATTGGTCGGAATCCATGTTGTGAGTCATTTGAGACTATGTACTCAAAGTCGGTTGTACTACAGCAGCGTCCTTCGTCCGACAAGTCCATTGCAATTCCTTCTTTCAAATCATTTCACTTGTCTATCTTCAACAGCTTCATGCTTTTGGGGGCATTCTGTTACACCTGAAATCTTCCCATCATGAGATTCAGTGTATACACACTTGGATTTGCCTTGACTGAGTGATTGACCTGGAAGGATTTGTACCCATTTGTACTAGATTTTGAGAGGTCGTCACAGGTTGGACTCATGCAGAATGCGACGTCGCAGCTTTCTCTATGGCAGGGTGCATCAATGTCAGTTAATAGACAAAAATAGCCCTTCAAGCCCCTTCTCAAAGCTTGTTGACTTGGACCTTATCCCTAACCTCTTGGGAGAGCTAGCCCTCGATTCCTAACACCTTGGAAGGATCCCTTAAGCCTCTCCTATCATATCTCAACCTATCCTATCCACTTAGTACTATTTAAATGAAGCTCACTCCCATCCTAAGGTAGGAAGTCTATGGTACTCTTATGTTGGTGAAATCAAGCCCAATAGATCTGACACTCTAGCTTGAGGAACATTCACTTCTCTCTAGGAGCTTTGGCATGGCTTGTTAGAAGGATCTTGCAACGTTAAGGCTATGGTTGTAATCCTCTTTTCTATTTTACTCCTCACTCTTCAAGACAGTTAATATAATTTCTTTCCATTAATGTTGTCTCCTTGATGATGTTTAGAGTTTTTCTCCTTAACTATTAACTTAGATCTATCATATGAGATATATGCTTTCACTTCTCGTGGTCTGTTATATTTTCAACAGGGTCTATCTACTTGCAATCTGGCAATGCTAAAGCATTGGATCAATAGATAAGAAAGAGATCTACAAATCTAAGGTAAACAATCTACTCTTTCATTTGAATTTCTATATGATCTAGGAAAGTATTTTATGTTTTGTCCTATTTTTTCTAGACTTATGTTAAGCTAGGGAGATCAGGTGTTGGGTTCGCCCTCGGTAGATTGTCCGCGAAACAGAGAGTCCAAAATATGCATGGTTTCTGGACAATAGTTGTAGCAACCAAGTGACTAGAGATCAAGAGTTGTTTAGTTGTTTGGATAGTTATGTTCAATCAGAAGTAAATATTGGAACAGATAGTAGAGTCTTTGTCAAAGGAAAAGGAATAATAGATGTTTTGACAAAGAATGGTGAGAAGAAGAATGTGAAATATGTCTATCTTGTTCCTGGAATGAAATGTAATTTGATGAGTATTGGAAAACTAATGGAGAATGGGTATGAGATAAATTTTTATGACAAAGCTTGCACAATTCGAGTTAGAGTTCATTGTAATAGGCTGATTGCAAGCGTTGAGTTGAAAAAGAACAGGATGTTTGCTTGACGGACAATCTACCAAGAGCGGACTCGAGGCCTGATTTCCCTAGCTCAACGTGAGTCTAGAACAAATAGAGACAAAACATAAATAACTCTCCTAGATTTAATTAGAGATCGAGTATATTCTTACCTTTTAGATCGTTGATCCTTTCTCCTTGAATGTTGCTCCGAGCTTGATGGTATTTAGATATCAGCTACAAAACCTTTCAAGACAACACAACAAAACAAGTAGGAAAATGCACCTACACAATAATAGATTTAAGTAAGCAGTTAAGAAGGCAAACTACACAAAATATCATTAATGCAATGATATTTGGTGGAAAACATTTATATTACTGTATTAAAATGGAAATACATTGGATGAAGAGATTACAACCAATGACTTAACGTAGCAATCCTCCTCCGATCAAGCCAATGCCAAAGCCTCCAAAGGGATGATGGATCTCTCAAGGGATGAGTAGAGATCTCTCCTAAGCTAATTTCACCAGCATTTAGATACCATAGCTCAACGTGAGTCTAGAACAAATAGAGATAGAACATAAATAACTCTCCTAGATCTGATTAGAGATCGAGAGATAGGTGTCTTACCTTTTAGATCGTTGATCCTTTCTCCTTGAATGTTGCTCTGAGCTTGATGGTCTTCAGATCTCACCTGCAGAACCTGTCAAGACAACACAACAAAACAAGCAGAAAAATGCACCTACACAATAATAGATCTAAATAAGAAGTTAAGTAGGCAAACCACACAAAATATCATCAATGCAATAAGATTTGGTGGAAAGCATTTATATAACGGTATTAAAATGGAAATACATAGGATGAAGAGATTATAACCAATGACTTAAGTAGTAATCCTCCTCCAATCAAGCCAATGCCAAATCCTCCAAAGGGATGATGGATCTTTCAAGGGATGAGTAGAGATCTCTCCTAAGATAATTTCACCAGCATGTAGATACCATAGACTTCCTCCACTTGGAATGGGAGTGAGATTCACTTATATAGGAGTAAGTGGATAGGATAGGTTGAGATATGGTAGGAGAGAGATAGGGGATCTCACCCAAAGGCTAGGAATCGAATTCCAGCTCCCCTAAAGTATAGGGATAGGGATCCACATCATGAAGTTTCGAGAATGGGCTCGAAGGTGCAATTTTAGTCAATTAACTGACATTGTCACAGGCTGCAAGAGGACAACCTGCAACGTCGCATGCTACATTAAGACAACCTGCGATGACCTCTCAAAACGTAGCAATCAAAGGTTTGTATCTCTTCCAAGTTGATTACTCAGTCAAGGAAACTTTCGGGATGTTTACACTGAGTATCATGATGGTAAGATTTAGGTGTAACAGAATTCCCCCCAAAGCATGAAGCTGTTTGAAAACTGGATAGGTGAAATGATTTGAAAGAATGAATGGCAGTGGCTCATCAGACGAAGGACGGTGCTGTAGTACAATTGACCTTGAGTACACGGTCTCATATGATGTACAACATGACTACCGACCAATACATTGTAGATCCATGGTAGTAATGACTGACTAAACACAATCATGGCAACTAGACACCAGTGTAGATCCATGATGAGATGATAACACAGCCACGACCAATAGAAATGTGGATCCATGTGATATGAATCAAAAAAATCTCCATCGCAACCTAGGTAAAACATGACTCCCTAGGGTCTTCAAGTTGAACTCACAATGGTATGAATCTATCCATGTGATTACAAATGCCTTGACGTCGAACATGGTGGAAACCACTTGATTACCGGTCATTGATGTATATCGTTAACAATCGCGAGGGAAATCACCATTAATGTCAATGATCCTGAAGGTATCATAGTACATATCATCGAGCGTGAATAAATGAGTTGAAGTCGAACTCTGGATGAAATATTTCAATCAAGAGTCAATGATGTAAAATCATGTTGAAAGAGAGGTAGCCTCCCATGGGGGAATGCAGGGCCAAGGTATTTGGTTGGTTTCTAGATTCCATCCTCGGATGATGTGTTGAAGTCAACAAGGATGAACCCATTGAAGGAGGGCCATGATGAATCCCCCATCATCAACACAAAACACCACAAATGATTTTTTGAAGTAGATCAGATGGTATAGTAACATGCAAGACTGACTTAGAGTAGACCAACACTATGGAATGTGTAATGACTACAGATAATGAATGGTGAAAGTATATTGAACATGGGCATGGCATGACTTGGCAGTATTGACATGACGAGTATGACATTAACTCCTAATGCAACTAATGGTGGAAGTATTCTTCATATGATCCAAAGGAGTAACAAGACTCAGGAAGTGAGTAAAACTTGAGGAAAAATGGATAACCCAAGTACTATATGCAAATGCAAATGAGTGCCATGTTCAAGAATGACTAGGTATTGCCACTGATAAAGGTGTAATATAAAAGCTTTCCTTTTTCCACATCATGACTGATGAGTGCCTCATGTTTTTTTTACGAGCTTGATGAGGGTAACTAGATGCTCGATATATCTCATCTCATAGATGAGTCCAATTGCAAATATTTTCTGAACCTAGGAGAGGAGGGGTTCATCCCATGACGGGCCCTTCAATGTGAAAGTTTAATGAGCCCATAAAAGGTAAACTCAGTCGTCATTTCATGTTTAGAGAGTCTGAATAGAACTAAAGAAGACTCCAATGGTCCGTTTTCGTAAAGTTAGCCTCATCACCCAAAAAGGAGTAAAACAACGCGATAGAGGACTCTTCCAGTCATGATCGACTGGAGTATACCTTTTTCATAAGTAGTGCCCCCTGGTCGAAAAAAGGGGTAAACTATCACCAAGGAGACGACCATTCAAATTCTTTAACAAGCATGAATGCAACAAGTTCACTTGGCAATCTTTTTGTATTTTGAGAGCCTAAAAATAGCTTAAAGATAGACTCCGGGGGGTTCCTTTTCCATAGGATTTTAACGAGTCTGGAAAAGTGATAAATCATTTCTCGGTGACTTCTTCTCATGGTTTTAAGAGCACGGGAAGGAAAAAAGAGTAACCTAATCATCATTAAATAATTCAAATCTAACGAATGAAAAATAACCCCAAAACATTCAAGGGGTTATTCATACCTGAGATGATCACTACGATGTGAAACGGCACAAATAAAACACTTAACATCTCCTGCATGCTTGAAAAATAGGTCAAACAGTCAACCGAGCATTCAAATGCAGTAAAAATGATCCAAACTATAGCAAATAACCCATAGAGCATCTAAATTTGAAAAAGAATATTCCCTTTTTTTTATAAAATAGAAAAAATGACCAAATATAGTTACCATTGTTTATTTACCAAATTGGGGAGAAGAAAGTGCCATTTGGAGCAAAATTTCATTCGCTAATTGCCGAAGCTATGAGTGACCATTTCACGAATCGTTTGGAGCAGGTAACCCTAAATATCATCCAACATCTTTCTAGTGGTTAGGAATTTCAAATTTTGTCGTTTTTTAGGTTTTTGGGGTTTATTTGTGAGGGGTTTTTATGCCCTCGGGTCATCGCAGGTCTCCCTTACGGGAACTGCGATGAACTCGGGTCATCGAAAAACTCGCAAGGGTTCCTTGCAACGATGTCACCTTGTCTGCAAAGATAGGGTGCGACAGCGGAAACGTCCATCCCACAAATCAAAACCAAGCAACAAGAGAAACTTTTAATGGTTTGCGTGAGGTCTAATGGTGTTCAAATGCTCCTTTGACAGGTTTGTCGCCACCACCATGGTTCTAGAATGGTGCGATCGTGAACATGAGGTGGAATATGTGAAAACAACAAACGATCCCATGTGTGTGGAGGAATTGAGGAGCTGTGGGCTACTGAAGTTCTTCCAGGTCCAGGGAATGAGGGTGCAAGTCCCACTACTAGAGCATATGCTTCGGAGTTGGGATGCATCACAGTAGTACTTCACGATCGGAGAGCATATATTGACTATAGATGTTGATGACATCTATTTCTTGACAGGATTATCTCGGATAGGGGATAATGTATTGCTCACTGGATCATGAGGGAGTGATCAGATGGTAGATGACTTGATTTCCCAACACTATACTCTACATGCCTGTGCCTCTAGTGGGAAAATTCCCATCAAAGACGTGCAAGATCATCCATTGCGTGTTGTACTCTTCACCATAGTGTAGATAGCAGGGAGCTAGGTGGCTCACTTGGATATGAAGTCCCAGTTGTTGTATGTAGAGGACTGTATCTCTCCAAAGGTGTTCAACTGGTGTGAGGGACTCTTCACCAACCTTAGAGGTCAGCTAACCAAGTGTCGGTGTGGTGAACTCAAGTAGTTCGGGTATGGATTGGTAGTGATATCATCTTGTTTGAGTGGGTTCCCCTCTTGCGCCCACAGGTGACTTTGGATGACAGGGATCCCAAGGATCCACACATGGCCCGATGGACAGAGGTGATGGCCCACCATGGTGGTGAGGGTCTAATCATTGGGTATGGTTCCAGATTCTTCACCTAGTAGGAGGGACAACTACTCATGATTGAGGACTATCCGTACAACGGTATGGACTTTAGGGAGGACCCATACCTCATACTGCCTAAGGGAGCAGTGTGGGGAGACATCAGTAAGATCAATGACCCTTGTACTTTTTCATTTTGTGTATTTCTAAAAAAAAAATTGTTTAGTGTTGATGAGTTAACAACATGTGTGTGCAGGTGTGTTCCCTTCATGGCTAGTGGGAGTTTCGCTTCTCACGAGGAGAGGAGAGGCACCACTAGTAACCCCAGCCATGCACGATGCCATCGTGGAATGGAGGACGTTTATGAGAACCTTACCAAGTTGACATTGGGCATCCTAGATGCAGCAACACATGAGTTACTGAGGCCCATGCAGAGGTACACAGTTGGTGTGACCTTGCACTTCAGTGAGCTGCTCCGCAAGGTAACGAGAGCGGTAGATTGCTTCCACAGTCAGCACAAGAGAGCTTCCATACTTAGGGAAAACTGAGACCATGACTAGATATCCACTTCAACAAGCTATAGCATGATATGATGGTGTGTGCATTTTTCTCAAACCATGAATTATGGTGGGCATTCTCTCATAGCAGTTTTTTCTACTTTTTCCATACTTTGTCAATTTCCAAAGTTTCACAAACTTGTCATACTTTTACAGAATGATGTCAAATTGAGACACTGAGTTAATGATAGCACCAGAACACCATCATGTGTATTTCCAGCCTCATCACACATTCCATGTCATCATACATGCCATGTCATCGCTTCCTATGGTGTTAGTTCTCTCTTTGAGGCTCACATGTGTGAGATTTTGGCCTGCCAAAATAGAGATCAATTCATGTATAACCAAAATGATCAAGACTAGGAAAATACAAATCATAAGAAGGGTCAGTCGACCCTTCATTTACTAGATAATTGTGAATATGAATATCCAGCAATTCACTTGTATCTAGAATGGTGAACACAAGAAGGATCGGACGACCCTTCTTGCAGTCAAGAACTAGTATGAAAATAATATTGTGCAGAAGAAGGGTCAACCGCTCCTTCATTTATGAGGGAATTGTGCAAATATTCAACCTATGAAGTATAGGCTTTCAATTCATGTATATCCTAAATGGTGAAGACTGCAAAAATACTAACCACAAAAAGGGTCGACCGACCCTTCATTTAAAAGAGAAATGAAAAAATATTTAATCTACGAAGGTTGGGACGACAATTCCCCACTACCAACTTTTGCAGTATATGGTAGGGATCGGGAAATTGCGTAATTTATAACATCTAAACAATATCTCTCTGGACTTACGACAAGAAGGATCGGGCACCCCTTCTTTTAGTAGATAATTGTGAACACCAATATCCGACAATTCACTTGTATCCACAATGGTGAACACAACAAGGACTGGACCACCCTTGCAGTTTAGAACTATTATGAAAATAATAGTGGGAAGAAGAAGGATCGGCTGAAACTTCATTCATTTATATCGATCCTCATTCAAAATGGGGTGTTGGTTAATGGAACTCAACTTCAAATGACCATCATATTATGCAGACACCGATTCATTTGATGAATTGTATATATTTTACAACTTCAAATGATCGTCATAATTATCATATCGAAACACTGCAAAAACCAATTTCAAAAGTGGCTATATCAAAAGAAAAAGTAAGGTTTTGGAACCTGGATTTGGCACTTTTGGAAACAGATTTGGCAGTTTCAGAACTGGTTTGGTCACTTTTGAAACCGGATTTGGCACTTTTGGAACCAGTTTCGGCTCTTTAGGAACCGCTTTTGTCACTTTTGGAACCTTGATTTGGCACCTTCGGAATCGGTTTTGGCACTTTTGGAATCGGTTTTGGCACTTTCATAACTGGTTTTGGCACTTTTGGAACCATTTTTGGCACTTTTGGAACCTGGATTTGGCACTTTTGGAACCAGATTTTGCTTGATTTTGGAGTTTAGAAAGGTTGTTTTTGACCCATCTTCAAAGTGACTTGGCCTAGAATAAGTCCAAGTTTAATAAAATTGGTGTTTTCAGCATGCATAGTGGTCCAGGATGGATATAATTTCAAAGACATATAATCATGATGCTATCATAAAGGGAAAATAGAGATCAAGCGAATGGAAAACACACAAACATAAAAGATAAGTATTTGAGTTGTTATTTGAATCACTTCTTGAATCTCTGAATAGTCAATGATATTGCTCATAATTGTTATATGCATATGATGGGTAAGGTTGAAAAACACTCCATTGTTGCTTTTCTAGAATTAAACCTCTTTGCTAACATGCTGAGAGATGTGAACGCTCTTGATAGTATGTTCTAGTAGAGATGGAAGGCATCTATATAGCCACTATATGCATACAGGATATGGAAAAGTGTTGTGCGAAAATATTGGTCAAGATAGTTTTATAACTATGTGAATCTTATCAGTATGTATAATAGGTTATCATGTCAACATGATTTGATGATTATGAAGTATTACTAATCATATAATTAACTTTGATTTGTAGGAAACATCATGAAGAATGATGAACACCGAACAAGTGATGGATGTTCAACAAGAAGACTTACAAATCAAACATACTATAGAAGGCTCATGGCTAGAATATTCTCTTAGAAAGAGGAAGAGGATCATGATGAGATGTTTGCTCCAAGTGGCTAGATAAGACCGTTCTCTTAATGGTGTAATTGAAGAAGAAGTGCAAATCGTGAAAACTCCCAGGATTCAATTGAAGAAAGCTCTGTATGGGTACCCATGATTGATAGTCATTTGATGAGCTTAATGATCACCATGGGTAATGCAGATTTTAACCTCTGCTACAAGGTTGAAGATGAGGATACCTGTATCGATGATGAGTTTTCCTGTACCGACAGTAAGGTTGACGATGAGGATACCTGTATTGATAATCAGGATACTTGTATCGATGATGATGATACTTGTATCAATGATAAGGATACTTGTATCGATGATGAGGATACCTGTATCAATGATGCGTATACTTGTATCGATGATGAGGATACCTGTGTCGATGACACAAACGATGAGGTCGATGATACCAATGATGAGGTCGATGTGTGGTCCTTAGACTTTTTCTAAGTGGATGAGTGGAATGTATCCTCCCTGGAATTTATGTCCTAAAGAGATAAGGATTAAACATGCTGTAAGTGGTGGGATTGCATCATCCCTAAACAGTTGGTTCAAAATAGGCATGATAGGATTGCATCATCCCTGAACATTTGGTTCAAAATGTACATGATGGGATTGCATCATCCCTGAATGGTTGGTTCAAAATGTACTTGATAGGATTGCATCATCCCTGAATGGTTGGTTCAAAATGTGCATGATGGGATTGCATCATCCCTGAATGGTTGGTTCAAAATGTATGTGATACGATTGCATCATCCCTGAATGTTTGGTTCAAAATGTACATGATAGGATTGCATCATCCCTAAATGTTTGGTTCAAAATGTACGTGATAGGCTTGCATCATCCCTGAACATTTGGTTCAAAATGTACGTGATAGGATTGCATCATCCCTGACCGTTTGGTTCAAAATGTACATGATAGCATTGCATCATACCTGAGCATTTGGTTCAAAACGTACGTGATAGGATTGCATCATCCCTGAACATTTGGTTCAAAATGTATGTAATAGGATTGCGTCATCCCTCAACCTTTGGTTCAAAATGTACATGAGAGGATTGCCGCCTCCTTGGACTTATGTCCTAAAGTGATAAGGCTTGATCATCTTGTAAGTAGATATGGATTGGATCATCCATAGACATGTTGTGGTGTCTTAAAATTATAGGGATTTGTCATCTCGTAAGTGGATCAGGATTGCATCCTCTTTGGACTTATGTCCTAAATTGATAGGGATTGATCATCCCGTAATTGGGTCATGTGTGTTGTAGATTCTGTTGAATCAAGAGATCCAGACGATGAGGTTGTTGATCGGAAGATATAGATGTTGATACTATTGATAGAGAGATCAAGATGTAGATGATGTTGATTGAGAGATCCAGGTGATGTAGTTGATCGGAAGATCCAGATGTTGATGTTCCAGTATTGAAGATCTTGAAGATGTTCCAGTAACTGTTTGAGTTACTGATGAAGAAAGATTCCGATGATTTATAGATGTATCATGTATCATGTAGTTGATGACTTGTTGCTCCTACATATGTTGTTAGAATATCCTTCTAATTAAGGGGGACTGTTGAAATATTGTAACTTCTAAGAATATTCTATTTGTACTTTATCCGGAGATGTTTCATTCCTCCGCAGGGACATTATTGTATATCCGGAGATGTTTATTCCTCCGTCGGAATGTGGTAACTTGGGCTATTAGACTTCCCTAGTGGGGTTGGCCCAGAGTTAGTTGTATGGGGTGTTTAAGTCCCCTAGTAGGGTCGGCCCAGTCAACACTATGTTGAGTGGATAAGTTGGGGCTGACCTAGTTAGGGTTAAAATTCAAGTGAGGTAAAGTATAAATAGAGGATGTGTGATCCTCATTTATCATACACTCACTTGTGAAGCTCGCATATGAGAAGGAGAGATCTGCAAAGGAGGAAAAGGAGCTCATTTTTGGGGATTACATCTTTGTATTTGTTGGTCATCTATATTGAGGAAGCTTTGTTGGGTTTTCTACCCCATGAGGGTTTCCCAGGATAAATTGTGTCTCGTGTTTATGTTGTGCTTGTTGTTCTTTCAGTGATCCTGTATATGCTATTGTTGTGAAATCTTATGTAATATTGATGTTATCTATCATAGCATATTGAGTCTTAACAGTGTGGTGTTTCAGGAAACTAAACCACCCGAATTGGTTATTCAATGACAAAACTTGAGTACAATAGTCGCAACGCAGTCACTATGTAGATGTACACATAGTCCCTTGTTCCACTAGTGAGGTGGAGGCATTAGCCACTGTTTATTCTCGAAACTTGGAGTCATGGGATGACTATGCTACAGAACGATCCCCAAGGTGTGTGATGATGACGGTTGGGTTCCTGCTAGGGAAGCTTGGTCGATGTAGTCAATGCTTCTACTTATGGGTTCTAACTAGAGTCGGTCATGGCGTGACACTTCGGGGTAGTCCAACAGAGGAAGGATATGATGTGGAAGTTAGTCATTAATTAGGTAGAAGGAGGTAGGTAGATAGGAATTCCTTGGATGTTTTAGAGGGAACTTAACTAATTATGTGTGTGTTGAAACCTTTGTTTGATTGTTATGTTGTAACCCAATATATTACATATGTGTCATATATTATTATGATATGAGTTAGTGGTAGTAGGTACCCTCCCTAGTAATTGATTGATTAAATTTGATATGAAACCTTAAATGGATAACTATTACAAAAACTAATAACGCTAAAGTAATTAGGTTATATGCATGCTCGTTCTACCTACATGGAAGATTATTATTATTAGTGAGAAAGTGTGCGTATGCAAGATGATGTTGCTTATAGTACATACCCGGCTTGTGCATGCATTCGCCACACATGCACACATTGCACATGTACGCTAATATCGATATATGAATACTAGACATGTTAAATAATTGTATAAGTTATTATGAATAACAAAGTTAATTGTGAGATGATCCAATAAAGATGATGAGCATTTAAGTTGTTAAGTATATGTGAACATTGTAATAACCAATTGATTAAGTATCGTCAATTAGAATTTCCCTAAGGAAATTATCGTGAATAAAACATAAGTATTGTTTCATATGCATCAGTAGAATTGTACTGTCTAATTGTTATCATGCTTGTTTAAAAGCCTTAGGGGTGCTTTGTTTATAAATAAAAGAACGTTGTGTTAGTATTAGGGTACTTATCGATCAAACAAATAAATATTATTATTATTTATTAAACACTACTTATTAGTATTTTTATTATAAATATTATTGTTATTATTATTTAATTAATGTTAATAATAATAGAATTGTGCTTTACCATAAATCAAGTGAGAAAATCAATTATTATAAGGATAATTGAGTAAGGTAATTAATCAAGGGATTAGTCAAAGAAATTGTGAAAAGTTAAAAAGAAATATTTAAAAGATGAGATAGGATGGAATTAAAGTAATAGTGTTATTAATTTATTACCATGTAAGACATTAGATCCGTATAGATAATAGATTTAAGATTCTCACCACTACCGATTGAAAATTCAACACTAATATTTATTAAATTATTATTTTATTCAAACACATTTAATATTTAAAATGGTGAGTAGGACTCGTAATTAAACCATCATCTCATGAAATCCCGAGTGGTGGAATGAGCCCGTAGGCTTGAGTAGGATGAAAAGGGAATTTAGGAGAGAAACATAGAGGGGAGAAGGGGTTTTTTTCCTAGGGAGAATGGGAAAATGAACACTATAAAGGAATTATAAATATTTTGAAGGGAAGTTTTTGAGGAGCAGGACAACTCGAGGTTTGGAGGAAAGGAAGGATTGAGGAGAAACAATAGAGGAGGTATGTTTCTTATTGTTTGAGTGAAATATTGAACTGGGTGTATGGGTTGTACTCAATTTTTGGGCTCAGGAGTCCAAGAAGAAATTCTTGGAGCTAGGAAGTCAGCGAGACTTTCCTAGTTGGAAGGGTGGTAAACCTATTTTGGCGGTTTGAGTTTTATACTATGCTATAGGTATTTTACTTTTATGAAATTTCAATTTTTACACTTAAAATATATCTAAACTATTGAAAATAAATATACTTAACACTACTTAGAAATTTATGATTGTTATGTAGGTTAGTATTTAATTTTTTTTCTATTAGATATGCAATCTATTACAGAACCTAAATATTTTTTCAAAAACACTGAAGGAAACAATTAGACTTGAACATAATAACTTAGAAAAACTTTTCAAACTACTAAATTCCATTAAATTAAACTAAGGAGTTAGGAGGTCCTTGCAATCATTTCTATGGAAATGATAAGTACTATTGTGGGTTCTCAAAAGGAGTACACAATCTGAACATGAGCATAGGTATTATATGATATTTGTACTCACAAATTGTATAGCTAATTTCCACGTGACATAAAATCGGGATTGGTAAATTATATTACCATAATAATGACCAACTTAGAAGAGTCAATTTGCTCTAGTTTTTATGCTCCATCCTTACACTTGGGTTGGAATTTTGAGGTAGAAAATACATCTAAAAAAGAAACATTTACCATCAAAACTAACTTTAAAACAAATCATATGATTCAATATGATGATGTCAATGATAAGGATAAATAGTATTGGACAGAAATGAAAAACACTACTTATATCTTTGTATGTTTAATCAAATTTTGAGTGTGAGTACTTGTTGAGAAATTAACTTCCGCACCCAATGAGTACCCACATAGCATAATAAACCCTTGGTAGCAAAAAAGTTGAAATCAATTAAACAAACATATTTCCTTAATGAAATACGTAAACATAAATACTAGAAATTATTTTTCTAGACATGAATCCATCCAATAACCCTTGGTATGAAGTAACGAAGATCCACCCAATATGAGGAATACAAGATGGATTCAAGAGTGGTTTGAATAAAATACCCCATTACTCACTTTTAACCATTTTACAACTGGTGCAAAATGCGACCCTACAATCTAGCCTCCCAATGAAAATATGGTTTGGGAGAAAATAAGGTGTGATTTTTAGATTGTTAAGTTTAATACCTCTAGAGTGTTCAATCATCTCTCATTTTTGTTATCTCATGTCACGAAGGCATGGATTCTCTATCAAATAGAGATGAAAAGTTTTGTAAGTTCTCAGAACACTTTTGCTATGTTTTATTTCACTGTCGCTTTAGAAATAAATATATGTATGTCACCATTAATATTTTCATAGTTTAATTAAACTATTTTGGAAATAACTATTGTATCTAGTAAATTTGGATTGTATCATATATCTTCATCTCCTCAAGCCATATGATTAATGACAAATAAAAAAACATATTCAAATTAATTATACAAAATCGAATTCTAAAGAAAAGAGTTTCAATTAAGAAGCTTTAACCGAGTTGAGAGTCTTTATGATTGTTTATATATTTATTTCATTTACAAACAATTTTGTAATTATATTTATATATATAACTTAAAATATATTTACTCTTAAATAAAATAATTTTTTAAAATACATAAATTAAATATAAATAATTAAATTATTAATATCCTTTCTAAAGGATCTTGCATAATTGTAATGAGTCATTTATTTCATAAGCCATATTATGTGAAAAATATGGAGTATAAAATAGTTTACACTAAGCTAAGAGAAAGAAAAGCATGAATGGTATTCATATCATAGTGGAAATGAATATAAATATTTGGATATGTTAGTTAGGGATATAGATTATTATAAGTTATAATGAAATTTGACTAAGATATTTTAATATAATTTAAATTAATAAATAATATATATTTTTTTATTTTATATCATGATTATGTTTTTTTACAAAATTCTTTATTCTTTATATGTCATAAATTGTTATGGTAACTAGTGTTGTTATGTTTTTTAAGCTTCTTCATAAATCTTTTAAAAATTTAAAAATTCATATTTTCCTTTTTATTTAAATTTTAAAATTTTCTCTTAAAACAAAATTTTAGATGTTGTAGTTTTTATTAGTAATAAGAAAGTAATAAGTATATAACACAAAAATAAAAATTAATTCTAATTTTATTAGTAATAAGTAAATAATAAATATATAAAAGAAAATGAAGAAATAATTCTAATTTCTATTAGTAATAGGAGAATAATAATTATATAGAAGAAAATGAAAATGAAGAAAAAAAAAAAAAAAACATTTAATATAGATCAATCATAAAATTGAATTTGCGATGGGAGTCTCAAACACATATTAGCTCCATTAACAATTGGGTTTCTTATCTACAATCATGGTTATCTTGAATGTTATCAAGACGGTTGTACAACAAAACAATCAATAAAATTTACATTTGATTTGTTGATTTCTTTCATTTTTTCATTATTCATATAAGCAAAATGAAAGAGAAAGCACATATGAATGTACCTATGTTTGTGTGGTGTGGTTAAGTTTTTGTCATTTATGTGATTGTTAGGTTTTAATTTATTTTGTTTTCAATTTTTTATTATATTTTTTATGAAGATATATTTTCTTTGATATTTTATTTTCAAATTTAAATTTAATAAAGATGTAATTGAATTTTTTTTTTCAAATTCAAATACATTTTTTTGTGTGAGAGATTAAAATGTAATTTTAGATCACATTTGATTATATGTATGAGTTAAAAATTTTAGTGTTTTTTTATAGATACTATTTAAAAGTATAAAATATAACTTAAAAATGTTTTTAATTGATTAAAAACTAGTCAACTATTTATAATCATAAATTGATTATTTTAAAAGATAAGGTGCATATTTATAGGTTTTTTCTTTCACACACACATCATATTTAATTATAAGGATTTTGTTGGTAAAAAGAGAATAATTTCACGAGGTAAAATACTTTATCTTTTTTATAAAATTCATATAGCTACTAAAATTTTACTGGTGAATTGGTTCCAAATCACAAAATCTAATTTAATAAAAATGAAATTTCAAAAATTTAGAAAATAAATTAAAGTTGGAAAATTTTGAATTAAAAAACTTTTAATCAAATTATATTTTACAATAATCTAGACAAACAAGTGGGATCACCACCAAAGCTAATTAGGACTTCCATTTGAAGAAAAAATTGATTAAAAACAATAGAAACATTATCAGATGTTAATATTAACTTTGTCTTTGATTTTGACATTAATCATAATGTTACTTTGTCATAATGGTAAAAAAGATAAAAAGTTTACCAAAATATACTTCAAATATGGTTCAATATTTTCTTCATCAATATGTTGAGATGGTTTGCATTTGAAAAAAAATGAGTTAATATTAAATGAAATTATGATTCTCTAAATTTTCATTTTTAACTTCACTTTGTCACACTTATGCACCATTGTACCTTTAGACATAATCTACATTCTATTCAAGTGCACTAAACATATTTGTAGACACTAATATTTTATTAAAAAACATTTTAAACTAACTTGGTATGTGACACCCTACTGTTGATATATGGAGGGCATTAACAAGGATTTTTTTTTAAATGAATGACTATTTGATAAAATATATTAAGTTACTTTGGTGCTTCTCATAAGGTTACACAAGTGTACAAGTGAAACAATAGAGTTGAAGCACATCCAACAAAATACATTTGGTAAAACTTTCAATTGCATGCCTACATTAGAACCTCGTCTAAAAAGAAGGGAGAGGTAGCTCCATATAACCTTATAATTGGTTTTTTCTTTGTATTGGATATTATATTATACCCATATAATGTGTAGTTCATTTATGTGATCAATGTAGACAGTGTAACTACAATGTAACTTAATAGTCATGATAATGTTTTTATAACTTTTGGACCTCACACTACCCATTTCTCTTAATTTAATTACATGATAGATCTTAGTTTAAAATTACAAAGTTTGGGATTGTTATAAAGTGCATTACATTGGAAAACATATATATATCGTAGGACATAAGACCATGAGTTGGCCATCATATTAATTATGACATCATCTTATGGATGGCACACTATCAATATAACAATATTCATGTATTTATAAATCAAGTAGCCTTATAAAACCTTTTCACTACCATATAATAAAGCTATAAACATAACTTCCACTTTACAAAAGAGATTGAGGAATCGTCCATTTAAGCAAATCTAGAGGAGTGACTTAACATGACTCATTTTGATCATATATATATTATAAGACAATTTTCTTTCTTAGAGATTCATTGCATCACCTATACCTCTACCATCATCAATGATGCCAAAAAATCTTAATCCAATGAACTTGTCTTCTCATTTGGATTCATAAAGAATAAAAAAACCATTTTTAAACTTATTGTATGAGACCATTACCTCTTATTTTAACTTATGAACTTCCATTTACAACTCCTTAGTATTTACTTTACCCTTCTTACACCCCTCTAAATATTATTTATAAATATTACTTAATTTCATATTTAAAATATATAAAGAATTTCAATCCTAAAATATCTATTTTAATATTTTTTATTAAAATTAAAATTTACAATTTTACTATACCACGAGGACATGAAAATATATAACAAAATATCAATAGAAATAAAAACAAATAAGATCTAATAGTAATCATAAATATTTAAAATATATAAAGAATTTCAATCATAAAATATCTATTTTAATATTTTTTATTAAAATTAAAATTTACAATTTTACTACACCACACGACATAAAAATATATAACAAAATATCAATAAAAATAAAAACAAATAAAATCTAATAGTAATTATGGATATTTAAAATATATAAAGAATTTCAATCCTAAAATATCTATTTTAATATTTTTTATTAAAATTAAAATTTACAATTTTACTACACCACGAGGACATGAAAATATATAACAAAATATCAATAGAAATAAAAACAAATAAAATCTAATAGTAATTATAACATAAATAAAATCAAATGACAACTAACAAGGAATCAAATCAAGTGACTGACAAAAAAAATCCAATCTAATCTGATAAAATCTAATCATTACTAACCAACAATCTCCAAACTCGAAACTCCACTACTTTCTCATATTTGTTGTCATTGCACGCTGAGAGAAAACCCTCCTCGGAACGTCAAATTTAAATTGTAAATATACAACGTGGAAGCCATGTATCAATCACAAAAACAGCCTCACTAACCGTTATATGATAACGGTATTCTTCATCCAAAAGCCAACGGTGATTTACCGATCAAAAAATCCTTTAATCTAATGGGATCCACTGGTGGGGTGCAGTTTGAAATTCAAACAGTTAGGTTAGAGAAAACGCTCGTGATTGAGATTTGGAAGCGAAGATATTAGGTTCTCCGTTGATGCAGCTACAGTGGCGAGTGCTACCTTTTTTGATAGAATAGACTCAGCCGATGGGGCTCGGTTAAAGATCTGATGGAGAAGTCCGAGAAGAAGAACGCCTATGCTATATCATAAACTGCTGCTTCACCTGAGCAGCCTTCAACTTATTAATGTACCAAAATTCTCTGAACCAGAGCAATGATTTTTATTTTCTTTTGGTGTAGGCTTTGTCAAGTAAGTAACACCTGTGTTTTTTTGGGGGGTTGTTTTATATGGAAATCCGTGACTGCCGAAATTATGTTGAACTTTATGTAAATAGAATGCCCATGTTCAGGATTACGACTGTTATCGACATCGTGAATGAATGTGTAGTTGTGTTTTACTTTCTGGTTATAGATCGATTACCTTAGAATATATTCTTTGGGCAATATGCGTTGTGGAGGCTGGAATTAAACTCGTGGTGGTGTTATTTTATAGAAAGTCGTTATAATTCCTGTATTTTGTTCTGGAAATGTTCCTTTTGCTGGGTTGCCGACCCTTCCTCTGTTGAACATTAAGTGATCTTAAAAAGTAGTAAGAAGTAGTCTTGAATCGAAAACGTAACCCTGTATCTTTCTTTTCTTGTTGTAATCGCCTTAGCGTTTTTAGTCATCTCTGCACTTGTTGTCGGCTTCCGGCGAACTCCACTAATAATGGTAGATGCCTGCGAAGTCCTCGACGAGATGGAAGCCCTTGTTTTAGTTTACTTACTTCTCTGTGATACACTTATTGGTGTGCATGGATTTATTTTTAACTATATACTGCTTACTGTGCGCGGCCGGATCCGTGGCGATGACAGTCGACATTGTTTCGTTTTGCTGTGTTGCTTCCCTCTTTGCACATAAAACAGTACGACCCGATTCCCCATGTTTATGGCTTGGTTTGTTCTAAATTTTGTTTCAGCACTTTCACTGTGAGGTTAGCTTTTTCATAGAAACCTGGGTTACCGTGTTGGTGATGGCGTGAAACCTTCGTTTGATCCCAGTTTAAGTGATTGAATTTATGCAGCTGGCCATGGTATGAGTTAGGGGTTCGACTGTTCTATTTTGATTGATCTCCCTTCGATCATTTCGGAGTAGGTCATTAGAGCTCTGCACTCTGGCCGTAGATCTGCGTAATGTTTTTTGTTTACCTTCTGTTTTTTTTTTCTGTTATTGAAGTAGAAACTCCCTCTTGGTTTCGGCTTCCTTTCTTTATTTTGGTGGCTGTTTTGTTCTGGCCGTCTTGTTTCTCTTATCGTTAATCACTGAGTTTGAATCGGGGTGAAGTAGTTTTTAAGTTATGAAGATCTTACACACCGAGCTGGGAGATCACACAAGGACTGACCCGCTGCCGGGTCGGGTTGTGATGTGCTTTCATCTCCCAATGGCGTTCTAATGCAGAGTTTGTGCTACCCTCGCACGTATCGAGTGAACCAGCAGAGTTCCTACGCGGTTGTCACCTTCAAGCCAACCCTTCGCGAAGTTTGGTTGTCACCTTCAAGCCAACCCTTCGCGAAGTTTACATACTCAGCGACGTCCCCTAACTTGATAGGCTATCGGTGTTTTATCGCTCTATTTTGACTGCATGCGGGAGTCCCCTTGTGAGTCTGGAGTCTGGATGTTGCTTCAAATCACTTCATATGTCTTCTTGACAAGTCTGAATGGTGAGGCTATTGGTTGAAAATGTGCAGGTTGGTTCACGAACTTTTAATTTCTGGGTTACGGTTAGATTTTTTTAATGTTCGAAGAATAGTTAGTTGAGGTGATTGTTTGAAAATGTGTAGAATAATTCTATATATATTTGGTTTTGTAGGAGTAGAGATAGAGTGCCAGAAATGGGCGAGTAAAGGCATAAATATCTGGGTACAAAGATGGTGCCCTGAAAGATGAAAGAAGGAATGAAAAATTGCTATGTAAGGGAATGCGATTAGGTTGTAATATTTGAAGCATATTTTCAGCCTGATTTAGACATTCTGAACAGAACGATTATATTCTCAGAATTGGCCTTAGATCAAGCTTGATGGAAGTTTGGTAGGCCATCATGATCACTCACTCTCACTAAATTGAATTTGGTTTACTGCTGTAATTTTTAATGGTTTTATTGCTGTTTCCATGCATGGATGGCTTTAAAGTGATACTTCGTTGAAAATGTTTCATATTTGCATAGTTCCACACAAGATTTCCCAGAAAGCTCATGCGTGGACAGCACATTTGCGTGTGGGAGGGCGCAGCAGAAAACACAATGGCCGAAAGGCCCAGAAAACTCTGTCTTTCATTAACCAAAAAGAAAAGGATTTTTACATATATATATATGAAGAGTTCTCTCGAAACATCCACGATGTCTAGAAACATCCATGCAGAGGCTTCTTGGAGAAGCAATTAGGCAAATAAATGCCAGCATTAATTAGACCAACCACAAACTCATACACGTGGCGGGAGAAATTATCACAATTGCCAACACTCCCCTTTAATTTCTACAGCCACATACAAAACTCATATACAGAGTTTAGAGACTTCCAAAAAATGCAGATTTCAAAAATACATGATTGATAAACATGCTTGCTGGTCTTATAGTTTCGGCTAGGCTTACAAAATGATTCTCAAAAGAAACTTGTGAGACATTCAGAAACACATAATTCTGGAAACTCAAATTTGTTTGCAGCTTTTCCACCTTCGACGACGCCAAACTTTAAATCAGCTGTGCTTTGGCTCTTTCATTTTCACTTTCTTTTTCAGCATCACATTTTTCTTTGATTCTTCAAATCTGCTATCATTAGCATCCTTTGGCCTAATTCTTCCATCAGCATCCTCAAAGTTTTTAATAGCTTTCTGTTGGTTATACTCAGAACTTTTCAGCTGTAGCATATCTATCCTACAGTGGAGAGGCTTTTTCCATGAAATCAACTGATAGTAGTGCCTGATCTGTTCAGGATTCCATTTCATAGGAATGTCTTCAACTCGTTCAGCTTCATTCTCTTCATCATAACACATTGGCTCTTCAATCCTTCCATTAAACAAATTTTCTTCATCTTTTGCAGCTACATAGTTGTCTTCTTTTTCATTCATCTTTGCAACCTCAATGCTGCCTTCAACTAAACTTCTAACGGCTACAACAACAGTGCAGTTCAGTTCAACATAGTTTGGCTTTTCGAGCCATTCTTCAATGAGCTTCAAATCAGCGTCAAAATCAGTAATGAAGTCCTTGCATTCATCTTGAACTATTATGTCGGCAATTTCTATGCAAACTGGAAATGTTTTGTTAGATTCTGCAATGAAAGTGCAGTTTTCATCATCTTCATTTCCCTTCTCAGCTGCTAGTTGATTTCTATTTGTACCTGCACATTCACAAACAATAGAAATGTTATGAAAATCTTTTTCCCTCATGGGCATGCTCTTCAAGAGCTCTTCACATTCAGCCTCTAATGGTTGTCTTGCAACTGCTTGAGTTGTTGATTCACCATTTTTTGCTGCTGTTATGGCAGCTTCATCTTCTTCAACACCATCTTTTACTTCTTCATCCACTTGTGGCTCTGCACAGTGAGCTTCATTGTTCTCACACTTATCTGGATCTACTTGGCTGACAGAGTCCTTGACCATTTCATACGAACATTCAAATGCTTCTATGGATGGAGTATCTACTGCTGCAATGACAGTTCTATCTTCATATTCATCCACGAGTGCCTCTACACCATGGGATTCATTAACAGCTTGGTTGTCTTCTGCTTCAACTACTAATCTTATTGCATCGAGAGCATTGCCAACTTCTTTACATTCAGCTGGAACTAAAATTTCATCGCCATTCATTATATTAAGTATTGATTTCATTTCTTTTTGGACTGATATCTTTTGAGCTTCACTTAGAATTTCTTCATCATATTTTGGCCCTTCTTCAATTTCAATCTCTGCCTCAATTGCTACAATTTCTACAAAATTTTCATCAATTGCATTTGATGAAACATCTAACATATCATTTTGAAGTATTTCGAAACTTTTAATGTCTTCATGAGCTTCATAGAGCTCAACCTCATGACCAGCAAGAGTTTTCTCCTCAACTTCAAATTCAATTTCGTATTGTGTTACAGTATCAACACAGTTGCTTTCATCTTTCATTCCACCAACAACATGAGCTTTGTCACTTTCTTCAAATTTACATTCTGCTTCTGTGGCATTCCGATGCATACACTCTTCAATTCTTTCAAACTGTTCTGCAACACACAAGAAGACTTCTTTCTTTACCTTTTCAGATTTCTCTTCTACAAACTTTTCTTCGATTGTATGTGCTTCAGCACCTATCACATCATTTTGAAGATGGTCTAAAACATTAACATTTTTATGAAATTCATAAAATTCAAATTCATGTTCAGCAATAACATTTTCATTTATTTTATTTTCATCGTTGTTTTGTGTTGCAGCATCTACAGGGATGCTTTCATCTTTCATCAAAATATTTTCAAAATTGCTTTTCTCTTCTTTGACATCTTTAGTCTTTGCATCTTCAATCTTATCTTTTGATTCAGCAACTAGTTCTTTAAACTCATTACAACTCTCAGCATTGTCAATGACAACTGCATCTACATTCTGAATTTCTACACCATGTCGCTCAGCTTGATGCTGATTTATATTTCTCCCCCTTACATCGAATTCTCTTCTCAAGCACTCCCAGGCTTCTCTAGCATTGGTTGCATTAGCAATCGTGGGTAAAATTCTCTCATTCAAACCTTGTCGAATGAGGAACAGTGCCACATCATCATTTCTCATATTTTCTATGAGCTCAATCTTTTGACTTTGGGGCAAAACCTCATAGGCTTTCTGGTTTGGGGGTTCCTTGAATCCATTTTCAACTACACTCAACACACCTTCAGCGCGAAACAGAGTTTTCATTTTAATAACCCAAAATTCAAAATTCTTACCTGAGAAAACTGGAATGGGCAGTTCATCATAGATTTCTTCAATCCTTGGCTCTGCTACAGCAAAACCATTACCATAAATTTGTGCAAAATAAATTGCTTTTGCCCTTCTATTCATTCTTCTAATCTATTTAAGACGTCTTTGTTGACCCATGACACCTTTTCAACTGGATTCCTTGGATTTTCAAGCCAGTCCGCAATAAGCTTCAATTCTGCATAAAAAGACATTGTTTTTGCTTCAGCTCCTCTAACTTCTGCTTCAACTCTTCTTGAAATACTAAGCTTCTACTCAACTGGTCTCAATTTCTTTAAACAAGGGCAACAACCCTTTTCTTCTACACGGCAAAAACTCAGCCAATGCAGAAACACAAGGGCTTCCTTCTATAAATGCCCAATTTCAATTTCATTCAAGATGAATTCTTCAAATCTGCTCAACCACTACACTATGGGAGCATCAACCAGAGAGAATCACTTTTGTGGTTTTTAACCATTCCACAAGATTCTTCAGGCTACAGCCTTAAGAAGTTTCATCTGCAGCCACTCAACTCTCTTGGAGGAGTTTTCTGCAACAGCACGCAGGATACACACAAGATCGCTCAACCACTAAACTATGGGAGCATTCAACAATCAATCTGCTCTACCATTAACCATGGGAGCACTCTGCAGTAACACATCAGAACTAAGAGGAATTTATAACTGACGACTTCAGCAACTCGACTGCAGCGACATGCCTATGCCTTCTGGAGGATCTTCTTCTTTCTCAAAAGAGAAACGGCCTCCCATACAATACTGGATTTTTACCAACACAAATGTTTGCTATGGAAGGGGTTTACCAATCAATCCATTAACTATTATGAGAGTTCACACCAGCACCTGTGAACTCATTTCCATAACGGCAGCACTTTCGGCACATAAGCAATATGACTCATAGGTGCACAGACAACACTACAAACCATGTCCAGCAATAGAAAAAGGATTCAAATGTGGACTCTCACAAGCTGTGGGGCTCAACTGGCTCGCATACATAGATGCAGAATTATACAAATAAGTGCTACAACTCTTTCTTAAACCCAACAAATATGGTTCCCTTCACCATAATACAGAGGATACAAGCCGCTATAGGCTTCAACTACAAGTCAGAATGACCATGAAAGGCATAGCACTTCATTCAGTCCAAGAAATTGGACAATCCAGACTTCACATTCAACAATAATAACAAAACCCATCAACAACACAACAGAGGTTTACCTTTTAGACAATGAGAAGGAGCGTAGCTCAACAATTATCGGTACAAACCGAAACGTGAAGACTTCTTCAACAACCACAAAGGGTTTCCTTCATACATGTCCAGAGAAACTACCTCACGCTGTAGCTATGAACAGAAATGGTTCAACGCCCTCAGCAAAGGAAGATTACCAACGAAGAGGGTCTCTGCAAAGATGGCTGCATCTATCCACGACAGCACGAACTAACCCAACACCAGATGTTGGTCGCAGGGGATTTTTCACCAGACTCTACAGGTCGAATTCCATTCTCAGCACCCGTTTACGTGCTCCACTTCTACCACGGGCTACGGTCCTTTCCTTTGAACAGCTCGCGGGTTGTTTTCATAGCACAATCAATCTTGGATGAGGAAGTGCTCGAGAAAATCACCTCGAGCCATGGCTAGAACATGACTTTCTCCGCAGCCTTCTTTCAAGGGACACTACAGGTCCACAATAACAGCTAGACAACATCACTAGATGGCCAGGTTACGGGAATACTCATCCTCTCCTCCAGTTTTGTGGATTTTAACATCTGCTACCACCTACAGCTCGTTTCCTCCTTCAATCAAAATCTCAAGCATCATTTCTCTCCGCTTGATGTCTGTAAGAAGAGCAGTAACCAAAACACTGCAACTTTACTCTAGTGACAATTTCTTCCATCGGCATCTCTCCATTAAAGCACGAGGGGTTCCTCTTCTACAATGGACTACAACTCATCAAAATTAACTTGTCGATAGGGAATACTGAGACATTAGGAGCTCTACCATTCTCAAACCAACCAAACAATTACGGCTCCTGTCCACAGAACACAAGAGAACTTCTTAACAGCTGAGGGAGCCCAGCTTCATAGTTGGCGAGAGTTCACACTTCATACAGCGGCACAGGATCTCAGCAATGGCAGCTCCTTGTATCTGGCAGCGGCAGAATTGTTAAAATTCAATATGCTAAGACAGAAAATAGTAGCATTACATTCCATTTCACAATAATAGCATATACAGGATCACTGAAGAAACAACAAGCACAGCATAAACACAAGAGACAGAGATTTATCCTGGGAAACCCTCATGGGGTAGAAAACCCAGCAAAGCTTCCTCAATATAGATGACCAGCAATATACAAAGATGAAACCCTGAGACATGATCTCCTCCTCCATAATAGCAGACCTCTCCTCCACAAGTGCGCTATCCTCAAGTGTGTGAGTGTGTCAAACGAGGAACACACCTCCTCTATTTATACACTACTCTGATATGTATTTTACACAAGTACATGTAGGCTCGTATTTAACCATTAGGTTAAATACCCCATTATAACTGACTGGGCCGACCCCCACATGGTGGGTCTAATAACCCTAGTTACCACAACCAACTTGGAGGAATAAACATCTCCGAATTTATAGTATAAACATATCGAAGGTATGGAACATCTCCGGAATAAATAATATACAAATATAATATTCTTTGAAGTTACAATATTTCAACACTCCCCCTTAACGAGAAGGATATTATAACAGTATCTGCACGAGCAAGGAGTCATCAACATCATACATGATACATCTATAAATCATTGGAAGCTTTCTTCAATTTGTCTTCATCAGTAACTCAAACAGTTACTGGTACATCAATGTCAACATCAATATCAGCATTACGATCATCAGCATCGTAATCACACGATCAGCAGCATCATCATCACACTATCAACAGCAACACGATCAGCATCGTCATCATACGATCATCAGCATCGTCATCACACGATCATCAGCATCGTCATCACACGATCATCAGCATCGTCATCACACGATCATCAGCATCGTCATCATACGATCATCAGTATCGTCATCAGCATCGTCATCACACGATCATCAGCATCGTCATCATACGATCATCAGCATCATCACCGCACGATCATCAACATCGTCATCATACGATCATCAGCATCGTCATCATACGATCATCAGCATCATCACCGCACGATCATCAGCATCGTCATCATACGATCATCAGCATCGTCATCACACGATCATCGGCATCATCAAGGAATGATGTAAACCAGTCATGTACCTTTTGAACCGAAGTCCAGGGACGATCTAGTCCTATCATTATCGAAGACATACGTCTACGGCTCTTCTTTCGGACTTAAGTCCAGGAATGATCCAATCCCTTCATTATCGGAGACATACGTCTACGGCTCTTCTTTCGGACCGAAGTCCAGGAATGATCCCAATCCCTTCATTATCGGAGACATACGTCTACGGCTCTTCTTTCGGACCGAAGTCCAGGAATGATCCCAATCCCTTCATTATCGGAGACATACGTCTACGGCTCTTCTTTCGGACCGAAGTCCAGGAATGATCCCAATCCCTTCATTATCGGAGACATACATCTACGGCTCTTCTTTCAGACCGAAGTCCAGGAATGATCCCAATCCCTTCATTATCGGAGACATACGTCTACGGCTCTTCTTTCGGACTGAAGTCCAGGAATGATCCCAATCCCTTTATTATCGGAGACATACGTCTACGGCTCTTCTTTCGGACTGAAGTCCAGGAATGATCCCAATCCCTTCATTATCGGAGACATACGTCTACGGCTCTTCTTTCGGACTGAAGTCCAGGAATGATCCCAATCCCTTTATTATCGGAGACATACGTCTACGGCTCTTCTTTCGGACCGAAGTCCAGGAATGATCCCAATCCCTTCATTATCGAAGACCTCACGTCTACGGCTCTCTTTAGGACTGAAAGTCCAGGGATGATCCCAATCCCCTCAACTGTCCACTAAGGACTTCATTCTCGGAGACCTCACGTCTACGGCTCTCTTTAGGACTGAAAGTCCAGGGATGATCCCAATCCCCTCAACTGTCCACTAAGGATTTCATTCTCGGAGACCTCACGTCTACGGCTCTCTTTAGGACTGAAAGTCCAGGAATGATCCAATCCCCTCAACTGTCCACTAAGGACTTCATTCTCGGAGACCTCACGTCTACGGCTCTCTTTAGGACTGAAAGTCCAGGGATGATCCAATCCCCTCAACTGTCCACTAAGGACTTCATTCTCGGAGACCTCACGTCTACGGCTCTCTTTGGGACTGAAAGTACAGGGATGATCCAATCCCCTCAACTGTCCACTAAGGACTTCATTCTCGGAGACCTTACGTCTACGGCTCTCTTTAGGACTGAAAGTCCAGGGATGATCCAATCCCCTCAACTATCCACTAAGGACTTCATTCTCGGAGACCTCACGTCTACGGCTCTCTTTAGGACTGAAAGTCCAGGGATGATCCAATCCCCTCAACTGTCCACTAAGGACTTCATTCTCAGAGACCTCACGTCTACGGCTCTCTTTAGGACTAAAAGTCCAGGGATGATCCAATCCCCTCAACTGTCTACTAAGGACTTCATTCTCGGAGACCTCACGTCTACGGCTCTCTTTAGGACTGAAAATCCAGGGATGATCCAATCCCTTTCTGTATTCTCATCTATACAAGAGCAGTTATCACATTAGCATGTATTCTCACCAATACATCAAAACATGTATAGATCACACCAAAACATGTATACATCACAACTCGCATGTATTCTTACTAATACATCAAAACATGTATACATCACATCTAGCATGTATTCTTACTAATACATCTAACATCAAAACATGTATACATCACAACTAGCATGTATTCTTACTAATACACCAAAACATGTATACATCACACAAAAACATGTATACATCACAACTAGCATGTATAATACATCTAACATCAAAACATGTATACATCACAACTAGCATGTATTCTTACTAATACATCAAAACATGTATACATCACATCTAGCATGTATTCTTACTAATACATCTAACATCGAAACATGTATACATCACAACTAGCATGTATTCTTACTAATACACCAAAACATGTATACATCACACCTAGCATGTATTCTTACTAATCAAAACATGTATACATCACACCAAAACATGTATACATCTAGCATGTATTCTCACCAATACATCTATCATCAAAAGCATGTATAAGTAAAGCTAAGTATTCTAAGTATAAGAGTCCTAAATCTAAATATTTCTAAGTAACTGGGTGTAGGGAACAGGTTACCTCATCAACGACCTTGTTGTTTGATGAGACAATCTCATCAGTAGTGACTATACTACTCCCCCTTTCGAGGAGGGTCCTTTTGAACTACACCAAGCTTGTCTCGAAAGTATTCAAACTTCACTCAAGACAGAGGTTTGGTTGGTAACTTCTTCACTTGACGTAGAGGCTTGGTTAGTACAACGGTAACCTGTTACAAATTCAAACTTTTAGAGTTCCTTTCTGTGTCATATCTTGTTAGTTCCCTATGTTCTTTGATTTATCATGGAACACTAGATTCTATGTCATCTTGATACAACTCTAATTATCACATAGGATCTCAGTTGGTTCTATCTCTAAGTCAAACAATCCTAAAGCCAAACTTCTTCACAACTAGCAGAGCAAGCAGCCATATATTCCGCTTGTGCTGAGAGTCACACTAGACAGCTTCCAGCTAAACCACGAGATCATGGCTAATCCCAGACAATAACATCCTCTCGATGTGTTCTTCTTGTCTGATACACTTCCTGCCCAAACAGAATCTGAATAGCCATCTGAAGTCATGATCTTCAAGATAGCATAGATCAAATTCTATCGTGTCCTTTATGTGCCTCATCACATACTTTGCAACTATCAGGTAAACACATCTAGTTTCCACTAGATACTAACTCAAGGTGTTCATAACAAATCATATATCTAACCTAGTATATGTTAGATATATCAAAGACCCAATAATTTGACTGTACAGAGTTATATCCACTAACTCTGATGAGTTATCCCCTAACAGCTTCAAGCTGGAATCCATAAGAGTGGCCATTCCAACACCTCAAGTCATATTTCTCATCATACTTTCCCTGGTTGAGAAATATTCCTTCCGAGCCTTGCCATACTTCCAGACCTAGGAAGTAAAGCATTAATTTGAGATCTTTCATTTTTCATTTCTGCATTGAATGAACTTCTGCATATCTATCTGTGCCATCTCTCGTTAGAAGGGACTACTGATATGAGCCTCAATATCATTCGAACTCTGTGGTGAGTTCCTTCTTGCATCCATGTCATATGTGTATCATATTCAACCTTGTAGCAAAGGTTGAGATCCACATCACCCATATTAAGCTTATCAAATTATTATCGATCCTAGGTACCTATACAGAACCTGATTCATACTTCTTCTTTAATTACACCATACTTGGAGCAAACATCTTGTCATGATTCTCTTCCCCTTTCTAAGAGAATCTTCTAGCCATGAGCCTTCTATATTTTTGTTTGATTTGTAAATCTTCTTGTTTGAACATCCACCACTTGTACGGTGTCCATGACCTTTCCTACAAATCAAAATTAAGTACATGATTAGTAATACTTCATAATCATCAAAAGATAACCCATTATGCATACAGATATCATTTACATAGTGATGCAACTATTTTGACCAATACTTTGGCACAACACTTTCCCATATCCTGTATGCATACAGTGGCTATCTAGATGCCTTCCATCTCTACCAGAACATACTATCGAGAGTGTGCACAACTCTCAGCATGTCAGCAAAGAGGTTTCATTCTAGACAAGCAACAATGGAATGTTTGTCCGAGCATATGCACATTAGTTGTATACTGTTCAATGCTCTATGAATGTTTACACTCAGCATTATATATTCTAGGAATACAAATATGCATGCAGGCAATATCATTACTATTTCAAATAGCAACTCAAATACTTATCTTTTATGTTTGTGTGGCTGCCTCCCGCTTGATCTTCTGTATGTCTTTTGAACTTCTATTCATTCTGTACCACTGTGCATGCTCAAGAGTCATCCTCATGATCTCATACACAAACATACACTCATTAGTATATTCTAAATGCTATCAAAACATTATAGTACTAAATAATCTTGAAAACGTATAGTCATGATTATAGTTAATAAACATTAGTATTCAAGATTTCAGGGAAGTCTTCTTTTACTCATGCATATCATTGATAAAAAATATAATATGCATAATCCCTTGATTACTAACTTTATGAATAAGCATAACCAATCATTCCAAGTATACTTATATAAGGGATCCTAACATAAGGTAAGATTCATGGGAAACATACCTGGATTAGTATACCTACTTGGTTATGTACAACATACCTAAACAACCTCTTCAATGATTTAGAGATCCTGAGCTAGAACCTGCATGTCTCATAGGTTAAGCATAATATAACAAAGTCATACATACCTCGTAAGTAGAACAAAGATTGTGGATGAGTCTTTGTCTTCATGTTTTCATGGTCATGGAGCCTGATTTGTCTTTTGTGATGTACCTGTATCTTGTTAGCAGACAACCTCAACCTCACACAACACCATAATGCATTAGTACAATCATAAGTGTCAACACCCTAACCAATGAATATCTTCTATCATGCATTCATAATTTTGTTAAGGTGATACAACAAATCTAAAATCAAGATTGTACTAACTGTAATAACATGAAGACAAACATACCATAAACTTAATCATGAACAAATCTCAAAACATACCTCGATGAGTCATACCTATCGAGATCACTTGTAATCTCCTTATGTAAAGCCTTAGCCTCATCTCCCTCTGAAACATGAACTCCTTCACTTATGTAGGTGACCAATCCATCTTCTTCTAGGATTAACCCTATCCACTTGATTTGCAAGAACTGGACCTGGAGCTGGATATGGGTTTGTCAGAGAAACCCCAAAAATTCAAACTTTGAATTTCAGACTTCCGAAAGGATAGAAATATGCGCCTTGATGAGCTGATCAAACTGATATATTTAGAATTTGAAAACTGCAAAGTTTTACTCCTCAATTTTGCCTTTGAAACTTTCGGATTCACTGGACGTGACCCTGAACTGGGGTTTGATGAAGCCCACTCTTTTGCCCCATCAAAAAGTTTGATCCAAAGCTCTAAGCTTCTATTTTTCTGAGGAGCTTCCAGCCGTGGTCACAGATTTCAAAAAATTCCCATTTTTACAGAAGCCCTAATTTTCCACTTTTCTGATCAAAGTCCCGAACTAGGGTCTAATCAAGCCCGGCCTTCTGCCCAACCAAAAATTCTGATCTTGGTCTCTAAATTTCTATTTTGATGAGTAGCATCCAGCTGTGGTCTCCGATTACAAAAATTCCAACTTTCTTCAAAGCCCTAAATTTCGGAAGCCATGAATGAAGGTACCAAAAAATAATTCTGTTTTGACAGAAATATGTACCTGATTGTTTCTGGTGTAACTCCGAAATTTTTGATCCATAGGGTCTGAAAACGTTTTCTGAGATAGCCTGACCTGTTAGCTTTCCATCCTGATAGGTCTGACCTCAATTGGATGCTCTGAGAGAGAGTTATGCCAAATGTCGCAACGTGACCTGTTTTGGGAAAATACAGGAGAGAGAACTTGTACGGCGTTCCACGTGTCACTGTTTGACCTTCGGCCTCTGAAAATTTTTTTTGAGATAGCTCGGCCTGTTATCTTTCCATCCTGATAGGTCTGACCTCAATTGGATTCCCTGAGAGAGAGTTATTCCAAGTGTCGCAACGTGACCTGTTTATGGGATAATACAGGAGAGCGCACTTGTACGGCGTGCCACGTGTCACTGGTTCAACTTCGGCCTCTGAAAACGTTTTCTGAGATAGTACAGTCTGTGTACTACCTATCACTTTTCACGAAATTTCATTTGGAGCTTCCTAGCCCAAGTTATGACCTTTTTCCCAAGGTCACCTGATTTTGACTCAGATCTGGAAGAGGCAGAAACCCTATATTGTACAGATCATAAATCACAAAGTACAATGAATTAGAGGTTGTCCTTTGGACACAAGGTACCTGGAGATCTTAGCTTCGTCCTGTAACAATTTCAGATCCGAAAACTTTGCCAAAACGGATTTATAGTGAAAGTGCTACGATGACTGGTTTTTGCTATGTAAAACCCTAACCTTCAAATTGTCGTAAGTAAAGCAAGTGTCTTTAGTGCCATACCTTGTCTTCCTTCAGGTTAGCTCTGATACCATGTTAAAATTCAATATGCTAAGACAGAAAATAGCAGCATTACATTCCATTTCACAATAATAGCATATACAGGATCACTGAAGAAACAACAAGCACAGCATAAACACAAGAGACAGAGATTTATCCTGGGAAACCCTCATGGGGTAGAAAACCCAGCAAAGCTTCCTCAATATAGATGACTAGCAATATACAAAGATGAAACCCTGGGACATGATCTCCTCCTCCATAATAGCAGACCTCTCCTCCACAAGTGCGCTATCCTCAAGTGTGTGAGTGTGTCAAATGAGGAACACACCTCCTCTATTTATACACTACTCTGATATGTATTTTACACAAGTACATGTAGGCTCGTATTTAACCATTAGGTTAAATACCCCATTATAACTGACTGGGCCGACCCCCACATGGTGGGTCTAATAACCCTAGTTACCACAACCAACTTGGAGGAATAAACATCTCCGAATTTATAGTATAAACATATCGGAGGTATGGAACATCTCCGGAATAAATAATATACAAATATAATATTCTTTGAAGTTACAATATTTCAACAAGAATCTCCCTTCACGCCTACAGTAGACCTCTCAGGCCTCTCAGAATTCTTAGACTAACACAATGGCAGGCGGACAGAGCTTTTCTCTGATACCAATTGTGGGAGGGCGCAGCAGAATGGCCGAAAGGCCCATAAAACTCTGTCTTTCATTAACCAAAAAGAAAAGGATTTTTACATATATATGAAGAGTTCTCTCTAAACATCCACGATGTCTAGAAACATCCATGGAAAGGCTTCTTGGAGAAGCAATTAGGCAAATAAATGCCAGCATTAATTAAACCAACCACAAACTCATACAGGTGGCCGGAGAAATTATCGGGAAAAATTATCACAATTGCCAACATTGCGAACTAGCAGGACATAGAAGGCTCGCGCCTGGGCGCATATGCACTGGTGGACGAGTTGTTTTCAGCGAAGAAGAGGGTAAGTTCGTTGATTATTGTTGTGAGTAAAAGTTTAAATATTCATAGAAATTTGATTGAATAAAGGTTCGGTATGGTGGTTTTGCTATAATACTAAATTTTGCACCTGATAATCTCAATCTGGTATATTTTCCAATATTTTCCCCTTGCTTCTCTGTCAAGTAAACTATATCTATCTTCTACCCCGCCGGAGAGAGGATTTCTGATAAGTTAATGGTCTACCTCATTATGAAAGTTGGATTACTCAAAACATAGGCTTATAATCTTAGGCTGGTAATAGTCTACCTCATTATGAAAGTTGTATTAGTCGTATCAGCTGTCTCTATATTTTGATGGGTCTCGCAACCGGCCACATGTATTTGGTCTTTGCACACTTGTTATTGTCATTGTATTGTATTTGGATTTCATATCTGTCATTCGATTTTACTTCTCTTTGTTCCTGTTTTCATTTTCTTGTGATTTCCTAATATACAAAGTAATTATAGTACAAATTCCGTATATCAATACAATGATACAATTGTTATCTGGATTTCAGATTTGTTGTTATATTACTTAAAAAAATTTGTTAATATTAGTGGATTTCCGATGAGTTATTTGGTTTCTTGATTTTGTACGGTAATTAAGGGGTACTCTTTCAGTAATTACTGTGCAACGCTTTTTAGTCTATGTTGATTATATGGGTATATGGTGTCATCCTTTGAGGTCAGCTTGTAACATATGTTCATATTTTGTATATATCAAATGTTTAGCAGTGTAATAATATTTTTATTTTTATTTGAAATAGGGTAGTTTCAATGATGTTAGGATTTATGTTTTTTTATTGTTTTAATATACAAGTAGTTGTTGCGATAATTTTGTGGTTTATCTCTTTTCACTAGCGCGTTTTAGTTTGTTTAATAATTACTATTTTATTTATGTGTTTTCTTTTCATATAATTGAATGATCACACAAATTTTGTATCTGTTCTTTTATATAGTTGAATGATCTCACAAAACTGGACTTAAATCTGAATTTCATGTTAGATGATGGATACTTAGAAGTAGATATATTTATTTATGTTTTCTTTCAAAATAAAATAAATAAATCTGAGAAATAGATTTTACATAAATAGTAAATCTTAGAAATGTATTTTTACAGAAAAAACAGATATAAGGAACGCAGTGGTAGATAAATTAAATTCGATACTTTATTTTTGTCGTAAGGGCTTTTTAGCGTGTGTATCTCAATGGAAATCCAAAAGCTCTTTTTTAAAACATGGATTGCATTTTTCTACTCGACCTTTCTTCATGGATTGCCATTTTTTTGATGAATTTCGAATTGTCATGAAAGGGGATTTAATAAAAAGGAAAGGGAAATCTTGCATTTTGATTTTTGATTTTTTTATAAATTGCACTTTTTTTTTCAAGTTCGATGGAGGGAAACTAATGACAACTGACTGATATCTTCTTCACTGGAGGTCGACATATTTCAGAATCGGTTAACCTCAACGCCTCCCTACCATCTTTGTAATTTTGGCAAATATGGGTGCCAGATTTTGACAGGGTCGTGGAACTTATAGGTGGAACTGCTAGGTGCCAGATTTTGACAGGGTCGTGGTGTGATTTTCTGTAGGCTCCCACACACATCCACAAGCGTATAACCGACCTATTTAAAGCCATGGCATCAAAGATCTGGCCTATTAGCAGTGACTGAGAAATTTGTTGATCAGGTTGAGAGTACCGTCCAGTTTCCTCCGTGGGAAGAAGCCAAGATGTCTGTATATTCTCCAACGACGTTTCCTGACACAGGAGAATGGCAGCCATCGCATTGACTGGCATAGTGATCATTCGCCACACTCCATGGGAGATGCCGTGGAGTTGAATTATAAACCTACTGCCCTTAACTACTTCACCATGCCCGTTGTGCCCTCTGGAACGCACATCCCGTTTGGCCTATGCCAATCCTCCACGCACAGGCGATCCCATGATGCCCGGCGGATGCTCGTCTGTCCCATATAAAGTTCAAGTTCAGTCATTAAAAACAAAACGGTCTTGGAATAATGTCTTTACCTGCCAATGATAGGCACCAGTACCACATAGACGCTCATTTCTTTTCATTTTCATAGTTGAAGAGATTGAATTTGCAGATATATACAGTTCAGAGATAGGCCACTAAAGAGCAAAGAGATAGAGTTTATAATTTATTGAAATAGAATACGAGCTTGGAAAATTAGACTTTCGAAATTTTTTGTTTAGAAAACTTGCAACTAACCCCTTTAGTTATGATTGCGTGGTAATTACATATATTATTTTGGTTATTAAAGACAAGTGATTGATGTTTTTGTATGAAAACAAGTGATAAATCATTTCTTTACTTTTAGAAAACATAGAACCAACCTCTTTAGTTATGATTAACCCATAATTACATATATTATTTTCGTTATTAAAGACAAGTGATTCATTTATTTTTTATGAAACATGTGATAAATCATTTCTCTAGTTTTAGAAATAACATTGGCAATTCTCTTCTCGAGTTTTACTTTAGAAATAATTTGGTTTGCTTTATGAGAGTAATTAAATATATTTATTGTTGTTAGTAATTGATTTTGTAAAATATTAGTAATTGAGCTGGATTATAATTTGTTTTTTATACATATTTTATGGTATTAATAGAATATTGATTTTTTTCATTGAGTTTGCAAATATTGATAATTGAAATTTATTAGAATTGGTTTTATATATATTTTATGATATCATACTATACTTATTATTTTGTTGTGGGTATTGAAATATTTTAGAATTTTGTTAATTTATCACTTCTATTTTGTTTAATTTAATGATGGTAAAAAAAAATTTAAACATTTATTAATAGCTAGTGATATCACTCTTTTATATATAAAAATTTAATTAGAATATTTAAAATAGAATAAGATTGTAGAAAATATTTTTTTATGGATATTAAATTCTATATTTTTCTTATATTGTTTGCATTGGTATGTTGACCATAGGGTTTCTATTAAAGTCATGTGTAGAGTGTTTTCAAAAGACCATTTTGGGAAATTGCCTAGAAATAATTTCCTAACTTGGTATCTTGACACATGTGCCTTTTGTTGTAGCTGGGAACTGGGACGCGATTGCTCTAGTAATAGGTGGAGGGAGGTAGCTCCCAAAGAAGCCCTCCCAATACGCCCCAAGTTGGGTGGTCAACCATGTATACACAAGGTTTTTAAAGTGGTCTAACGAGGGACCCCCCTTTGTTGACACTCTATTCATGCAACCTAGGAGTTAGGATATATTTCCTTTCTAATTATAACATATACCCCCCCTACCACATACAAAACACTCACTCTCTACCCCTCTCTCTTTTCTCCCACGATATACCCCCACTTCTCTCTCACTTTCCTAATTCTTCCTAAATACCTACCCTATCCACCCCAATCTCAAACTCTTTATATATCCCAACCCCCTACTCCCCCTTTCTCCCCCCTATCTCTCTCCTCTACTCCTCAACATACCTCTAACCCTCACCACTCTTTCCCGCCCAACCTCGTAACACCATTTCCTCTCTCTCTCCTCTACTCCTCCACATACCTCTAATGCCCACCTCTCTCTCTCCCCCAACCGTGTAACACCATTCTCTCTCTCTCTGTCTCTCTCTCTCTCTCTCTCTCTCTCACACACACACACACACACACACACAACTACTTTTCTCTCTACCACTAACACCCCCCCCCCTCTCTCTTCCCCATAACCCTTAATAACCCTCTCTCTCTCACTCGTTCCTCAATCTACACCTAACCCCCCATTCCTCTCTCTCCGCCAACCCACTAACACCCCCCCTCTCTCTCTCACTCTCACAACAACTAACCCCCCCTATCTCTCTCACTCTCACAACAACTAACCCCATGCTCTCTCTCTCTCTCTCTCTCTCTCCTCCTACCAATCAACCCCCTCCCTCTGTCCTAATCTCCATCCCCCTATAACTTACCCCCCCTTCTCTCTCTCTCTCTCTCTCTCTCTCTCTCTCTCTCTCTTTGCCACCAACTTATGCCCCCCCTCTCTCTAACTTCCCTAATACTCCCTAAACCTGTTCCCCCCCCTCCCCCCACCATGATCTCTATCTCTTTCTCCCCACCATAACCCCTCCTAACCCTAACCATTAGCCTCTTGACTCTCTCTCTCTCCCTCTCTCTTTCTCTCTCTCTCTCTCTCTCTCTCTCTCTCTCTCTCACACACACACACACACACACACCTCTACTCCTCTAACTACCCCTAACCCCCACCCCTCTCTCTCTACAAATCCCCTAACACACCACCCAACCCCATTATCTATCTCTCTCTCTTTCACACACCCCTACTCCTCCTCGTACCACTAACCCCCCTCATCTCTCTCTCTCTCTCTCTCTCTCTCTCTCTCTCTCTCTCTCTCTCTCTCTCACCCTTATTAAACCCCTATCTAACTCTCTAAACCACCTACTTGTCCCTCGACCTATAACACCCCTCTTCTCTCTCTCTCTCTCTCTCTCTCTCTCTCTCTCCCCTCATCCTAACCATTACTAACCCCTTCTCTCACTCTCACTCTCCCTCTACCCTACTTCTCTACCTGCACCTAACACCCACCCCTCTCTCTCTCCCCTACTCTCCCTAACCCTCATTAACCCCATCCCTCACACTATCAACCCCCTACTCACCCCTACCTCTAACACCCCCTTCACCTCTCTCTCTCTCTCTCTAGCCCTTACTAACCCTGTCTATAAATATCTCTCTACTATATGCCTCCACCTACACCTAACCCCCACAATTCTATCTCTCACCCAACCCCCTAATTTCTCCCTCTCTCGCACACACTCGCACTGTGTATAACCACACTCTCTCTCCGTAACCCAGTCATACTGTCCCTAAGCCCCTCTTTATCTCTCCTACTCCCCCCTCCCCCTCCCCCTCCCCCTAAAACCCTCTCTCTTTTTATGCTCTAATCCTCCTCACCTTACAACCTACCACCCACCAACCCTCTCAAACCCATGATTCTCTCTCTGACACACACACAAATAAAAGCATACTCATTCCCTTACAACTAACCTCCCCTCTCTCTCTATCCTTACTAACCCCCTCTCTATCTCTCTTACCACACTACTCCATGCCTTAGTTTAACCCTCTCCATCTTCTCTCTCTCTCTCTCCCCCAACCCTTAATAACCCCTTCTCTCAATCTCTCTCTCCCTTAATCCAACAACACCTAACCCCCACCCTTATCCCTCTCCCCCAACCCCTTAACACCCCTATCTCTTTCACACATTATCACTAACCCTAACCCCCCACTCTCTCTCCTTATATTCCCTCCTACTCTCCCTACCCATAATGACCACCTATAACCCCCCTCTCTCACTTCCACTCCCCCTACCCATAACCCTCTCTCCTCCACTCTCTATCTCCTAATCTCCCTCCTTCTACAACTTACCACCCACGCATTTCTCTCTCTCTCTCTATTTACCCCCAACCTATACAACCCATTATAACTAAATTTTGTAATCTTACCTAAAATCCTACCCACCTCCCCCAACCATCATCTCTATCTCTTTCTCTCTCCCAACCTACCTCCTACCCATACCCCTAATCATACTCACCCTCACACCCTCTTCCCCTAACTCTCTCTATCTCCCCCCCTCTCTCTCACTCTTTCACACACACCCCATTAGTCCTTCACCTACCCCTAACCCTCACCCCTTTATCTCTCTCCCAACCACATAACAACCATATGCTCTCTCTATTTCTCTCTCTCTCTCTCTCACACACACACACACACACCCCTACTCTTCCCCCTCACCCCCACTTTCTCTCTCCCACTCTCTCCCCTCTCAAACCCTTAATAACCCCCTCTCTCACTCTCTAATCACCCTACTCCTCTACCTACCTATAACACCCCCTCCTCCTCCTCTCTCTCTATGACTCTCTCTATCTCTCTCCATTAATCCTTACAAACCCTCTCGCTCACTCTCACTATAACCTACTCCTCCTCGTACAACTAACCCCCTTGTTAATATTTCTCTTCCAACCTTGTAACACGACCCTCTAACTCACACATTCCCTCACAACCCATAACCCCAATTATCTCTCACTAACCCCACTCATACTCTCTCTCTCTCTTCCACCGTATACCCCCCTTCTCTCTCAATACCCTAATAATACCTAAATACCTACCCCCTCCGCACACCCTTATATTTATATCTTTCCCTCCCCTAACTTTCCTCCTCCCACTACTCCTAATCACAAACAACCTCCCCTTACTTACCATCTCTCTCTCTCTCTCTCTCTCTCTCTCTCTCTCTCTCTCTCTCTTGTCTACCCTACCTAACCTTAATCATACCCCTCTCTCTCTTCCCAAACACCCTACCGCCTTCTGTCTTAGTATATCTCTCTCCCACACACAAACATTGCTAGTCCTTCTACCCAAATCCTCCACCTACACCTATCCCCAACCCTTTCTCTCTTCTCTAACTCTCTAACACCCCCTCCCTCCAACACACTATGAGTACCCCTAACCCCTCTTCTCTCTCCCTAGCTCCACCCATATTCTCCATAATACCCCCCCTCTCTCTCTCTCCCTACTCCACCTACACCTGGCCCCCAAGCTCCTCTCTCTTTTCAAACCCCCTAAACCCCACCCCCTATTCTCTCTCTCTCTCTCTCTCTCACACACACACACACACACAGCTACTCTTCCCCCTACCAATAACACCCTCTCTCACTCCCTCTCTCCCATAATCCTCCACCTACACCCTAACCCCCAGCCCTCTCTTTCTCCCCAAACCCACAAACAACTCCCATGTCTCTTTTACTCTCACAATATCGAACCCCCCCACTCTCTCTCTAACACCCCTCCTACTCTCCTTACAAATATCCACCTCCTCCACACCTATCGCTCTCTCTCTCTCCTACTCCCCCTACAGAAATCCCCAACTCCACTCTCTCTCTCTCCCCTAATCCCCTCCCATTATTACTTACTCCCCCACCTCTCTCTCTCTTTGCCTCTATATATCTCATTCTACACCCCATACAAACACTCATCTCATCTATCTGTCTCTCTATCCCTTACTAACCCCCACTCTCACTCTCTTACCACTGTACACCTTATCATACCTCTCTCTCTCTCTCTCCTATTCCACGAAACTCTAACTAACCATCTCTAACTCTCTTTGTGAACTATTCCTCAACATACACCTTAAGCGCACCCCTCACTCTCTACACATAACCCCTAACACTCCCCTCTCTCACTCTTATCACCCTAAACCCCCACTATATCTCCTTGACCCCACTTCTACTCCCTCTAACCATAAACACACCCTCCACCCCCCTTCTCCCTCCCTCTTGTACTTCCCCTTCCCCTACAACTAAGCCTCTCTCTCTCTCTCAGCTTCCTAGCTCTCGTAACTTAATACCCCCAATCTCTATGTTTCTCCCTCTCTCCCATACTCTACCCCCCACCCCATACCCCTACTTCTTTCTCTACCCCAATCTTTGTCCTCAACCCTATCCCTAATCACCCACAACCTCCCCTCCCTTACATTGACTCTCTCTCTATCTCTCTCTATCTCTCTCTGCCCCCTTCTCTCTCTTTCTCTGTCATCCCTATACTCCTCAACATAGTTGTAACCCCCACCACTCTCTCTCTATGAACCTATTAATACCCAATCACTGTCGTTCTATCTTTCTCTCTCTTAAACACACACCCACCTACTCCTCCTACTACATCTAACCTCAGACCTCATCTTTCTCTCTCAACTCCCTAATCCTTACAAATCGCCTACAACCCACCTTTCTCTCTCTCTCTCTCTCTCTCTCTCACACACACACACACACTCCTCTTATCTCTCTCTTGCTCTCTCTGTATCCCATACAAACCCCCTATCTCACTATCTCACCACCATACTCCTCACCCTACCTTTAACTCTCAACTATCTCTCTATACTATTCCCCTGACCCTTATTAACTACATCCCTCACTCTGTTTATCACCTATTCCTCAACATAAACCTAACCCAAACCCCTAACTCTTGAACCAACCCCTTAGCACCCCCCCTCTCTGCCACACACTCTTACTACCCCTAAAAATTCCCTCTCTCTCCCGCACTCACCTCCTACTCTCCCTAACAATAAACCCCACCTCCACCTTTCTTTCCCTCCCTCTCTCTTTCTCACTCTATCCTAATCCCTCTAACCCTAACCCTCTCTGTCTCTCTCTCATAATCCCCATCCCTCTACTCCTTACCAACTGCCATATCTTTCTCACACTATCTCTCTATCTACCCCCACCCTATACCCCTATTTTCTTTAATTCCCTAATACACCCTAAACCCCTACCCTTGTCCCCTAAACATGATCTCTATATCTTTCTCACCTCAAACCCCCTTCTCCTCATTACCCTTCCACACCCTCCCCACATATTTCCATGGATCTCTATCCCTCTCTCTTTATATCACATACACTCACACACACACAACCCTCTACTCCTCCACCTACCATAGACTCCCATTCTTATATCTCTCTCTCCTAACCCCTTACACCCCCCCATTCTCTATCTCTCTCTCTCACACATACACGCACCCCTACTACTCTCACTGCCACTAACACCCCTCCTATCTCTTTCTCTCCTCTACTCTCCCTAACCCTTATCAACCCCCCCTCTCTCTCTCTCTCACCTCACTACTCCTTCCACCCCTCCTTCATATGTATATCTCCCCATTGCTCCTAACCTCCTTACTAACCCCCTATCTCAAACTCTCTCTACCCAAGTCCTCCAACTACACCTAACCAACATTCCTCTCTCTCTTCTCTAACAGCCTAAGAGACCCCATCTCTCTCTCACACATTTTCAGTACCCATAATCGCTCCTCTCTCTCCCCATGATCTATTCCTCCACACAAACCTAAACTTCACCACTCACACCCTCTTCCATCCCATAAGAACACCCACTCTCTCTCACTCTTATTACCCCTAAATACCAGCTCTCCCTCCCTAACCCACCTCCTACTCTCCAAATCCATATCCACATCCTCTACCTCTCTCTCTCTCCCTCTCTCTCTCTCCTACTCCCCATACCCCTAACACATTCTCTCTCTCTCTCTCTCCTAATATACCCCTGCTACCACTTACCACCACCATATCTTTATCTCTTTGTATACCCCCCGTTCTCTCTAACATACCTAATATTCCCTAAGCCCATACCAACATCTCCCAGCTGTGATTTCTATCTCTTTCTCTCCCTGAATCTTCCTCCTCCCCTCTATCCATAATCACCCTCACCCTTTCCCCCCTCGATCCCCAACTCTCTTTCCATTTCCCCCTCTCTCTCTTATCATAGACACACACAACACACAACACCTCCACCTACCCCTAACCCCCCTCCCTCTCTCCCTCTCTTTCCCTCTCTCTCCCCCTCTCTCTCCTATCTAATGCCCTACCTATCGCTAAACCCATTTATCTTTCTCTCGTCCAAACCTCTAACATCCACATGTCTTCCCTTCCTCCCTCTCTTTCTCTCTCTCTCACCTACGTCTCCTCCTTTCACTAACCCCTATCCTTTCTCTCTCCCTTTTATATTCCCACTAACCCTTACTAACTGCCTCTCTCACTCTCTTTGCCACTTATTCCTCCACATAAACCTAACCCCCACCCCTCACTCTCTCCACCGAGCCCATAACACCACCCCTCTCTCTCATGATCTCACCACCCCTAAAAAACCCCACTCTCTTAATAACCCACCTGCTACTCTCCCTATAAATAAAAACCACTCTAACTCTCTCTCTCCTATTCCCCCTACCTCCAACCTTCTCTCGTTCTTTATATCCCCATCCTATACCCCTAATTCTCTCTAACTTCCTTAATATTTCATAATTCCCTCCACCCTTCCCACCATCCCTTTCTCTATCATTTCATCTCCCCCAATCCCCCATCCCCCTACCACTAATCACCTACACCATCCCCCTTCTCTCTCCCTCACACACACGCACACCCCTCTACCCCCTCTAATCCACCACCTACATCTCTCTTGACCATATAACACCCCATGCACCCCCCATTCTCTCTCTCTCTCTCTCTCTCAAACACCCCCTACTCCTCTCCCAACCAATAACTTCCCTTCTCTCTCTCTTTGTCTCTTTATTTATCTCATATACTCTCGATAGACCTTACTAAACCCCTCTCCCTAACCCTTCTTGAACACCTATCACACACTCTTTAAGCCCAACTCCTCCACATACACCTAACCCCCACCCATTTCTCTTTTCTCGAACCCCCTAACATCATACCTCTCTCCAACACACTCTCAATACCACTAACCCCTCCTCTCTTTCCCTAACTGCACTCATATTCTCCCTAGTTCTCCCCCCTCTCTATCTCACCCACTCCTCCACCTACACCTATCCCCAACCCATCTCTTTCTTTTCCCACCCCCTAACACACCCCCCCTTATTCTCTATGTCTCAAACACACGCACACATAGACATCCCTACTCTTTCCCCTACCACTCACCCCCTCCTCCTATTTCTCACCTCCCTCCCCTCCCTTTCCCTTACTAACCCCTTCTCTTACTCTCACACACCACTACTCCTCCCCCTTCCTCTTAATCTTGTTCCTTCTCTCTCTATTTCTCTCGCCTCTTCACCCCTAACCCATACTAACTACCTCTCTACTCTTTCTCTACCATACTCCTCGACGTACACCTAGCACCCAACACACTCTCTCTAATCCAACCATCTAACAACCCCCTCTTTCTCTCAGACTCTCACTACCCATAAATTTTTCTCTCTATCCCTAACACCATTTGTATCACTAAGACCCCCCTCTCTCTCTCCTACTCCCCAACCCCCTAACAACCTCTCTCTCTCTCTTTGTCTCTCCTAATGCCCATAGCATTACCACTTACAACAAACCACTCTCTCCCCCCTACAACCACATAATACCATCAATTCTATCTCTTTCTCTCTCTCACCTCTTCACCCTAACCCTTACTGACCCCCTCTCTCACTCTCTCTCTCCCCTAATCCTCCACCTACACCCTAACCCCTACTCCTCTATCTCCCCAAACCCACAAACACCTCCCCACTCTCTCTCACTCTAACAATAGCTAATGCCCCACTCTCTCTCTAAATCCCCTCCTACTCTCCGTACCAATAACCACTTCCTCCTCCCCTATTCCTCTCTCTCTCTCCTAACCCCCTACACAACACGCCAATGGCTCTCTCTCTTTCTCCTAATGCCCATCCCCTATCACTTACTACCCCATCTCTCTCTCTCTCTCTCTCTCTCTCTCTCTCGCTTGCTCTTGCTCTCTCTCTCCCACATGCACACACATAATCCTCTCATCTATCTCTCTCTTTATCCTTTACTAATCAACACTCTTGCTCTCTCACCAATGTACACCTTATCATATCATTAACCCATTCCTCTCTCTCTCTCCCCTATTCCCCAAAACCTTAAATAACCACATATCTAAATATATTTTCCACTTATTCCTCCACACACACCTGATCCCCACCCCTCAATCTCTTTGCATAGCCCCTAACACCCCCTCTCTATCTCTCACACACTCCCACTACTCATAACCCCCCCCTCTCTCTCTAACCCACCTCCTACTCTCCCTATCCATAACCACCCCCTCCAACTCTCTCTATCTATAGGAGTGCCCCTACCCCTAAACCCCCCTCTCTCTCTTCTAATCCCCCTAGGCTTACCACTTACCACACCCCATTACTCTCTCTCTCTCTCTCTACCCCCACCCAATAAATCCCATTATTTCTAACTTTCTTAATAATCCCTAATCCCATACACCCCTCCACCCCCCACAATCTCTCTCTTTCTTTATATCCCCAAACATCCCTCCTCACCCTACCCTTAATCACCCACACCATTCTCCCATCGATCATCAACTCTCTCCGCCTCTCTCTCTCTCTTGCATGCACCTCTTCCCCCTAGAAATTATTAACCCCCACTCTCACTCTTTCTTTTCTTTACTCCTACACCTACACCTAGCTCATACTGCTCTCTCTCTCTCTTCCCCCAATCAACTAACAATCCCCTTCTTTCACTCTCACTACTACTAACCCCTTACTCTTTGTCTTTAACCCCCCTCTTACTCCCCCTACCCTTAAACACCCCCTCCACACCCCCTCTCTCCCTATTCTACTTCCCATACTTGTAACCATAACCCTCTCTCTCTCTCCCACTCTCCCTTAATTCCCTACCCATGACCATTTAGTTCCCCACACCCCTCCTTATCTCTCAATCTCTCACAATATATACCCCCCGTTCTCTCTCTCTCCCAAAACTCATCTTCCACCCTGTCCCTAATCACCCACACCCTACCCTTGCATACCTTAAATCTCTCTCTCTCTCTCTCTCTCTCACTCACTCTTCTACTCATTGACCTACTTGTAACCCCCAATACACACACACACTCTCATCCAATTAGCACCCAATTTCCTCCTCTCTCTCTCTCTCTCTCTTGCAAACACACTCTCTCTGTCTCTTTGACACACATACACACACACTCCTCTTATCTATATCTCTCTCTATAGATCCCTTACAAACCCCCTATCTGACTCTCTCACCACCATACTCCTCACCCTACCTTTAATTCCACACTCTATTTCTCTCTCATATCCACCATTACCCTTACTAACTATGTCTCTCATGCTATCTATCACCTATTCCTCACCATAAGCCTGAACCTCACCCCTCACTTTTGCACCAACGTCATAACATCCCTCCTCTCTCACACACACTATCACTACCCTTAACCATGTGCTTTCTCTCCCTAGCAGTAAAAACCCCCTCCACCTATCTCTTTCTCTCTCCCCCTTAATCCCCCTACCCCTAACCCTCTCTCTCTCTCTTTCTCTCTCTCTCTCTTTTCTCTCTCTCTCTCTTTCTCTCTCTCTCTCTCTCTCTCTCTCTCTCTCTCTCTCCTAATCCACATCCCCCAAACTCTTACAAAGTTACCAACCCCCATATCTCTCTCACTCTCACTCTCTCTACATCAACAGTATACACCCATTCTCTCTCACTTCTGTAATATACCCTAATTCCCTACCCCATTCCCCTAAACATTATCTCTATCTCTTTATATCCCCCAACCTCACTTTCCCTCTTACCCTTATTAACCCACACCCTACCCACATCGCTCCCTGACTCTCTCTTTCCCTCTCTCTTTTTCTGACACACACTCACACACATAGAACCATCTACTCCTCTAGGTATCCCACAACCCCACCCGTATACCTCTATTCTGACCACTTAAAACCCCCGATATCCCCCCATTCTCTATCTCTATCTCTTATACACACATGCCTACTCCATCCACTACCACTAACACCCCTCTTATCTCTCTCTCTCTCTCTCTCTTTGTCCTCTACTCTCCATAAGCCTTACCAATCGCCCCCCGCTCTCTCCCTCACCCACTAATACTTTCCCTTCTCCTCTTCCATCTCTCTATCGCCCCATTCATCCTAACCCTTACTAACCCCGACACTCTCTACCCAGCTCCTCCAACTACACCTAACCCTATCTCTCTACTCTAACCCACTACCACCCCCCCATATCTCTCACACATTTTCAGTACCTATAATGTTTTCTCTCTCCCCCTCTAACCTATTCCTCCAAAAAAACATTACCCTCACCCATCACACCCTTTCCCAACCTTCTAGCACCGCCCCTCTCTCATTCTTATTACCCGTAAGGCCCCGATATCCCTCCCTAAACAACCTCCTACTCTCCAAAGCCATATCCACCCCACTTTCTCTCTCTCTCTCTCTCTCTCTCTCTATCTCTCTTCCCCTCTCCTTCTCTTTCCTACTCCCCCAACCCATAACCCCTTCTCTCCCATTCCTAGTCTTCCTCCCATTACCACTTACCACCCCCCATATCTATCTCTCTACCCCCACCCTATATCACCATTATATCTAACATACCTAATATTCCCAAATCCCATAACCCCATCCCCCAAACATGATCTCTATCTCTTTCTCTCCCTAAATATGCTTCCTCCCCTCTAACCCTAATCACTCACACCCTTTCTCCCTCAATACTCGACTCTCCTTCCCTTTCTCTCTCTCTCTCTCTCTCTCTCTCCCATACACACAGACCGCTCAACTCCTCCACCTACCCCTAACCCCCACCCTCTCTCTATCTCTTCTATATAATCCTCCACCTATCCCAAACCCCACATGTCTTTCTCTACTGCAACCCTCTAACATCCACTTTTATCCCTCTCCCTTTCTCTCTCTCTCTCTCTCTCTCTCTCTCTCTCACACACACACACACACACTCTTACTTCTCCTCCTTCCAATATCCCCTATCCCCCCTCCCTCTCTCTCTCTATCTCTTTTCTATTCCAACTAACCCTTACTAATTGCCTCTCTCACTCTCTCTACCACCTACTCCTCCACATACATCTAACCCCCACCCTTCACTCTCTCCACCTAATCCCTAACACCACCCATCTCTCTCTCATGCTCTCACTAACCTTAACCCCTCCTCCCTCTCCATAACCCACCTACTACTCTCCCTATCCATAACCACCCCTCTTCCTCTCTCTATCCTACTCCCCCTACCCCCAACCCTCTCTCTTTCTCTCTCTATCCTACTCCCCCTACCCCCAACCCTCTCTCTCTCTCTCTCTCTCTCCATATATATATACCCCTACACTCTACTCCTAATTCTCTCTAACATCTTGTTGTCGATACAAAAGATCCGATGTTTATTGATAAAAATGGGAGGCCCACTTTTATTTTGAAGGTAATTTGAAGTTGCTTTGTATGATTTTTTGGGTATTATTGTTGTTGTCTTCATCCTTATCTCTTTCTCATGCTTTCGATTCGATTAAAGTTTGCTGAAAAAACCTCTTTTTTTGTGTTTCGTAAGTTGCGAAAAACATACTTTTTCTTAAAATTTTGTTTTTTCCGCAACACCCGATCCGCAATCCGCAACCCGTAATGTGGATTGTAGATGTTGAAAATTTTTGAGTTTTAAATATTTCCTTTCTGCAACCCACAACCTGCAATTGCGGATTGCAGATGTCGGGAAACGTTTTTTAATAAAACTGAATTTTCTCTTCCGCATTCCGCAACCCACAAATTATGGATTGCGGAACACAGAAAGAACTTAGTTTTAGAATAAAATTGATGTTTCCACAACCCGAAACCCACAAATTATGGATTGCAGGAATCATAAATCACAATAAACAAATTGAAATTGCAAACCTGCAACCCACATTGCGGATTGCGGGAAGATTGATTTTCCTATGAATTTTAACCGCTCCGTTCTACGATTGCAGATTGCAGATTGCAGAAACATTGAACTATTTAATTTCAAATTTGCACTTTCGCAACCCGCAACCCACATTGCGGATTGCGGAAACCCAAAACTAAAACTACAAAAATCGCTCTGCCAATTTCGTTTCTGCTCTTTGTTTTTAATCTTAGGCGTCGATTTCATTCAAAATATACGATTGGGATTCATCTGTCGGTCGGTTAAATATTTTGAATTTTCACTAATTTTCTACCATTTTCGAATTGTGAATTTTACTTGGGCGAAGTATTTTACTGTATATTTCTACCATTTCATCTTCCTTCTTCGATGCAGGTTGGTTTTCCTGTTCTTCTGTGATTTCTTTACGACAATTCAGGGTTAAAATCAGTTTATTAATTGTTTTCCTCATCATCAGATTTTTTCAATGTTTCCTAACCATGTCTAAGAACACCCACTCGAAAACTTCCCTAAAGGAGCTTAAGAACAAAGACCCAAACAGTGGCATCCTTTTAGACACAAATGGAAGGGTGTCCAAGACCCTTTACCTGAATTGGTCACAAATTTATTCCATTTTTGACAACGATGACTTCTCTGACATTCAACATAATTGGTCCTTTTACATGAACATTATCAAATCCCAATTGCATGCCATTGCAGCCAAACAGTCACTCATTCCCTACTCCGATGCAATTAAATGGATAATCAATTATGCCCACCCACAAGACCACTCTTTTAATGATAAGGCTGGGGTTCAATTAACTTCTTTCCGACATAAGGTATTTACCAGAATCGATGCCCTTAGGAAGTCAGACTAGCTTCTTAAGAAAAAGTTCCTAGACTCCATTGTGACCTAATTCAACTTTGATGAAATGCTCAAGTCATGGATGGAAAACCCTGCAAACTTTACACCCAAGGCTGACAAGTCCTATCCCATTTCATGGTTCAAGGAACCATTCTCTTTTTTAGCATCCATGCTCTACAAATTATATGGATTTCCAAATTTATCAGTATTCAAATCCAAATGTGCACCCCTTGCGCACCATGTCCTCACTACATGGGACTCTTTCAATTGGGCTCAAATCTTTTGAGTGTAGCTCAAGACAACGATAGAAAAATATCAGAAGAACCCAACTTCAAGGAAACCTACATTTTATTACTCAGCATATCTGATGGATTTTTTCTACTCGGCCTTTCAATTTCCCTCAATGGGATGGAACTAGACTCTGTCTGCACCCTTGGTTCATATTTATTTCTCTTCACTATGGGAGTACAAATTTTTTACCTCTTATATATGGTATTTGTAACCATTTCATTTGTTCAATTTACCTGATGATCTTCAAGGAGGATGATCCTACCATCTCCAATCATTCCAAGACACTTGTCTCCACCATGGGTGACTGGCATGTAGGGGAATACTTCTCATATATCAGGATTTGGGGTAGTGATGCAACCGATTTGTTGCCTAGAGTTTTACTAGATAGGTTGGTGCTTGAGGAAGTATCCTTCCAGACAGTCGTTGATGATGTGTTTCCTAGACTGACTGGAGCCAAAAGAAGAGGATGGCCCAGGTTCCCACTTAACATTGGACCTCTAGTAATCCAGAATTCAACTCATGCTGCACAACTTGGTAAGAATATTGTCACCCTGAAGTTTGGGAAAGCTCCTCAGACGATGCATGATCGCAAGTAATTTTTGGCAAATCATTTTGCACAAGAACATATTAAAAGTACATATGTTCATCAAACTGCTCCAGATGACTCCATGTACCAAGGTTCTATTTCATTTGTTGAAGTATTGAATAGAACTGCTACCCTAGAGGAGAAAAATTTCATCTTCCAGTATCAACAAGAACTTGGGACCAAAGTCTTGCACTATAGGAAATTGGAGCTCTAACTAGTGGAAAAAGCTCATAAATATTTGGCAGAGAAGGAAACATTGAAAGAAAGCTCCCCTTTGATGCTAACCTATGAAACTAATGATAAAGGTAAGGCACTTGCTGAGGACAAACCACAGCAAAAAACGTTGGCCACTCTCAGTTCCCTAATTCAATCAACTGCTAAGATGAAAAGAGAACTTGCAATTATAAGCTCAGTAGTGGAAACTCAGGCTGTTGCTGCAGCTACTCCAGCAAAAAGGAAAAATATGGAGGGTTATGTACCTAAAGTAACTATGCTGCATATTGAGGATAGTGATGTGGAGGATGAAGTCCTTCCTTCCAAATTTTCATGCCCAATTACTTTTCCTGTCACCCCGCTAGATTTTATTTCAGTTACCTAGACTCCTTCTGATTATTTGGAGGCAATAGTAATTGGTGACCATCTCCTTGACATCCACTTCCCATAGGTCACTATTTCCACAGTTGTAACACCTCCCACATCATTAGACACTTCAAATGTTTCATCCTCCACTCCACCATCAGATGTCATGACTCTAGCGTCAACATCAGCTGAGTCTCTTGTCATCCCTGATGTAACTTCCCAAGAGTCAGTTGTAACTCCAACCTATGTCCCATCTACACAGTCTACTGAAATCCAAGTGTCTGGTGTATCTTCAGAAATATCTATCATCCCAGTATCTATCTCACTTCCATAAATCATTAATTTGTCTTTTCTTTGCAGCTCTTCACCACGAGTCTCCAATATCAGGACTCCTTTCATATCCACCACCCAAATCACCATGCCTATTCCAAATTTTGTCATAACCCAAATTGCACCTTTGGTCAAAACAACTGATGTGTCCAAATCCATAGCATAAATAGTGTCATATTTTGGAGAAGATGCAGTGGTTTCTTTAGGGGAATTTTTCTATAGCAAGTCAGAGAAGGCAATCGTAAAAAGGGGTACCAAAAGGAATAGGGAAGGAACTGTTGATGTTCAATAGGAAGCACTTGAAACTTTTGCAGTAATGGGATCCTTTGTAGGGGCTAATTATCAATCAGTTAATTCATTAAACAAGGAGATCGAGGTGAAGCAGCAGGAATTGTAGAAGCTCAAGCAGGAGTAGATTCAAATCAATGAACAACATCATTCTAAACTACAAGAGTTGAGAACTGAACCTGACAATCAACTGAAAGACCTGTAGGCACAGAATCTAGCTCTTCAATAATATCTCTAGGATCCACAAGTGCTGAATGTGGGTTATGTTGAAAATATTACAGTGCTTGAGCAATAGTTGAGAGACTCAATGGATGTAGTAACTACTCCTTCTTTCTGAATATTTTCCAAAGAAGAATTTAAGAAGTTGGCGTTAAAGGTAAATGAAAATCACATGAACCTATTGGTCAAGCTATTTGAATTCCTGGATGAGATTTGGGATACATACAATAACTTTGAACGTCAGTACGATGTCATCTTTGAACACAATGAAAGAAGAGAAGAAGGAACTAGAGCTATGGAAGATGTAATAGACTGGAAAAAGTATATCAAAGATAAACTTGAAGATATACCGGTTCTAGACAGATCTAAATTCAAAAGGATTAAATTCTCGTTGGAGTCATGGGAACATGCATGCGAGATAGTTGAGGCTACAATTCAAGAAGCCCACATTGTTTGTAGCAGGAGGTGGTTTGCGGCTGAAAATTTATTGACCATCTTGGAATTCTCAACCTTCGAATTAATTGAAAAATCTTCCACAACCAGGATTATGATACAGCAGGTTGAAGAAATATGTTCAAATTCCAAAGAGCAAATAGAACAATTGGACCACATTTATATTTATGAAATCAAACAACTAGTTGAGTTACCACTTAGTTTAGGGATGAAGATCAATTTTTTCCTGCGTGAATGGGAGAAACTGAAGAAAAGAGAAGTTGAATCTTTTTCTTGTAAGATGCAGCTGTCACTTGGACTTTCCAAGTATCAGGAAATCGAATATTTTTTACATGTGTCTGGCAAGTGGCGAGTTTCTCTTGGCAAGCCTTAGATTACTAATAATTTGTAATCCCCGTTTTTTTGAGAGATATGTCCTTCTGTTATTTGATGTAAATTATTATTTCATGGGGCTTAGATATCATAGAAAGCGGGGGGGGACTCACCCAAATATAACTGGAGATACTCTATTTCCTTGAGGATTTGTAATTTGCTGCAAACTTAATGAAATCTAGTCATTTTCTCTTGGCCATCTCTTTTGCAATATTTTTCAAATTTCTTTGATAAGTTCTGATTTCTCACTTCAAATTATTGGATGAAAGTTGTTTTGTGTTTCAATTTTAATAAATGCATTGATCTATGTATCAGGTTTCTATTTACATATGATCCATGTGTTGTTATGTGTTAAGTAAATTTGTTTATTTAACTCATGCATTTTATTTCTGTAGTTGGTAAACAATCTTATTTACATTTGTTACCAAACCTATGGAAATGCAATCCTTGATTTCTGAACACTTATGTAACAACTTAACTTTTCTCATAATAAAAGAAAATTAATTCTCAGTTGTTATGATATGTGATACACTCGTCGAAGTAGAAGCTAGTATATCATTCACCTCATTCTCAGTTGTTATGATATGTGATACACTCGTCGAAGTAGAAGCTGGTACATCATTCACCTCATTCTCGCGAAGTGAGGACCTAATATGGTTAACAATCTCAGTTACAATTCATTGAATATAACCACCAACAACCTCTGACAATGTATCTGCACCTTCTGATCGATAGGGAAATGGAAGACTTGCATTTAAAGTCTTGGTAACATTTACAATGATACATCCGGCATTAATGTTGATATTATGAAAAAAAATTCTTTCTGGAAAAGAGACTCCCTCAACAAATTTCAATCCATTCAAAAGCAGGTCCACACATTGTTGAGTACCAAAATCCATATCATAAATGATATCAGAAATATAAAATAACAGGAGCACATTAAAAATCATATTTAATTTAAACAAAGATATAACTTAAGTTATAATATATAAAAAAATGTCTGTCCGACTTCCAATTTTCCGAATGGAAGGATCGTCCGCCCCTTCTTGTAGAAGAAGCGAACACAAGAAGGATCAAACGACTCTTCTTGTAGTCTAGAAATATTACCAAAAGAATACTGGGTAGAAGAAGCATCTCCCGCCCGTTCATTTATGATGGAACATTAAAAATGTTCAACCTACAAATGCTAGGCCATCAATACATGTATTTCTAAAATTGTGAACAAGGAAAGAATACTGAGCACAACAAGGGTTGGGTGACCCTTCATTTATGATATAATTTAAATATATTTAATCTACGAAGCCTATGTCGACAATTCCCGACTTTCGACTTCCGCTATAAATAGTAGGGACCCAGACATCATCTAAGTTATAACATATAAAAACGTTTGTCCCGACTTTCATTTTCCGAAGAGAAGGATTAGCCTCCCCTTCGTTTAGGAGATAATTGTGAACAACTATATCCAACAATTCACCTATATATAGAATGGAGAAAGAGAGAAGGATCGATCGACCCTTCTTTCATTCTAGAACTATTATGAATAGAATACTGGGTAGAAGAAGGGTCGGACACCCCTTCATTTATGAGGGAATTGAAAATATATTCAACCTACGAAGGCTAGTATGTCAATTCATCAATATCTAAAATGGTGAACAACAGAAGAGGGGTCGACCGCCCCTTCATTTAGTAGATAATTGTGAAAACCTTTATCTAGAACTTGAACGATATCCAGAATGGTGAAGACAAAGAAGGATGGATTGACCCTTCTTACAGTCTCGAGCTATAATGAAAAGAATATTGGAAAGAAGAAGGATCATTTCCACCTTCTTTTACGAGGGAGTTGTATATATAGAACTTGGAGAAAGAGCGGTCGATCTTTCTTTGTGCATATTTCCACTTTCAATCAAAATGTGCGAAGCAATGTTTCTATGAAATACGTGTTTAAAGTTCCAATATCTACGTTAGCTACTCTAAAAAATGCATCCCTGGGGGAAGGAGCGGACACTCTTTCTCCTAAGCATTTACTTCCAACACCCCGAAATGGAACAACCTGACGAAAGAGCGACCTCACTTTCTCTGACAAAATTTCAACTTGACAACAAACTCTTTGTAGCAAAACATTTGTAAATTTTATCATTCAAATGTTGAAATATAGTCTTCAGGGTGACACGTAGAACCCTCAGATTGTGCCATGTGGCTTTGATTATTCCAGAATTGTTCTGTGCTACACTCAGTGAAGTAGAAGCTGCTATATCATTAACCTCATTCTCAGGAAGAGCAAACCCAAAAGTATATTGTTTCTATTTTTTTTTTAAAGAAAAAAAGAAAGAATGTTTTTGTCTGGTTAATCGCAGTCAGAATCATTCCAACTAATGGCATCACTATCTGCATTGTCGTCATTGTTAAATTCCTTTTCCAACATGGTATCCTGCTTAAATTTGAATTAGCATTATGGTGTGCATGGGAAGGCATGCATGTGTTGCTTGGAATGTGTTGAATATAATTGTAACACTGATGACAAAACTAGTCATTAATGGCAATATGCAAATTTCCTTCCTTTCTCTGTTAATTGTTATTTCCAATAAATATTTTCCATTGTGTTATTCTTCATGATTGGATGAAAGTAATATTAAATCAGAATTCATATGTTTATGTTGTGGTTTACCGCATGTAAGTATTCACCAATTTTCGACTAAAATTGATATTGGATTGATTTATGACCAATGCCCAATATTACGGGATTGTTTTCTTTTCTTCATTATCAACCTGCAAATTAAGACAGACAAGGGTATTCACCAATTTTCTACTAAAATTCACTTAATTTTAAGAACATTTTTATCAGCTTTATCTCTTCAACTAACTGCCTTGGTATTGTATGCAAGACTCAAATGTGTTCTCATTGCATCCAACAATTTGAGTCATACACCACGTCCAACTACCCAATACATGGGACTTTTGTAGCCAAGATACTGTGTTGGCAAACAATTATACGTTAATATTGTTTAAAGCTATTTGATTGTTTAATTTTATTCAATTAAATTAAATACTTAAATTATATGTATTTATAAAAAGAAGCGTAATCAATATTATATAAATTAAGACATAAATTATCAATTTCAAATATTTCAAATAAAGTATAACATTTACATAGATCAGTATACTATAGTGAATATTAACTGCAAAATGATATTAAAAAGAAAAAAACATGTTTCAATTTTCCAAGTTCATTTGTCGTTATATTTTTCCAACAAACCTAGCCAAATGATAAAGGATTTGCAGAAAACAATATGGATTATATGAAAATAATACACTACAACACCAAATAGAAAACGTATGCAAGCTGGCGGTAATCAAAATTAAACCTCTTAATTCCGTTAGTTTAGCCTAGTAATGAGTAACACACGATTTTGCAAATATAACGATGTGAATTCATATTAATGGATTGTAAGAAGATAACTACCCAGACTTGAAGGAAATAAATTCTGAAAATCTGAAGAAGACAAACAAGGGTGGAAGGAAATCTAAAGAATCTAAAACGTTCAATGACTTTAAATTATTGTGAACTTGAAACTATCATTGCATTGATTTTTGACAACCATGGAAGATATGGATTTTTATCCCAGAGGTTGAATAAGCATGCTCTGTTAAATATTTAGATTTATGGTTTGAATAATATAAATACCTGCCAATTGAAAAACTAGCAGTCAATTCTTTAAACCAATCTTACTACTCTACCCGCCCAACACTCTTCTCAGTTCCACCTCAGCAAAAGCAAACCTCGGTCCTCAGAGAAAACAGAGCTCCAAACTAGCAAACACAAAGAGTTTGAAATTTAAGTTTCAATGCAGGTAGTGGGAGGGATATCATTACTGTATCAATGCAGAAAATATGGTGACATTAATTATCACAGTGTGACGAGATATCATATGTACGTCGTGACACATAAACACAATCCATCATAAACGTGATGAGATTATTCACATGAGTGATAAAATCCATCATTTACAATTGGTGTCATCAGGGTCAGGATCACCACCATGCCAACGTACAAACCATTTTAAATGTAGGAAAAGATCAACGGTCCCACATACATTTTGCATCCCTAATATGCGCACTAGGATGGAGGGATGGGTGGTTGCAGAATCTGAAACCACTCTCCGCGTGGCAGCACTACTTGATTTCACAAGTTGGAAGGGAGATAAGGAAAACCAACTTCCTCCGTTTGCGAAACCACCTTTGCCCATCCTTCACAGTCACTAGCATGTGTGGATATGATTTGGTCGGTCCACATCACACCTTCTTTCCACGAAAATCCTCCACATCGGGGCTCTTTCCCACATGTCTCCTTTGTGCTAGAATTCCTACCCACGTGGCTTCTCCACGTCAACCTGCACATGCACAGTGGAAAACACCTTTCAATTACACAATCACAACATAATTAAAAACATTTCAATTACACAATCAAAACATATAAGAATAAAATAAAAACTCATTAGAATCAAACGCATAAGATTACTTATCTTTATCCAACGCAGATCCAAGCAACTGGTTGTGTAAGAGCGATTTTCCACTTACCATCAATATAAATGTGTGGTTGTTTATCAATTGCAGAAATAGATAAAATGAGTTAAACGAAGAAATTCATTTAACACATAATAACACATGAATCGTATATTAATAGAAATCCAACCTATAGATCCATGCATTCATTAAATTGGCAACATAAAACATAGTTCATAGAAATTTGACAAATTATCCAAAAAAGATGGCCAACAGAAACTAACTGAATTTCATTAATTATGCAAAAAATTACAATGACTCAGTACATAAACATTAGAATAAATTTACCTAATACATAATAACATCCAAACAATGAGTTAAGAAAAATATGAACTAACAAATCAAATGCATTCATAAATTGCAAAGACAACACATAATTGTTTCAATACACGAAGTGAAGGAAATCAGAAATTTATCAAAGAAATTTGATAAATCAAACAAAAGAGATGGCTATTGATAATAGAGGAGTGGCAATGCTTTTCAAATACTTCAGAACAGAGGTAGTGTAGCTACTCATTTACAGTCAAAGAGTTGTTTGTCTGATGATAAGAAAGAAAATAAGAACAGTCCATCAACACAAAGCATTATTAAATGAATTATGCATTAACTTTAGTAGAAAATGGTTTGTGGTTTCTTGGAATCAAAGAAACAGAGCATAATCATATGAATTCTCCCTCAATATACACTTTTCCAAACATGAAAGACAACATGATGAAGTAGATAACTTTCCCTGATATTCTTCCTATGTCCTCATGGTGCCATCCTCCTCCCAAAAGAGAGGAAGTCCTTTCTTGAATAATGGATCAAGCATTTCTTTGAAGAGTTTTACTCAATGTGCTAAAATTTCTATCCTTTCTTGAATTTTGTTCATCTCGTGATACTTATTCACCACCTTATTTTCCCAAAAAATAGTAGACACTCTATCCTTTATGCTAGCTATTTTCACCTTATCCTTTGTCAGCCCATTCAAAAATTCTATGGCCTTTTCTGCACACTCCATGGGCTTCTTGTTCAACTTTTCCTTGATTGTTGTTATGATTTTCCTAGCTAACTTTATTACAGCCTCTTTGTACAGAATGAAATTGATATATGGCCTCAATTTCTCTGCGTCTGCAATAATGTCATCCCAAATGACTTGATTTTCTTCATGCAAGGAGGTCTCACCTATAACCTGCTTTATTAATTCATCATATTTCACCTATAGCCATAGGTACTTAGCCTCCCAAGCCTTTCCCTCCTTCTCTTCTTTTGAGACTCTTCTCCTCAGCTTTGTGTTCTGCTTCTGCAACCTTTCCACTTCCAAGTCTTTTAGGCTTTCTTGTGGGATAGCCTTCACAATGGAGAAATCACCCAATTCTATGGAGGAGGGTGTGGCCATGTTCTCCAACACTTTTCTCTTCTCCTTGTGAAAATCCTCACAGCATATCTAAGAGATGATGTATACCTCACAAGAGTAATTATGATTAAGCAGGAAAATAAAAGAAGAGTGAACAATACAGTTTAATGAGCAACAGAATAATATGGTACAGTAGAACTCAGATAGAAGCAATAATACTTCACACACACTAGTTAATTAATCACAATATGGACAAATAAATAGTACAATGGTAGAGAGGATTCGAATGCCTAAGGTGGCAATTCGAATTATCCTCTTAGAGTGATCATAAGATCAATAGAGTGTCATTGGAGCACAACTAGGTGTCCTCATGATCATCAGAGCACAACTGGAAATCTTCATCATCATCAGTGGAGTCATCAATGCTCAAGTAACTGTCAACCATAAGTCAAATTAACTCTGGTAGGTGTAACTGAGTGTAACTAAGTGTAACTGAGTGTAACTAACTGTAACTGAGTGTAACTGAGTGTAACTGAGTGTAACTAAGTGTAACTGAGTGTAAACTGAAGACAACTGGACTAGTAGGTGAAGAAGGGCGAGTTGCTCCCTAAAATCAAGGAAGAAGGGTGTATTAAGAAACTGGAGGGCTAAAACTTAATAGTGAGAAGCTCCTGGGGGCTAGCTAACTGAGGGATAGGTGCTGGAATGATGACTGGGATGCATGCAAAATGCATGCAAACCCTAAAAGTGCATGCATGACTGAAAATGTAAATGATCAAAATACTGGTGGGACTTGGATGGAGTATAGGAATATCCTAACACCCCCCCTTAATCCATCTGGGGCCCTGGTAACTAAGACCAAAGGTCACCCAATACAATGAATAATAGCAGTCAATAAACTAAGTGGGAAAATTTCATGGGAAACATACCCCCTCCTCAAAAAACAGACTGTAAGGCACACACAAAAACATAAATGCTCCAAACTCAAGCAGGTGTGATGCTTGGTCATATGTCTGGAGGTATCTTCTTCTTGGGAAGAAGTGGATCATTCTCAAAAAACATGTGCTTGTACTTGCTCTTCATATTGAATGTGATGAGAACAAATCCAAAAGTATGAGGATGATCCTTGAACCTGTGATTCGAATCAGCTGAGGTAGGATCAAAATCATGAATATGCAGATAGTCTTTTGTCTTCTACTTCGAACCATCATTGGTGAGATTATGCCAAAAAGAACTATCAAAAAATAATTGCTTGAAATCCAAATCAGATTTAAGACTTGAAGAATAGTTTCTTGAGATCTCCTTTGAACCAGCAGGGGTGAGATCAAAACTATCATATGCATGAGAAATTATCCCAACCGAATGGCAATGGTTTCTTGAGATCTCCTTTGAACCATAAGAGGTGAGATCAAAACCAATGGATGCATGAGAAATTATCTCAAGTGGGTGGCAATGGCCATATTCTTCAATAACCTTCTGAAAGCATGAATTAATGATCATATAGTAGTATAAAAGAGATGATTGCTTGAGAGGAGCAAATGCATTACCTCCAATAGCTGATTTTACCTCCGAAATAATCATGTGATCATGATGCAAACCAACAGAATCTGGTGCAAGAGAGGATTTAGGACCTTTCGCAATATCTAGAGTGTGAGCTGGCACAAAAAGAGAAGAAAGTTTGAGCATGAGTGGAGAATATGCAAGTTCTTTGTCAACAATTTCAATATGAGATGATACTAGTTCATGATCTGAGAGACCATCAAGAGGAGTGAATGCATCACTTTGCTTGCTTTCGAATGGGTTAGGACCAAGTCCTTCATTCTTTCTGCCAAATTTTGTTAAATTTTCAGAATTTACTTCAATCTGATCTAGTATCTTAACTAAGAGAACAACATGTACAACATATCTACAACATATTAATCATGGACACAATAATGCAAGCATACAAGAGACACAAAGTTTACTTGGGGAAAACCATAAAGGTGAAAAACCCCAATAACTTCCTCAGAGATAGATAGAGCAATGATACAACCAGAATACAAGAGATAGTCTTCTCCTAGTAGCAGAGCCTCCTCCTCACAAGTGTGCCACTTTCCAAATGAGAGAAGTGTGTGAAAATAGAATGATGAAATAGAGTGCCTCCCGCACTCTATTTATACTTGACTTGACTTGCCTAATAACCTTTACTAGGTCAGCCTTAATTTAATTACATAACATAATGCTAACTGGGTCGACACCCAATAGGGTGGTCTAATAACCCTTTGACCCACATGGCCGACCCCCACTAGGGTGGTCTAATAACCCTTCGACCCACATAACTTATACAGGGCCGACCTTAACAAGGTGGTCTAATAACCCATCAAGTATAAGTTACGACACTTACAATATAAATGACAACAATTCCGTATAGAGGAATAATAACATCTCTATAGGAATACAACCACTTCCATATAGAGGAATAATAACATCTCTATAGGAATACAATATACATATATGTGAAATACATTCCAAAGTTACATATACATCAACACTCCCTCTTAACTGGGAAGGTATTTCTCGACACAGGTCTTCTAGCACAAGTCGTCTTCTCTGGATCATTGTCACTGGATAATCGTCATCGAGTCATCATCATCGTCACTGTTGCTGCTATCTCAATCTCTGAATCTACTTGTCATAGGAAGTTCTACAGAGCCAGTCCTTTTTCATACTGGATGTAGGCTCACCACCTGCAGGTCTTCATCATCTGTGGGAACGGTCTGATAGAGGTGGCCTCTCAGGACTAATTTTATGTGCGGATGCAATACCAGAAAGAGTATCCCAGTAACATTTACTTGCCACAGCATGACCGACAAGATATCCCAGGACTGATTACATGCTATTTGCACAACCTGCCACATATCATCTCTGACCTCCAAGTATCAACCTGATACTCATGATCCAACAGATCATCATTGTACAAAGCATCATCCTAATGCTCATGATCACACTGATCATCATCACTATACCATCCTGATACATATCATCTGGAGCAACACCCTAAAGCTCGTCATCAAGATCATCCTGATCATACAATGAATCCACCTGATGCATACCAAGTATCTACCTGATACATATCATCATACCTGATCCACCTGATCATACCTGATATATATCAACATACATGATCTACCTAATCATACACAGTATCCACCTGATACATTTACAGATACATGGTCCAAGCATCCAACATGATGCATATACAAAATACATACAAATGATCCTACTGATCATATCCAGCATCCAACATGATGTGTACATATACATATAGAGCAGTAACTGGAGCATCGTCCTGATGCTCATCATCCATGATCCTCCTGATCATCATAGCATCGTCTTCTTCAGATCATCTCATCATCCACGAAGCACAGCCTAGATGCACATCATCCAACACTTACACCACCGACATGGGAGAACACATCTACCGCCATTGAGGGAAGGCTCCAGCCCTTACTTTTTCACCATGGGAGAACACATCTACCGCCATTGAGGGAAGGCTCCAGCCCTTACTTTTTCACCATGGGAGAACACATCTACCACCATGTGAAAAATGGCTTCAGCCCTTACATCTACACCATGGGAGAACACATCTACCACCATGCGATAATGGCTCAGCAATTACATCACGACCATGGGAGAACACATCAACCATGTAAGAAAATCTCATGTGCATCTGCATCTTCCGGACTCATCACTTCCCTTTGGAAGGAACCTCGATTTGAAGTGCACCAAGCCTCTCTCTGAAGTACTCAAACTTCACTCTGGCCAACGGCTTGGTTAATACATCTGCAACTTGCTCATCCGTCACAACATATTCTGCTTCGGCTGTACTCAGTGCTACGTAGGACTTCTTCCTGCTAAACCAAGAGATCACACCTGATCCCATACTGAAGCAACACCCATAAGTGCTCTTCCTATCTGCAGCACTGCCTGCCCAATCAACATAACCCTGCAGGTTAAACTTTTTATTCGCATCATACTTGAGCCCATAATCAACCATACCCTTCACGTACCTCAGAATATGCTTTACAGCAACCAGGTGAACACCTCTGGGATCCGTTAGGAACTGGATCAATGTGTTCACCGCAAAGCAAATATCTGGTCTAGTGTTCGTTAGGTACATCAAGGACCCAATCATGACGATATATCATGATATCAACTGGATCAGATGGAGCATCACATAGAAGCTTCACGTTCGATTCCATAGGTGTGGCCATAGCCTTGAAGTCCATCATCCCGAACCTCTTCAGGATCTCTATTGCATACTTCCCTTGTCCAAGGAAGATTCCATCTACACTCTGCCACACCTCCATGCCAAAAAAAAATAGTGCATCATCCCCAAGTTCTTTATCTCGAACTCTAAAGCAAGCTTCCGCTGCGTGTCGGCAATCAATCTATCTTCACCTGTAATAAACAGGTCATCCATATACAAAAGTAGTATCACTGGATTGCCTTCCTCAACCTTGTAGTAAAGGTTGGAATCCACTTTACTCTTGGTAAAGCCCAAACTAGATAGAAAGTTGTCTATCCTACCATACCAAGTTCTGCACTATATGAATCCCTACCATGTGTCCCAGAACCAAGTGGCTTCTCCACATACAATTTTTCTTCAACTACACCATTCAAGAAAGCTGTCTTGAAATCCATCTGGTGTATCTTCCATTTCATCACTGTAGCCAGAGCAAGTATGGATCTAATGGAAGTGTATCTGGCTACAGGAGCAAAAGTCTCTATGCTACCACCTACAGCATGCTTGATCTTGTATATCCTCTTGGAAGTCACTACAGACTCCCCTTCAGGTCTTGGGACTGCATTGCAAACATCTTCATGATCGACTGGTACTCCTTGATCATGGCATTCTTCCCAGATCCTAGGAACTTCCATATTTTCAATAGATAACTTTGTTGCTTGAACAAATGTTGTAGTCCTTCTTTTGTAGGTGATGGTATACGATCTTTCCTACACAAGAAGTTAAATTGCACGAGTAGAAAACATCTCATAGTTTTCAGAACAAATTCTTACACATAAAGAAATATGTCATATAGTCATGCAATTATTTTAGCCAATGCTTCAATACAACATTTATCCATATCCCGTAACTTTCTAGATGCCTTCCAATCTCTACCAGAACATTGTTAACAGTGTGCACAACTCCCAACATGTCAGCAAAGAGATTTCATTCTAGATAAGTAGCAATGGAATGTTGTACAGTGCATTAGGCCACTTACCCATCAAATGCATATTACTAGTATACTGTTCATTAATGCAATCATTCTAATATGCACAATACATATCCTAATTCTAGGAACATAAGCCTATACATCATTGAACAATTTTATTTAAACAAAAAATATGTAAGAAATGGTAATTAAAATACTTATCTTTGTTTGTTTGTTGGGTGGACTCCCTCTGATTCTTTGCTTCCTTGCAGGAGCTTGCTGAAGTAGCTTCTTCTACACTTTTCTATTGTGGAATGCAGAAGGATGGTCAACTCCCTCTGGATATCTGCATCCTTGCAGAAACTAGTGGACTGAGTTCCCTCTTGATCTTTGCTTCCTGGATTACCTGTCCTTGAACCTATATTCATCCTAGGTCCCTATGCATGCTTATTAGTATCATGATTGTGTTATCCTTGTAATCTCATACATTCATTAGTATATTCTTAATACTATCAAAACACAATAATCTTAAGCATGTATAGTCATGATCATTTCAAACAGAAAGAATAAGCATTAGTATTCAAGGTTTCAGGGAAGTCTTCTTTTATTCATGCATATTCTGATTTGATCATAGGACTCTTCTGGTTAGTTAAATCACCAATCAAGATAAGAGATATAATATGCATAAAACCCGTGATTACTCAAACCTATACCTTCATGATTCTCTTGGTTAGTCATATCATCAATTATGGTAAGAAACATAATATGCATACAACAATGACTATTCAAACCTATGACATTATCAACAACACAACAGTATAAGATCCTAACACAAGGTAGGATTCTAGCTTGATATAGGAAAAACATACCTGGATTAGCATGCTAGCTAGTTATGTCTAACATACCCGCATAATGTCTTCTGGTTCTCTTCAATGACTTGTGCTAGTAACCTAGATGTCTAATAATTTATCCATTGTAGAACCAAGTTATACATACCTCGTAAGAAGATTTTCTAAGTGATCCATGATAATGGATGAATCTTTGTTTTCATGTCATCATGATCATATGTTCTTGAACTAGAACATGATTTGTCTTTCTTCGTGTATCTTTCATGTTAGTGGACAACATAAACCTCATACAACACCATAATGCATTAGTACAATCATAAGTGTCAACACCCTAATGCATGCATCATAATTTTGTTAAGGTGATACGACAAGTCTAAAATCAAGATTTTTCTAACCGTAATAACATGAAGACAAACATATCATAAACTTAATCATGAACAAATCTCGAGACATACTTGGATGAGTCATATCTGTCGAGATTGCTTGTAATCTTCTTATGTAAGGCCTTAGCCTCATCTCGCTCTGAAATAGGAATTTCTTCACTTATGCAAGTGACCAATCCATCCTCTTCTAGGATTAAACCAATCCACTTGATTTGCAGGAAATGGATCTGGAGTTGTATTAGTGTTTGTCAGAGAAACCCCAAAAATTAAAACTTTGAATTTCAAACTTCCAAAGGATAGAAATATGTGCCTTGATGAGCTGATCAAGCTAGTATATTCAGAATTTGAAAACTGCAAAGTTTCACTCCTCAATTTTGGCTTTGAAACTTCTGGATTCACTAGACATGACCCTAAACTGGGGTTTTATGAAGCCCAGTCTTCTGCCCAATCAAAAGGTTTGATCCAAAGCTCTAAGCTTCTATTTTTCTGAGGAGCTTCCAGCCGTGGTCACAGATTTCAAAAATTCTCATTTTTACAGAAGCCCTAATTTTCCACTTTTCTGATCAAAGTCCCGAACTAGGATCTGATCAATCCCGGCCTTCTGCCCAACCAAAAATTCTGATCTTGGTCTCTAAATTTTGATTTTGATGAGTATCATTCAGCCGTAGTCTTCTATTACAAAAATTCCAACTTTCTCCTAAACCCTAAATTCCGGAAGCCATGAATGAAGGTGCTCAAAAATAATTCTGTTATGACAGAAATATGTACATGATTGTTTCTAGTGTAACTCTGAACCTTTCAATCCGCAGAGTCTAAAAACTTTTCTTAAGATAGCCCGATCTGTCATCTTTCCATCTTGATAGGTCTGACCTCAATTGGATTCTCTAATATATATTTATGCCAAGTGTCGCAACGTGACCTGTTTATGGGATAAAACAGGAGAGCGAACTTGTATGGCGTGACACATGTCACTAATTAGACATCGGCCTCTGAAAATGTTTCCTGTGATAGTACCATCTGTGTACTACCTGTCAATTTTTACAAAATTTCATTTGGAGCTTCCTAGCCCAAGTTATGACCTTTTTTCCAAGGTAACCTGTTTTTGACTAAGATCTGGAAGAGGCAGAGACCCTATATTCTACAGATCATAAATCACAAAGTACAACGAATTAGAGGTTTTCCTTTGGATACAAGGTACATGGGGATCTGATATTCGACCTGTAAAATTTTCAGATCCAAAAACTTTGCCAAAATGGATTTATACTGAACGTTCTAAGATGACTGGTTTTTGCTATATCAAGCCCTAGCATTGTAAGTGCAACAAGTGTCATACATGGCATATAATGCCTTCTTTCATGCTAGCTCTAATAGCATGTTAAATTTTCAGAATTTACTTCAATTTCATCTAGGATCTTAACTGAGAGAACAACATGTACAACATATCTATAGCATATTAATCATGGACACAATAATGCAAGCACACAAGAGACCCAGAGTTTACTTGGGGAAAACCATAAAGGTGAAAAACCTCAATAACTTCCTCAGAGATAGATAGAGCAATGATACAACCAGAATACAAAAGATAGTCTTCTCCTAGCAGCAGAGCCTCCTCCTCCACAAGTGCGCCACTCTCCAAAGTGTGAGTGAGTGAATAGAATGATGAAATAGAGATCTCTCGATCTCTATTTATACTAGACTTGACTTGCCTAATAACCTTTACTAGGTCAGCCTTAACTTAACCACATAACACAATGCTGACTGGGCTAACACCCAATATGGTGGTATAATAACCCTTTGACCCACATGGTCGACCCCCACTAGGGTGGTCTAATAACCCTTCGACCCACATGACTTATACAAGGCCGACCCCAACAAGGTGGTCTAATAGCCCATCAAGTATAAGTTATGACACTTACAATATAAATGACGACACTTCCGTATAGAGGAATAATAACATCTCTATAGGAATACAACCACTTCCGTATAGAGGAATAATAACATCTCTATAGGAATACAATACACATATATGTGAAATACATTCCGAAGTTACATATACATCAACAAATTTTTCATCCAGGTGAGCCCATAACTCTTTTGGAGTCCATAACTCCTTTGGAGTTTCAACACCATCACGGTATTTGAATTGGAATCTTTGGTATGCAAACAAAGAAAGCATCATTGCTCCAAAGGCATCATCACCTTTATTTAACCAATCAATCTTCTCTTCAGGCGATTCGAACTCTCTTTCAAAATGACAATAAAAAAGATCATGGATCTTCAAGTGTGCTATCATTCTTGGTTTCCATTCATCATAGTTGAATGGAGAAAGAAAAGGGATTCCTTCTAAATCATACATTGAAGTTGTAGAGGACCTGCAAAAATAATATATAATAACTGCAACTGCTACTGCTGCAAAAATGTAGAAACTACTGCACTCGAAATCTTGGTAATAACCTGCAAAAAACTCTCAAGAATGGAGATAAACAATACTGTCAACATGCTCTGATACCATGTGAAAATCCTCACAGCAAATCTAAGAGATGATGTATACCTCACAAGAGTAATTATGATTAAGTAGGAAAATAGAAGAAAAGTGAACAAGACAGTATAATGAGCAACATAATAATATGGTACAGTAGAACTCAAATAGAAGCAATAATACTTCACACACAATAGTTAATTAATCACAATATGGACAAATAAATAGTACAATTGTAGAGAGGATTCGAATGCCTAAGGTGGCAATTCGAATTAGCCTCTTAAAGTGATCATAAGATCAATAGAGTGTCATCGGAGCACAACTAGGTGTCCTCATGATCATCGGATGACAACTGGAAGTCTTCATCATCATCAGTGGAGTCATCAATGCTCAAGCAACTGTCAACCATTAGTCAAACTAACTCCGGTAGGTGTAACTGAGTGTAACTCAGTGTAACTCAGTGTAACTAGGTGTAACTGAGTGTAAACTGAAGACAACTGGACTGGTAGGTGAAGAAGGGTGAGTTGCTCCCTAAAATCAAGGAAGAAGGGCACATTAAGCAACTGGAGGGCTAAAACTGAATAGTGAAAATATCCTGGGGGATGGCTAACTGAGAGCTAGGTACTGGACTGATGACTGGGATGCATGCAAACCCTAGAATGCATGTAAACCCTAAAAGTGCATGCATGACTGAAAATGTAAATGATCAAAATACTGGTGGGACTTGGATGGAGTATAGGAATATCCTAACACTCCTACAATTTCCTTTCAAGGTCTTCAGACTTAGATTTCCACTTCTTTTCACTTTCCACCATGAGAGCCATATCACTCAGCCACAGCTTCTCCTTCTCTTCAAACTTCAACAGCCTATCTTTGCAGTCTGTTAGTTCCTCTTGTATATTTTCTCTCTTGTCCTCTAGCTCTGCCAATTCAAAAGCTTCTAGTAGCTGGATGGAGGGGATCTTTATCTTCTTTTTTAATGAATGAATGGTGTTGGATTTTTCATCCAACATATTTTTTATACTAGCCTTCTTGTCTTCTTAGATTTCAGTAGCCAACAATGCATTTTGCAGCTTTTTTTTTTGTCTGGTGGGTTTTGTTCTCCAGTCTCTCTGGTCTAAGCTGATTTTGAACCTTACCCTTACTTACTTGCAATTTTGACAGTTCTAGGGAAGCCTCTAGTAGTTTAGCATAGATAACCTCCCTAGCCTCCTTGTGCAAGTTGATCATATCAGGAATAAGAATATCTTCCAAGTTCACTTTCAGTTCAATGGCTTTGCTTTTGGTAGCCAAGGCCAAGTTCAAGGTGTTTTGGGCATAGCTCCTGCTAGCTACCAAAGACACATCTTTATTTGAAATCTGCCTCACCTCTTCATATAGCTTAGACTCCTCTGAGGTTGCTTCTATGCTCTCTTTGTACTCACCCAGTAGCTGTGCTCTACTATTGCTAGGTGCACTAGGTTCAGTGGATGTTTGGCTGAATACATATTCTTTGACCTCGAAGGCAGGGAGCTTAATCTAAACATGTTTCTTTTTTCCTTGACCCATTGACACATGTACAATCTGCTTCTCATGTTTAATCTTAACCTATTTCTTTTTTCCTTCACCCATTGACACCTTTACAATCTGTTGCTTAGGTTTTTGTACTTTCTACCTTTTGGGAGCTCTTTCTGTGTCATCATCTATATCCATGGCATCAATCTTTTCCAACTTGTTGATTTTCCTAGAGCCGCTGGTAAGGGGTACAGTTTCTTCAATCGTTGGGACCAGGATGGAGGACCTAGGTAGTGGAGAAGTGGCTTTTGGTACCATGGAGGTGGATTCATCCTGTACATCTACCTCGATCTTCTCTTTTCCATGATATTCTAACCAATTTGAAGCCTCAGCCAGACTTGCAAGCTCAAAATGTTCAAAACCCATTCTATTGCTTTCTTTCCTTCTGTTTGAGATGATATGGTGGGGGTCAGAGTTTGAAGCAGCCTTGGTTTGAAGCCCTATGTCTTGCATCATACCTTGAATGGTTGGAAGGGTAGTCTTGTTTTTAACAATCAATGGGCCTACAACCCATGGAAAGGTGATATTTGGGGCCTTCTTGTCCTCCGGGAAATGCTCAACTTCCACCTTTAGCTTCTCCCTGATGAATTCGAGTGTAAATAGTCTAGGGGTTAGAAAAGAGAGCAGTGCATAAGGTGCATGGGAAAACCAATAAACTCTAATTGTTGTGCTGTGTTCTGAGAGGAACCAGTCACCTATCTTCTTCTCTGGAGAAGGCTGCAACATCTCTTTCATTTTCGCTAATACCCTGGGCAGCTTCCTTTGAAAGATAACATTTTGGACTTCTGACATCATGCTGTTCATGAACTAGACATATTCTATGAGTGTCTCCCGAGTGAGCATTAGCTCAGACATCTGTAAGTTCTCTTCATTAAAGGACAAAAGCATTCTCAGCAGATATGACTCGAATCCGAAGCTTCTAGTTTTGGGGAGCTTCACTAGCTGAGAATGAATATTCTCAGCTAGGGCCACATCAAACCTCAGACAGGCACACTGGATGGACTGACTGGGCTCCTCAGGCTAAAGAGGACATGTCCTCATGATAAAAAGGATGCTTATCAAGGGTTCAGTGATATATTGGTCTATATCTAATCCTAGGAACTGGGCCATCATGGTTATAACACATTTGGATTCTTCTCTAAACAGACTAACTTCACCAGGGAAATGTTGGTCCTGGACGGAGACATTAGGGAGCAGGCTAGCATGGAAGAAACTTTGCTTAAGCTCGGCTGGGGCCTATATGAAATATTGAATTAGGGCTTCTTCCGTGTACACTTTGGATTTCTGGAAAAGCTCATCTGGGATAGACAGGGCTTTCCTAATAGTGAGGGAGTTGACTTGGCACAGGATTCTAGAGCTAGATGTGCCCACAATCACCCTCTCATAGGAGGAGTAATTGGTGGCGCACTAGCCAACGAACTTGAGAAATTTGGGGTTTGGTTGACTGCAAACAAATGAAAAAATTATTGGTAAACTTTATGTACATCAATATCCCCCTCCCTAATCAGCTTCAACATCTTTCACATAAGTCAACTCTTTCAATAATCAACATATTCAACATACTATAATTTAACTCAATCAAGAAAAACTACAAACATTTTGAGGAGAGCGAATGTTTCATGTACATAAATGCATACCACTACCCACCCTACTAGAGGAGTGTTGGTATACACAAATGCAAACCAAAACACCCACTGTTTCTAGAAGTGAATGTGTGCATTTGTGACTTATCATTAACACTCACTAGAGTCAACAACTTAAATAGTTAGCATACTCATCATAATTATCATATTCAAAAAATCAATAATTCACTAAGTAAACATAGGAAACATTCAACATAGCTAACTCCATCAATAATCAACATATCTAACTCCATCAACAATCAACATAGCCAACAAGGTAGATAAAATACACTATGAACATAATTAACTTAATCAACTCCTTTAATAAACAAAATAGCCAACTCTATTTCAACATAATTAACACCTTCTGAGATTTATGTGGGATTTATGTGGGAAGAATTTCCATCAACAAGATTCAACATAAGTTGAGATAAATCAACACCTTCATCACCTTCAACATAAGGAAATGCCTCTAATAAACACCTTTGATGTAATTTAACTGGACCTCATTAGTCAACATAGTTCATTCTTAAGGCATCTTAAGGAATTCTATTAAGAGAGGGGAATGTTACATGATATAAATATATATATCTTTAAATTCACCTGATGTATCACTTACATCTTTATGTTATCTCTAGTTTCCAACACAATACAAGTTCACGCACCATCTTAATTTGGTAAGGGCACCTATGGCCGTCAATTTTCCTCGCCACATATCTACACCCTTCATCTGTGCCCCTATATAACATTGAGCGGGCCTTTATAATTTCTCCCTCATCACCAATGTTAAAGCTTAGGATCTTTGATTATTTCATTCGGGCACTGCAAATTCATATCCAGAGATCCCATTAGACATCCCTTGGGTATTTTGATTCGATAACCGAGGCCTTACCCCTCCATAGATCAATGTATTAATTGTGAGGTAAGCCATGTGATGTCAATTCGCTGGGCTCTTTAATTACCTTGCCCCCTAAAGTCGCCTCATCTTGCCTGGAAACAATTTACATGGATCTACGGCGTGCAAAGATCAGGCTTCTAGGTTCACACTACTATGTTCTATCATGGCCCTCTATGATGTGCATTTGAACTCACCTGGTTCTGCTCTAGGATCCTTGTGCTCCATTTCTCCTCACGCTCTCGCTTACCTGCACCTGTAACATCTTCGCATTGGCTCCCATGAGCAGGCCAAAGGGTACCAAGACCAAGAGCAAGCAGAAAGATGCAGCTCTAGAGACGAGTCACACTAGGTAGGGCTACGATGCTGAAGTCTACATTCTAGTCCATTTACTGATTGATAACTGGGAGGCTAGGATAATTGTAGACATTTTGGATAACAAGAATTAGGAGCAGACATGGGACCCCTATTGGCTTGTGAAGAACATGTTAGGACAACTTATGGAGGACATGTAGACTAATTGGACCCCTGCTCGCTATGCCACCCAAACTCTGCAGGCTACTCTGCCAAACTTGGTGGCCACCCTCGGCACCCTAGAACACATGCTCAGTTGGGACTCCTATGCCGCCACTCATCTCTTCGACCGTGACAGTCATCTTGGGAACAATACACCTGGCACCACCACGTCTGTTGTTAGACCTGAAGCTACCCTTGGAACTCTGGCCACTCCTCTTGGCATGGATAAGTCCAAACCAGGGGGTAGCATGTTTATTTGGGCACGCAACAGGGACATTATGAAGGGAAAGGATCAACCACACACCTCCTTCCCCATCCCCTCCATCTTGGTTGCGATCCTGGACTAGCATACACGCAATGAGCTGACTGGTTTCGTTCCTGTCATACTCCGAAAGACGACACCCTTGTCAGTCAAGCTCCCTGCTCAGGCCACTCATCATTCTGTGAAGACTACTCTGCCTCCCGTGAGAGCTTTGTCCACACTTGGGATTGTCGCTTTGACACCTAGAAATTCTGCTCCAACACTTGCAAGCGATTGGAAGGACACAGATTACTACATCTGCCCAATTGTGGAGGAGACACCTTCTGATGCAGAAGGCCCCTCTGCAACTGGTTGAGGAGGTTCTTCTGATGTCTCTCTTACTTTTTGTCTTTTTTGGTTATGCCTATGACTACCAGTTTTTTGTATGCCTCTATGGCCATGACTATTCCTAATATTCACCCTAGTTTCCCTACAATGGCCAGGGTTTTTTTGTATAGTTTGATTTTGAATCGCCACAACTCTGCTGATGTCTATGGCTAGCACATATAAATAAGACCACCGTTGACTGTAATATCTACTATATTTATATTAGCTTAATATAAATTCGCATCTTTACAAAAAACAAATTTCTCCCCCATTAGAGTAAAGCAATTTTGATTATTACAACGCATGCGATTAGTCTTTCAATTGTTTTTAATTTCTTGTTAAAACGCATGCGATTTCTTTGGGAAGATGTCAACACGCAACTCATGAAGAATTAAGGTATATGTATTAGGATGTGTGAGATAATTGTTTTATAAATATACTATGTGGGGGGAATATAATAATATTATTTTTTAAATGTGTATGTGTATTCATAAAATAAGTAATAATGTTTTTTTTTTTTTTGTAGCTACTTTATATAAGCAAGTTTTTGTATTGGTCAATCTCTAAGTCATGATGATCAGATAGTTTTGGATGAACAATTCTTTTTTAGTTTTATGTGTGGAAGCTGAAAGACATGATCCGGAAAAGATCAGATATGTTTTTGCACTTTTTGATTTGCTCCAAATAACAAAAGTACATTTTTTTTCTCTGAAAAAAAAGTAATATACCATTATATATATATATATATATATATAGCTTTTATATATATATATATAAAATAAATAAGTATATTGAAATTTCATTTCAATCATTTCTAAAAAAACATTGCTTCTCATTCAAACATACAATTTAAGTCAAAAATATTTAATTTGATGTCTAAATATTTTTTTTTACATAGATTTAATTTTCTATTTAATTAATTTTTTTGTACATATGTAAATTGTAATAATAACCTTGATATGAATTAAATTATGTATTGATTTTGTCAATGTTGAAATTTGGCATTTACCTTTTCTTGTCAAAAATAAAATTTATAATACATAATTATTTTGATCACCCCTTATTCTACTTTTACACAAATTAATATTGTGTCAATTTTAAATTGATGACATGAAAATCATGTAACATTATAATTATAATGATAACATGATTGATAATGTTCAATCAGTATTTATATATTAACTCTAGGATCATGTAACATTGTAGTTATAATGATAACATTATTGATAATGCTCAATCAATTGTTGTATATAACCTTTTGCGTTGCAGCAATTCTCACTGATTATTTTTATTTCATGTAATTAATGGTTTTTTATTCCCTATAATTGGATTGAAAGCTTGTTAATTTTCTACCCTTTATCCATATGCAAAATGCAAGGCACTATGGGTCATTATAATTTTTTCATATTGTTTGAGAAGGAATTTCATAATTATAGTTTCTATATATTACAAATTTTCCTTACTCATGGACTCAATATTAGCTAATGTTGATGCATTATTAGTATATTCCAAACACAATGTAGTCTTGATAATTGGAAATTTTTCATGGAAAACCATGTGCATTAGAATTTTTTGGTTTAAAAACATAGTTATGATCCTTAACCTTTAAGATTAAATCACAAACAATATATCAAAATTGCTCGACACTTTATTCAATATCAATTAGCTTAGGATATTTGATTATTTTATTCATGCGCTGCAAATTCATATCCAGAGATCCCATTAGACATCCCTTGGGTCTTCTGATTCAAAAACCGAGGCCTTACCCCTCCTTTCATGGACCTGAACCCCTCAAATCGTCTAGGGAAAAACTAGTGCCAATAGTATGATTGTAGCTTAAGGATTGAAGCACATACAATATTATCCTATTACAAAATGCTAATTGAAAAATTGGCATTAATTTAATGTTTCCTCCATCCTCAGTCGGGATAAAAGACAACTTGGAGAAAGAAGACAAAGTCGCTCTTTCTCTGAGAATATTTCCACTCACAATACCCTACGAAGGTTAGACTGTCAATTCATTTATATCCAAAATAGTGAGCATTGACATAATACTTACCACAACAAGGGTAAGCAGAACCTTGATTTACGAGTGAAGTGTAAACATTTTTAATCTATGAAGTCTAGGCTGAGAATTCTGGACTTCCATCTCCCGCTATAAATATTTGTGATCCACCCATTAGTTTAGTGGATATTTTTTAACAGCCTTATTCAACAATTCACCTATATCCATATTGGCCAACAGAGGAAGCATCAACCAACCCTTGTTGCATCCTAGAACTAGTATGAATATATTTATGGGAAGAAAACAGGTTCACTTCCCATTCTATTATGAGGGATTAGTAAAAATAGACAACTT
>BSBM01000720.1:5435000-5555000 GCA_027924585.1 Larix kaempferi | reverse complement strand
ACAGGACCTCGCCTTCAAATTTGTTGATGGAGACGACATGCCAAATGTGAGGCAGATTGATATTTTTTGCTAAATTGGAAGATACTGACTAATGTACACCATGGATTGATATAGCATATAACCCTTCACCATAGAACCCTTAGGATGTGCTCTTTGTCTAAGAAAATCCTTCCATGACTTAAAATGCCTTTCCAACATGCACATTGACCTTGATTTTACAGGTCCACACAATTCAATATCCTCAACTTGGTGTATGAGATAATGTTCTTGTGCATTGAAAAATGTTGGAGGTAATTACTTCTGCATTTCACACATTAGACGAAGAATTTCTCTCTTCCAATACCTAATATCTTTTTTAAGGATTTCTTTAGATGAAAGCCACCTATAAAAGATGCAAGAAAATAACAGTGATCAACCAAATTGAGGCATATATAATAAAGTTCCAAGCTTTAAAACACAATATGTCAATAAGCAATGCAACAAAATAAACGAACATTTCCATGCATATAAAATTGTTACTTACCTCATGTATTTACGAAGATCATATATAACTTGTTTTATGTTGTCGTCAAAGCTATCTGGGAGAGCCAGAGGTAGAACGTACTGTAGAAAAAAGAAAATCATTATCTAATGTTTCCAAATGGGACAAAACAATTACTAAAAATATTTACTTAATGGAAATTATATACACAAATAATTACCTTAACGAATATATGCCAGTCACTAGTTTTAACACTGCCAAAATCACCTTTTTTAGTTAAGATATTTTTTATGTTTAACGAAAACCGTGCCGGAAACCTTATTTTCTGAATGACCTCTTTTATAGCATTGCTTTGTTGCTCCATCAATAACCATGGAATACTAATATTTTGATACCCATTTCCGGCATTGGAAATAATTACACTTTGCAATGCATGATTGTCATCTGCAATGTCACTACAAATTTTTCCAATTTTATCTTTGTCATACCTTCCATCTAATGTCTTCCATATCATTTATGTTACATTCTTCCTGATATGAATTGTATCGAACTAATGATCTATTTGTAGGTGCTCGTAGTAAGGAAACCTACTGAATTGTATGGGATAACTCTTCATTCCTCATGGAATCCCATTCATGCCTTAAATTTATTCATTAAGGGCGGTCGCAAGAAGATGGTCCCCAAATCCGTTGCAATGGGGATGCACTATCGGTGAAAAAAATGATGTGTACGCAACTAAGGCAGCATGCGCATGCCTCTAGGTTTGGTAACGAACCGAGGCGCATGCACGCAAAGGTGGCGCGCATGCACCTCTGTTGAAAAAAAATAGAGCACAATTTCCCCATTCTACTATTTGGCTGAGCGCGACCTCCACCCCCACATGCACATTGATTCAACCACCAAAGGAGCCTGAATCCACTCGAAAAACACCCAAGAACACCCACAAACTCATCAACACATTGATTGATAGGTAAATATCAAGTGTTTTTTTCATTTTATTCATTCTTTGTGTCAATGTTTTGATTTTTTTGTTTATTTAATTGGTAATAATTCCCACATTTTGAAAACAATGAACCAAATTTCAATTGCAGATTGTAAACTGAGACAATGAGTGAACAAGATATTAACCCCGAGTTCGGTGGAGCACAAGAAAACCCAAACTTTGGACCCAATGCCGAAGAAAACCGTGAACAAAATCCAAATACCGAAGAAAATGAAAACCCCCAACCAAATTTTGAACAAGATGACCTTAACCATTATGTAAATGAAATGTGATTGCACACTCGCGAACTAAGAAACTCGGGGGAACCATCTCGATTGTCTCTTTCCACGTCAATTGACAACTCAATTGACTCCCTCATCCATGCACACCAGCAATTGACCGACATGACTAAATTTAGAGCTAGGATGCGGGAGTATTACTCCACGGGCATCTACAAGGAATCAATAAAATATTTGAACATTACAAAATCCCAATTATACAGTATGTTCACCGATCCAAAAACAAACGAACCACCTAACACTAGAAAGCCACATGTCTGCATGGATTGGTGTCATTACCAACCATGGAGGGACAATTGGGTGCAGAGGTGGTTCATGGTGTACGATAAACCTCCCTGCAATAATAGGGAGGTTCCACATTACTTCCTTCGGCAGTTGTGGGCTGATTTTTGCCTCGGTTTACATGTCAACTATTTTGACATAACCAAGTTCCAGGGTGTTGGGCGTGGATCTTCCCAAGATCGATTTGCTGCCAGGAGGAACCCACTGAGAGGGCCACCATCTCCTAGGCGTGACCCCAACCCCTCTCCCCAACCACCTCAGTTACCCCACAAGCTTGATCAGATTGAGGAGGCAATGAGGAATGTTGCACGTGGACTCCTCAAACACACCTCCTTTATAGTAGGGACTACAGTGGAGAGGTTGGGTGACCTTGATAGAGATCCAGGTGCAATGCCTTCACGACAGGGCCAGGATAGACCCGTGACCGGTGGTAGCCATGTTGGGAATTCCATTTCTACGGGGACAGTGCCACATCTTTGTCCCCATTGTGAGCACACTTGCCCTAGCCCGATCGAGGGCTATTATATGGATTAGGTCAGCAATTTTTTTAATGTGTTATCAATCATCACTTGATAACTTGTAAAGTATTTTTAAAATATTTTTGTTTGACTTAAACTATTATTTCAATCTACAGTTATTTAGAGTCAATACACCAACATGGGAGACGTAGGATCTCCCAACCTAGATGCATCAATGGCAGCTGCAACTGAAATTGCGGCACCTCACACGGAGGTATTTTCAGCACCTCACACAATATTGTTATTACTTATGTCATTTATATTACTTAAGTATTTATATTTATGGCATACACGATGATAGTTCGTACAATGTTTTTGAATATCTTGATTGCCTAAATAATGACTTGTTTAACATGTTCATAGCATGCATGCATTTTTGTGTCCACGGGTGTTCCATGACTATGGTGATCAACCATCCCTTCTAGGGATTAGCAGATCATCGTATACACAGGTACAATGTGTAGTTAAAAGCAGGCTTTTAATTTGAATTGTTACGACTTACTATGGTTTAATTTATTGTTTTCTTACTAAATTTTGATATTACAAATGTATATGTAGGTGCCACCAAGAGCTGCAGGTTCCCATTTTAGTCCTGTGTTTCCACCCTCTCAAATGATTCCCCCCACTCGCTTCCATCTAGACCCCTCCCTCCGTCCAACCCCTCCCTTCCATCCATCCCCCCCTCCCTGGCTATACTCCCCCCTCCATCCATCCTACCCCACTCATCCACGCCCCCCCATATATACATCCTCCCCAATTTATCCACACCCCCATGTCTATCCATCCTCCCCCATTCATCCATGCCCCCCCTTCCTTCTACCTTCCCCTCTTCGTCCACAACCTCCCATTCCTCCATCATCCTCCCTCCATGCAGGACTGCCCTCCCATGCACCATCCTTCAACATCCCCCCTAGTCCTTTTTGTTCGATACCCTCTATCGTACAACTGGTAGGGGTTAATCATCCACGACGTCCTCCTCCACCCCATACCACCATGTCTTCTCCCACCACATCATCCCCACTTCCCACCATTATTGTGGCATCTACTCTCCCAGTACGCTCGTCTCTACCTCTAGTGGTTGCACCTGTAGTGGATGCCACTACATCTGTTCCCCCCCCCATGACTGCATCTGCTCCACCCACTAGCCCAGAAGCCAAGCCATGTCCATCGTTGGAGGTGTTCACAGTGAGAATCAAGATAATTTATGAAAATATTGTGATGCATTAACAAAAATTAATTTAAGAAATTATTACTTTTCAATGAAATGATTGTTGTAAATGTTGTAGGTTGGAATTGCTGAGAGGCTCCACAAATCCAGGACACCTGCCTCACGTTTCCCACTCACATCAGAGGTGATTTATTTAAGATTCGAATTCTACATTTGTTTTATAAATGTGGTAAATGTTGCAAATTCTTGAAAATGACGGTATCTTATATCAATTGTTTCAGAGCCGGGAGAGACGGTCTACTCCTAGACGGAGCAAGACCCGAGGCACCGGTAGCTCGAAGAGTAGGAAGACCAACTTTGGAGATGCGCCTGTGAGTGACGAGGGTGGTCACAATGCTTGACACACCATGTTATGTATATTAGCCATGATGTGGCACTTTTGTGCACCAGTTTCCATGTACTTTGTATATATGGCACGAGTTGCCATGTATTTTGGATCTACGGCATGAGTTGTCACATTTTTTATAGGGCACGAGTTGCCATTGTATGTACATTGGGAACCATGTTCCACTATTTTCTAGGAATTGTATATGTTTGGATGAGTTTTGTCACCTCGATGTACATGGATTTTTAGTTATGTGATTTATATATCTCGTTGTCTAATGTTGTTGTCTCATTTTGTGTGTATCATGATGTGATGTTGTCTAAATTTGGGTTTTACCTAGATCTTAGAAGAGAAGTTGGATATCATAGTTCATCTTGGTTTATCTTTCAACATGTGTAAAAGCTTCTAATGGTATCTATGTTAAGAAAACATTGTAAACATAGACTAACTCAAACAAAATAATGTGTGAGAATTAATCTAAAAACAAACGGAATAAATGGATGGACAAATCACACCTCATGGCACATAAGATATATATTGGGAACTTGAGTACTAGGAAAAGAATACTTAAAAATATAAAATGTCCATTGTCGTCAAAAGGTTAAAATGAGACCCAACATGAGTTTTAATAGCTCTACATAATGAGATCCAAAATGTCCATACTCTACATAATGAAATGTCATCACTAATATTTATTTTGACCATTTTGTCCACTTAAGATCATGCAACAAATTAATAACCAAGTTATGGAATCACTTCTTAATCAATTGTCACCATACAAATAGGACAACCTTGAGCACGATGTATAGCTAGCTCATTAATTCTCACTCACGGATATCCACCTTTGATTTGATGACCATCACATCCACTACCATTTACAATTAGGACTTCCTTAATTTATCACTATGTGATAGCAATCTAATTTTATGTAGACACGTTGACTTAAACACATGTATAGTTGACATTACAATAAATGAGTACTATGAGGTGTATTTTTGAGGCTACATCCACCTCAACACATCAAATTGTTACCCCAATACCCCAAATGCTGTCGAATTTTGTCTGGAAGGGATTGAGGGGTATTAGGACATCATAATTCATCTATTGGACACTCAGACACTTGTTAAAGACATTTAGGACAAGTGCATTACATCAATGGAGTCATAAATACACCCTCATCAAGTTGCATGCATCCATTAGTGCGTCAACAACACTAGAACATGTAAGCATTACTACATGTTGGACCAAGCTTTACTAATGTTATGATAATATTAGGTTTTCCATCCATTGAGAAGGTTGCCATAGGTGTGCATATCCACCATATAAAAATATTCATGGTACAACCAATTTCAAACCATTAGGTTTCTAAATTAGGTATCCGATGCTAGGTACAACGGTTTTCTAGTTGTATGCACCCTTGCTATATAGATGAGAAACAATGCATATATGTATATAGTGATTTGGATTCAAATGTATGCACATGAATATATATGTACAATGAAAATGATTTAATCTTTATATGTATTATAATTTAGGGCTAGATCTTAGGCTACATAATAGGGTTTCATTGTGATTAGAATACAAACTAGGGTTTATGCTACCAACTAGGGTTTTTAGGCTAGGCTCTCGTGTTTCTGGGCTAGGATCCAAGCTCTAGGGTCACCATATTAATGTTTAATTCCACTATCATGACATCATTCTCACCAATACCATGCCCACTACTGCAATCACCATCAAGCCTCTCAATCCCACTTTGAACATTTCCCATACTTCCAAGTTAAAATTGATAGGTCTTGTTGCTAAAATCTATTCACTTATCTATTCACATAGACAAATCCACTCTTGTGAAAGATTTGTTGTAGCTTGGTACATGCAAGTTCACATGCAATAATACTTGAGAGATCATTTTACCCCATGATCCATGGAAGATTCATTGGAGTCATATGAACCTCGTTGTCATCACTTCAACCATGGTCAAGACGCCAAGATCCATCCTTAGTAGACAAAACCTCATGTTGGCACCCATACCACACTCAAAGATAAAAAAATTATTTGGAAGGGCATGTTTGGGGATTGAGGGAATCTTTATTTTTTTATAATCACACATGAGAGGTTCTTAGAGTCAAATACATTGGATATAAATAAATTTCCCGAGATAAATAATACATGACCATATAAGAAGATTGAAATTTGAGGTCAAAACTCATTAATGAAGGTAGAATGAACTTGGATAGATAGATTGGGAAAATTTTAGATGAATTCCTAAAGCTCTGCACACAAGTTAAAGAAAAAAAAAAAAAACTCCTAACATTGGGAACAAATAGCCAAAACCAGCAATGCAACTAGAACACAATGACCAAGGGAACTTCAAAATGAAACACCACTCCACAAAAGAAGTTGCTTTAGACCTACCTCACTCATGACTCATGTCAATGCTTGAGTTTTTGGAGGCTGACCTCCCACCCCACATGTCCTCTTCAACATTTTTTGTTCTCTTGGTTTTGAGGCCACCCAAACTTTTTTCATGCTTTGGGTACCTTGAGGTATATCCCCAAACCAAAAAAAATTTATATTATGTTGATTATGTTGGTTATTGGCTTCACCCAACCAAATTATATTTAACAATACACATATTCATAGACTGTGTTCCCCATGCTCAATGCTCACTATATTTAACAATACACTTACATCATAAATTTAATTCATGTCTTGTTAAAAATTTCATAATGAAATAGTTATTTGAGAGCACCACCTTAGACCAAGCCACACCATTAATATGCAATGTGCATAACCATATTCACCATCATCAACGTCTTCATCATCATCACCATCATCATCATCATCACCATCTTCATCATCATTGTCATCTCTAAGTTCCTCATCAACATCTCCGTCATCATCAACATCTCCATAATCATCATCATCTTGATCATCATCATCATCATCATCTTCATCACCATCACCATCATCATGAACCCCTTCATCATCATCACCATCTTCATCATCATGGTCATCTCTAGGTCCCTCATCACCATCTCCATCATCATCACCATCTTCATCATCATCATCATCTTCATCACCATCGCCATCATCATCAACGCCTTCATCATCATCACCATCTTCATCATCATCACCATCTTCATCATCGTTGTCATCTCTAGGTCCCTCATCACCATCTCCATCATCATCACCATCTTCATCGTCGTCATGCTTGTCATCTCTATGTCCCTCATCACCATCTCCATCATCTTCACCATCTTCACCATCTTCATCATCATCTTCATCGCCATCACCATCATCATCAATGCCTTCATCATCATCATCATCTTCATCATCATCACCATCACCATCACCATCATCTTCACCACCATCACCATCATCATACACGCCACCATCTTCATCATCATCGCCATCTCCATATTTTCGATGCGAGACAAAACCATCACCATCACCATCAACTTCACCACCATCACCATCATCATCAACGTTACCATCTTCATCATCACCATCATCATCAACGTTACTATCTTCATCATCATCACCATCTTCATCATCATCACCATCTTCATCATCATCACCATATCCATCTTTTTGATGCGAGATAGAACCATCACCATCACCATCACCATCAACTTCACCACCAGCACCATCATCATCAACGTCACCATCTTCATCCTCATCACCATCTCCATCTTTTGGATGCGAGACAAAACCATCACCATCACCATCAACTTCATCACCATCACCATCATCATCAACGTCAACATATTCATCATCATCACCATCTTCATCGAATCATCATCATCACCATCTCCATCTTTTCGATGCAAGATAGAACCATCACCATCACCATCACCATCAACTTCACCATCTTCATCATCATCACCATCTCTGGGCTCCTCATCAACATCTCCATCATCATCATCACCATCATCATCATCATCATCATCTTCATCACCATCACCATCACCATCATCATCATCATCATCACCACAAGTGCCCGATGGACGATTTTGCAAATTTGACCCCATTGTGCAAAAATTGCACACTCCCTCGCAGAGCAAAACCCTAGTTTCCAAGATGGAACTACAAGGTGACACCGGGACCACGGAACTAGAGGAGAGGGGCACCCCTAGCACTATCCTGATGTCCTGAATCCAACAAAGTGGACGGTTTGTCGATCGAAGCCACAGTCGTCATTCTATGGCTTCTTCTGTCTCGCATCCAAAAGGCCTTCAGGGACACATGCTAGATACCTGCCGGGGACATAGAACTCCAACTGTGTAGCAAAACCTGGTTCTGGGGAGTCCTGCAAGTGTTTCTAGGGAGGTTTCGGCTAGGAATGCTAGCCACAAGTGCCCGGTGGACGATTTAGCAAATTTGACCCCGTTGTGCAAAAATTGCACACTCCCTCATTGAGCAAAACCCTAGTTTCCAAGATGGAACTACAAGGCAACACCGGGGCCACTGGACCAGAGGAGAGGGGCACCCCTAGCACTATCTGGACAGCCTGAATCCAATGGAGTCGATGGTTCGTTGATTGGAGCCACGATCTTCATTATATGGCTCATTCCGTCTCGCATCGAAAAGGCCTTCATGGACACCTGCTGGATACCTGCCGGGGGCATAGAACTCCAATCATGCAGCAAAACTGGTTCTGGGGAGTCCTACAAGTGTGTCTAGGGAGGTTTCGACTGGGAACGCTAGCCACAAGTGCCCAATGGATGATTTTCCAAAGTTGACCCCAATGTGCAAAAATTGCACACTCCCTTATTGAGCAAAACCCTAGTTTCCAAGATGGACCTACAAGGTGACACCTGAGCCTCCGAACCAGAGGAGAGTGACACCCCTAGCACTATCTGGACATCCTAAATCCAATGGAATTGACGGTTCATTTATCGGAGCCACGGTCTTCATTCTATGGCTCGTTTCGTCTTGCATCCAAAAGGCCTTCAGGGACACCTGTTGGATACCTGCCGAGGGCATAGAACTCCAACCGTGCAGCAAAAACTGGTTCTAGGGAGTCCTGCAAGTGTGTCTAGGGAGGTTCCGACTGGGAACGCTAGCCACAAGTGCTCAATGGATGATTTTCCAAATTTGACCCCAATGTGCAAAAATTGCACACTCCCTTACTGAGCAAAACCATAGTTTCCAAGATGGACCTACAAGGTGACATCGGGGCCACCGGATAGGAGGAGAGGGGCACCCCTAGCACTATCCCAGTGTCCTGAATCCAACGGAGATGATGGCTTGTCAATCTGAGCCACGGTCTTCATTCTATGGCTCGTTCCATCTTGCATCCAAAAGGCCTTCAGGGACACCTGCTAGATACCTATCGGGGGCATAGAACTCCAACCGTGCAACAAAATTGGGTTTCGGAGAGCCCTGCAAGTCTGTCTAGGTAGGTTACGGCTGGGAACACTAGCCATACCTGCCCGATTGACGATTTTGAAAATTTTACCCCAATGTGAAGGCCATCCAAATTCGCTAAAGGGGTGCATTTCTCTTCCAGAGGCCCTTGGGCGTGCGTGGCCACCATGGACAGGTCCACAATGGCCACGTGGACCTGTGGGATCCAATAGAAGCCGAGTCCGCTCAGTGGTTTGGGTTATGTGGCCCCTGAGAAAATCCCTAAAGTGCCCTTGAATGACCCTGGGGTGCACGACTAGAATTCCCATAGCACCCGAACCGTGGCTCAGTTCATGAATTCGTCAATTCTGGTGGTTCCAGGACGTCGGGTTTCAGCTAGGGGACCCCCCACAGCATCCCTTGAAGACCCGGAAGCAGTGCCAATGGGCCATCTCCGGAGTTAGGTTTTTTGCTTAGGGATGGCCATTCCAAATTCGCTAAACGGGTGCATTTCTTGTCCGGAGCCCCCCCCGCTTGCATGGCCACCATGGACAAGTCCATAATGGCCATGTGGACCTATGAGAGCCGACAGACTCCAAGTTCGCTCGCCGGTTTGCGTTCCGTGGCCTTAGAGCAAATCCCCAAAGTGTCCCTGAATGGCACCGAGGTGCCTGACTAGAATGCCCGTAGCGCCCGAACCGTGGCTCAGTTTGTGGATCCTTCGATTCCAGTGGGTCTGTGATGTCGAGTTTCAACTAGGGCCCCCCCTAGAGCGTCCCTTGAAGATCCGGAAGCAGTGCCAATGGGCCATCTCCAGAGCTAGGGTTTTGCTTAGTGATGGCCATTCCAAATTTTCTAAAGGGGTGCATTTCTCATCTGGAGGCCCTTGAGCGTGCATGGCCACCGTGGATAGGTCCACAATGGCCAAGTGGACTTGTGGCAACCCACAGAATCTAAGTTCGCTCACCAGTTTGGGTTCCGTGGCCCCGGAGCAAATCCCCAAAGTGTCCCTGAATGGTCGTGGGGTGCCCGACCAGAATGCCCATAGAGACTGAACCGTGGCTCGGTTCATGAATCCTTAGATTCTGGTGGGTCTGGGATGCTGGGTTTCATCTAGGGGTCCCCCCACAGCGTGCCTTGAAGACCCGGAAGCGGTGCCAATGGGCCATCTCTAGAGCTAGTTTTTTGCTCAGTGACGACCATTCCAAATTCGCTAAACGGGTTCATTTTTTGTCTGGAGGACCCCGAGCATATGTGGCCACTGTGGACAGGTCCACAATGGCCATGTGTACGTGTGGGAGCCGACAGAATCCAAATCCGCTCGTCGATTCGGGTTCTGTGGCCCCGGAGCAAATCCCCAAAGTGTCCCTGAATGGCCCCGGGGTGCCCGACTAGAATTCCCGTAATGCCCTTACCATGGCTCGGTTCGTGGATCCGTCGATTTCGGTGGGTCCGGGATGCTGGATTTCAGCTAGGGGCCCCCCCCACAGCGTCCCTTGAAGACCCGGAAGCGGTGCCAATTGGCCATTTTTGGATTTAGGGTTTTGCTTAGTGAGGGCCATTCCAAATTCGCTAAAGGGGTGCATTTCTCGTCCGGAGGCCTCGAGCATGTGTGGCCACCTTGGACAGGTCCAAAATGGCCACATGGACTTGTGGGAGCTGACGGAATCCAATTCCGCTTTCTGGTTTGGGTTCCGTGGCCCCAGAGCAAATCCCCAAATTGTCCCTCAATGCCCATCACTGAGCAAAAACCTAGCTCCATAGATGGCCCATTGGCACCGCTTCCAGGTCTTCAAGGCATGCTTTAATAGGTCCCCTAGCTGAAACGCGGCGTCCTGAACCCACCAGAATCGATGAATTTGTGAACCAAGCCACGGTGCGGGCACTACGGGCACCCCGGTGCCATTCAGGGACACTTTGGGAATTTGCTCTAGGGCCATAGAACCCAAACTGGCGAGCAAACTTGGATTCCGTCAGCTCCCACAGGTCCACATGGCCATTAAGGACCTATCCACGGTGGCCATGCATGTCCAGGGGCCTCCAGGCGAGAAATGCACCTCTTTAGCAAATTTGGAATGGCCCTCACTAAGCAAAACCATAGCTCTGGAAATGGCCCATTGGCACCACTTTCTGATCTTCAAGGGACGCTGTGGGGGGTCCCCTAGCTGAAACCCGGTGTCCCGGACCCACTAGAATCAATGGATCCACAAACCGAGCCATGGTTCGGGCGCTACGAGAATTCTAGTCGGGCACCCCGGGGCCATTCAGGGACACTTTGGGGATTTGCTCTGGGGCCACAGAACCCAAACCGATGAGCGGACTTGGATTCCACTGACTCCCACAGGTCCATGTGGCCATTGTCGACCTTTCCACGGTGGCCACGCATGCCCAGGGGCCTCCAGACGAGAAATGAACCCCTTTAGTGAATTTCGAATGGCCATCACTGAGCAAAACCCTAGCTCTAGAGATGGCCCATTGGCACCACTTATGTGTCTTGAAGGGACGTTGTGGGGGGTCCCCTAGCTGAATCCCGGTGTCCCAAACCCACCGGAATCGACGTATCCATGAACCAAGCCACGGCTCGGATGCTACGGGAATTCTAGTCAAGCACCCCGGGGCCATTCAAGGACACTTTGGGGATTTTCTCTAGGGCCACGGAACCCAAACCGACGAGCGGACTTGGATTCCGTTGGCTCCCACAAGTCCACGTGGCCATTGTGTACCTGTCCATGGTGGCCACGCATGCCCGGGGGGCTCCGGACAAGAAATGCACCCCTTTAGCAAATTTGGAATGGCCATCACTCAACAAAAACCCTAGCTCCGGAGATGGCCCATTGGCACCGCTTCCGGGTCTTCAAGAGACGCTGTGGGGGGTCCCCTAGTAGAAATCTAGCATCCCAGACCCACCGGAATCGATGGATTCACGAACTGAGCCACGGTTGGGGTGCTACGGGCATTCTAGTCGGGCACCTCAGGGCCATTCTAGTGGTGATAACATGTTTACTGTCTGTTGAGTCCAATACTACATCCAGGAGCCGCTCAACAAACTTTGAGATAGAAAGCTTTGTAATTTTAGGATACTGATTCAACCACTCATACAGTTTCTCACCTTCTCAAGGATCTAAATTTATAATTGCCTTCTGGGTAGATTCAGGCATTCTCGAGGATCTAAATTTGTAATTGCCTTCTGGGTATATTCAGGCATGGAATAATATTTGGCGGCACTTCCAAGCTCCCGAAATCATTTGTTAGCCACAATATGTGTGACTCCTTTGACGAAAGATAAATTCTGGTGAGGACGGCAGCATTTGATACACTATCCAGATCTATGTTGTTGGAAGAACTTACATATTTCAACAAAGGAGCATTTTGCAGGTGACTTGAAAATCCCTTCCAATTTTCAGCAATAAAACAAAGAAGTTCAACGTACAGATTTTCAAGCATCTTTGTCAACCAATCAGACAACCAAATACAGGGAGATAGCCACGCCCAACGAATTCAAGCTATTATAAAACTCTTGTTTATCAAGATAAGGATGGACTATGTGTACATTACGAGAATATAGATGAATGAAGTCGCTTTGATGAACTTGTCCTCTTGCTTTCTCTAGAATGCGTTTAAAAGTAGGGAGTATTGTCCGAGCTTCTGTTGGTTTACATAAATGTTTATTCCCAAAGCTGACGTCACACAAAACCACTTCCTCAGCTTTCAATTGGGTCTGAATGGCATCTCTAACTTGTGTTAGCTGTGGATAACAAGGAATATAAAAGGCAAGGTACCTATAGACACAAGTTTTCGATGATAGAGGTGAATTACCACTTATCAGAGCACAAAATGCTGAGAAAAGGCTAATGGAACACAACGAAGGATTCCCTGTTTCCACTTGTTATTGAAAATGATACTTTCTCTTGATGAAACTAGTAAAAAATCTTCCTGTATTATAAATGGAAATCCTATTACAATTTCCGTCGGAAGAAAAGCATAGATACCTACAGCCGCCATATTTCCTTCTATAAACCGTTCTCCCATCGAAAAAGATAATGTAATAGCCCATTTCCCAACATCTTTCCTCTGCTCAACCCTACACTCATTTTCCATGGGAAACCACTGCCTCCACATGTAATAACTACATTTTTTTGTCGAAGATTGAACTTCTTCTGCTAACAAATGCAAAATGAAGGATTCATTGTCATTGCTATGAGAAGTTCTAAGGTCAGTTTCTTGTAAAATAGAGATTATATAAATCCTATTGAGATCGATATGTTCCAGCTGGAACCTCCCTAGACACACTTGTAGGAATCCCCAGAACCAAGGTTTGCTGCACGGTTGGAGTTCTATGCCCCCGACAGGTATCCAGTAGGTGTCCCTGAAGGCCTTTTGGATGCGAGACAGAATGAGCCATAGAATGAAGACCGTGGATCGGATCGACGAACCGTCGACTCCGTTGGATTCATGACATCTGGATAGTGCTATGGGTGCCCCTCCCCTCCGACCCTGTGGCCCGGGTGTCACCTTGTAGGTCCATCTTGGAAACTAGGGTTTTGCTCAGTAAGGGAGTGCAATTTTTGCACATTGGGGTCAACTTTGGAAAATCATCCTTGGGGAACTTGTGGCTAGCGTTCCCAACCAGAACCTACCTAGAAACACTTGCATGACTCCCCAGAACTAGGTTTTGTTGCATGGTTGGATTTCTATGCCCCCGGCAGGTATCCAGCAGGTGTCCCTGAAGGCCTTTTGGATGCGCGACGGAACGAGCCATAGAATGAAGACCGTGACTCGAATCGATGAACCGTCGACTCCGTTGGATTCATGATGTCCGGATAGTGATAGGGGTGCCCCTCTCTTTTGGTCTCGTGGCCCAAGTGTCACCTTGTAGGTCCATCTTGGAAACTAGGGTTTTGCTCAATAAGGGAGTGTGCAATTTTTGCACATTGGGGTCAACTTTGGAAAATCATCCACCGGGCACTTGTATCAAGCATTCCCACCGGAAACCTACTTAGACACACTTGCATGACTCCCCAGAACTAGGTTTTGCTGCACGGTTGGTGTTCTATGCCCCCAACAGGTATCCACGAGGTGTCCCTGAAGGCCTTTTGGATGCGAGATGGAACGAGCCATAGAATGAAGATCGTGGCTCCGTTAGACGAACCATCGAATCCACTGGATTCAGGACATATGGATAGTGCTATGGGTGCCCCTCTCCTCTGGTCCAGTGGCCCTAGTGTCACCTTGTATGTCCATCTTGGAAAGTAGGGTTTTGCTTAGTAAGTGTAATATCCCTAAAATAGTAAAATTTAAAAATTTTTTGCAAATGTAATAACAACTATTTTAAAGGTGATGATTTGTAAATTAACTTCAACACTGAATAAAATAAGATATGCATCGATACTTGTTTTACGGAAATCAAGAATTTAAGTTTCTTTTCCTAAGTAATTAAGTCCCACTAACTAACAATCTTTTGGATATGTGGAAGCAATGTGTAGGGTATATTAATATAATTTTGTTCCAACTATGCACATTCTAGACTAATTATAAAATCACTTCTTACTTATTGTTTAAGAAGTCAAGTGCGTATTTATAAATGTCTGAATATTAACTTCAGGCAAGATGGAACTTCGATGAAGAAAGTGTGAGGCCCAAGAGGGAACATTGACGTTTAAAAAAGAAGAAATACCCCTCGGGCAAGGCTGTTGAGAGGTAAGGTGCAAGTGTTGGAAATTCTGACTTACTTCGCGAATTTCGCTAATGCATTTTATCGTAACTTTGTTTTGTAGGTGTTCTTTTGAAGGCATCTTCATTGGTTTCTAAATCATATTCCTAACAATTATTTAAGCCCTGAGTTTGTAAGGGTTGAAAAGTTGGCCCATTGCAATATTTGTTGGACTTGGCAATACTTGTGGGCACTTGAAATAATACTTATGGGTTTGCAATACTTGTTGGTCATGTAATACTCGTGATCCTTGCAATACTTGTTGATCATCGCTATGGAAATGAATGGATCTCATACTATAGAGAATAGGGTTGATATCGAAATAATCTGGGGGTTGGTAATGACATTAAATGCAGTAATACGAAACCACATGGTTTGCTGCCAGCTTTGGAGAAGGGTTTACTTGGTTTTTACACCAGCGAAAAATTGTATTCTTAGTTCATTTGGCTTTGGTCACTGCTTGATGCGTTTGAGGGGTCTGGGCTCTGACCTGAGCTTTGCTCGTGGTCAGAGCACCTGTGTATTGCTTGCTTGAAGTCGCAGAGGAGGATGAATGCACCAGGTAATGTCATGCCTTTCGTTTACACTCTTTTCCTACTATTTTATCTAGCATGAAATTTCTTATCCTTGGAGTTTAACCTTGTAGTGATACGGTTGATGGCAGGTGGTTTATGTTGCCTCTCTGCATGGGTTGCTACCATGTGGTCATTACCTTTGGCATTTGGGTGGCTTGGGAAAGAAAAGGGTAAGTTCATGTTTTCCAAACCCTTGCTCCCGCTTCTTGCCTCTCTAGAGGGTGTGTCGTTTTATGAAATGGGATTTCATGTTTCCCTTGGGCTCACTGTAATGTATTTAAGAAATCCTGAGGGGGTCGCCATTGGCTGGCCCGGTTAAAGGTTGTGTTGCTTGTTTTATAAAGTAGGATAACCCTAGAGGGTTTTTGTACTAGATGTAATGGCTTTGACCATTCTGGTTGTATGAAAATTATAAACCTCTTTTAAATGAGTTATGAGAGAGTCATTACAATGACCTACATTTTCTATTGATCCTCGAACATGTGTTTATGAAATGTAATGAGCAATTTGGAATCTTTGCGTTTTCTTTATGAAGTTTAAAAGGTTTAATAATTTCTTTGTCCCCGATGTTTGGATATCATTGTTATTTAGGTTGAATACCTTCGATTGAGTATCGTAGTTCTGCTATTTCTCTGAAATGTTTAACTATTTATTAAAGGATGCATTGATAGGAAAAATTGTAACTCTTCAGTTGGCTCAACTATATGTCTGAGAATTTTAGTCTCTGGTTCTTACTGCTACGTTTTCTGGTAGTTGTAATAAATAGAAAGGGTTTAATGAAGAGACTATGAGGAGATTCGATCCTTGTTCTGCGAATGTATTTAATGAACGACTGTACTGTTGCTAAATGATAAAATATGTTTGGTTGGTTGTGGATTATGGCATTGTGTCTTCGTTTTGAGTGGAGTCGTAACCCAAGCAGTCGGTTGTTTTGATTGCTTGAAAGAAAAAGGGATTTTGTATGCTAAAATTATACTGTTGGCGATTTGTTTGTGGCCAAGAAATAATCATAGGGAAGTTAATGGGATTCGATCCCTGAAATAAAGAACATTCTCATCATGTGATAAAATAGAAAAATGGTCTGAGTCTACGAATGAAAACTTTATCCCTTGAAGTACCTGTTGCATTTTTGTGTAGTGAATTAATTATTGGCTGGAATCGTAACTAAGAGTTTTGGTGAATTCGCTAATGTTTGAAAGGCTTGTCTATTGTAATACGCTTTCTTTTTACTACTGTGCAATGTGTTTGATAAGGATTCGGGAGAAAGATAAATGTAAATGAGTATTTCCTTTTCTTTTAAAGAACATATCTCTAATAAGACTGCGTTATCAGTTTCCTAGTCTATATAAAAGAACTAACAGAACTGGAAGACATGAATGTGGTATTGGCAGCATCCTACATAAGTAATGCTGCCAAAAACAAAAAGCATTCTGATGTTTAAAAAATTGATCGGGCAAGGACTCTAGGTTTTAAGGTTTGCCTGGATGTCTAGCAAAGGCTAGTTTGACTAGACCCGCTAGACATTCTGCTGGTTTCTAAGTTATAATTTTCTGAGGTTAATAAAATTTCTTGGCATGTAGTTATACCTTTAAAATGAAATTAACCCAGGAGCCTATGCCCTGAAGGCCCTTGCTTCAAAAATAGAAGTAATGCTGTAAATATTTAGGGAAATCAATACTTTAATAGCAAGCCTAATTAAATGCCTAGCTTCCAACATAACTTGAAATAGTTGGTTCAATAATTCATACATGGTTGTCTTGTGGCTTGCTCCTCTCCTGTAGTAACCTGCACACTCAAACAACAATTAATGGAAAAAACTGTCGTGCTTAGCTGACCTGTTAGAATGATTCCTTAAATGGATAACTTTGGGACTACCATGTTCCTCCCAACCATGATCCTACAACCGTTCCTGGTTCTGTATGGATTCCCCCGAGCTGGATTCCAGCATGCAAAAGAGATAGAGGACCTAGGTTTACTGTTGGTTTAGATCTGGAAACTTATGTAGGCTGCTTCAGTTCTTGGAGCAGAAAAATCTATTTTATTACCATAAGAGAATGATAATGAAAAATATGATGCCCAACCTTGGGAATCTACCTTCTTTTGTAGGGTAGTCTTGAATTATGATTGTTGGAATAATTAGCTTCTTTAAATTAAATAATTAATATTTAAAAGGTATTATTTAATAAATATCTAGTCCTCTTGAACTAGGACTTTTCCATTGTTTTAACTATAAGTGATTTTTTATTTAAACTTTTCATAATAATTATAATAACAATAATTATATTTCAACTTGACTCTTAATACATTAAAATAATGCATAAACTATATAAAATAGATATATTTCATAAATAAATAATAATAACAACATTATTGTTAAAGCTCTTAATAATAATATTATCCTTGAGGCCTTTATGCATGTTAACCATAGAAGACTACTATAAGTCAATCCATGCTTTAAGTGGTGGTAATTATCCTTTATTTAATTATGTATCTTCACATGATACTTCTTTTAACTTTTAAGGGCAAGGTCCAATTCTTTGGATGGTCTTTTGGTAAACTTGGATAGGCACCTCTAGTCTCTCTCTTTGCATGTCAAATTCCCTCGTTTAACATGGTAGTTCCCGCAATACTTGATGATAGATAGAAGAAGATTCATTTAGTCAATTCAAATAATTGTAATGCAAGATAGATAGTGCTATTGTTAAGATCCTAGTGGGCGGCCTTCACTAACATCTCGAGGTTTTGGTGTAACGGTTTGTATCATCTAGTATCAGAGTACTTTCTTGGGCTCGTTGGGTGAAATTTCTGCCAATTTTTTTTTTCGCATCTGTTGCAGGTTCGGATTTGGGAATAATCCCTATCCGCTTAACTGTGGGAAGTACTTGGGCATAAGCCCTAAAACTCATTGTGAGGAGTACCACAGGAACCCAGAAGTAGCTGGCCCATTGAGAGGACCTACCAGCGAAAAGGGCAACGACCCCTACCTGATTGACTAGTTCCCACCTGTGAGGTAAACCAAGAGCTGTCGTTTGTGGCAAAGCGGTTATCTGTTTTACCTAAGATGTGGAGTGAGGGGTACTGCCCCAATACGCAAGCCGTCAGACAGCATTGGTGGCCGAGTGAAACCCCTGAACTGTTAGGAAGCCGCACATACCTGGGGTCCATATCTACTTTCAGCTGAACTATTGTTGATCACTACTGCGCCGTTTCAGATCCATTTTGCAAGCCATTCCAGATCCAGCCATTTTCAATCCATTCAGCGCTGTTCCAAATCCCTTCCAAGCCGTAGCCGCTCCAGTTAGAAAAAAAAAAAAAAAAAAGGTATAAAATTCAGTTTTTTGTCCATATCTCCCTTGTTTTCACTCTGTTTCCCTTGAAATTTTCAGGGAACCCCTGTCATCCCATCCTGCATATTTCATTCCTGGGGACCCTATCCCCAATTCTTCTTCCCAAAGCCCAAAAGCCCACATTTGTCTATTTTTAGGGTTTGCCATAACTTCCTCAGATTTCACCCAATCACCTTCAAATTTTACCACAGAGTTCCTTCTGAATTCTGCTTCTTTGTCCCCCTCTGCCAAATTTTCTCATTCTTTCACCTCACTTCTGAAATCCTCATTTTTGCTTCCATGTCTAGTTGACAGTGTCCAACATCTAGTCAAACCCCAATTACCCTTCAGATTTTTTCCCAAGTCCATATTTTTCCTTACTGAAGCAGTTTCTATTTTTGTTTTCCTACCCAGTCAAAAAAAAAAAAAAAACCTCCTGGTTATGGTTGTCACCCGTGCAGGAGCAAAAACCGTGGAAGAAGCACTTGCAGCCATCCAAGCCAAACTCCAGGATCTGGATGAAAAATTTCTCGGCCTCCATCTTGAACATTCAGCTATGAGAACAACAAACGGCAGTCCGAGTCTTCATCAGACAATGGGTTCTCTTCTTCCAGCAATTTCCGTGGTCCGAAGCTTGATTTTCCTCGCTTCAATGGTAATGATCCAACTGGATGGATCTATCGTGCAGAACAGTATTTCAGTCTGCATAATACTTTTGATGTCAACAAAGTTCCATTCGCATCCTTTCACTTGGAACAGGAAGCCCTTCAATGGTATCGTTGGTACATCAAGGCTCATCCAGAGCCCAAATGGTCAGACTTTTGCCAGCTCCTTTTGCAACGATTTGGTCCTAGTGCTTTTGATGACTTCACCATATCCCTCACTAAACTTCACCCAATTGGCACTGTGAGAGAGTATCAAACCGATTTGAGAACCTAGCCAACCACACCAAAGGATTGTCTGATGACTTTTACCGGAGTTATTTTATCAGTGGTCTAAAGGATGCCATCCGCTCTGAGGTCAAAATTTTTTGTCCCACCACAATGATGGAAGCCCTAGGGTTGGCTAAGTTGGCAGAAGACAAGATTGCAGCCCAACAATGCTCCAAGCCCACTTTTGTTCCCTTCCGAAATATGGGTTCTCAGTGACCACCCTATACCGCAGGCTCCTCGACCGACTCCTATCAAGCATTTGTCTGAAACAGAGATGCAAGCACGCAGAGAAAAGGGGCTTTGCTATAATTGTGATGAGAAATTCACTCGGGGACATAGATGTGTTCAACAAAAGCTCTATATCTTGGATGTGGAGTCTCCGCCTGCCTCTGAAATTGGTGACGAAGATCCAGAAACACTGGATGCTCCGGTCGACATTCAGGAATCGCCTATTGACCCTCCGTCTCAGGATGACCAGCCAAAGATATCTCTCCATGCTTTAGCTGGAATCACCACCCCCCAAACAATGCAGGTCAGGGGTTACTTCAAGAAGCTTCCTCTAACAATACTCATTGATTCTGGTAGCACTCATAATTTCATTGACACTCGGATCGCCAAACAAGCTGATTGTTTTATCCATCCTTGCTCCAGCTTTGAAGTCATGGTTGCCAATGGGGGCACCTTACCTTGCAAAGGGAAGTGTCGAAATGTGCGTATCTCTATGGGAGATTATACCTTGCGCTCTGACATGTTTTCCTTGCCCTTAGGAAGATGTGATGTGGTTTTGGGGCGCTCAATGGCTACGCACACTTGGCCCTATCTTATGGGATTTTGCTGAACTTTGGATGCAGTTTTCCCTCGATGGACAAAAACACACATTGACAGGATTACAACCAGGTTTCTCTCAGCATCATTAGTTCACATCACATGGAAAAACTCCTCAAGAAGAATTCACATGGGTGTCATCGCTCAAATCCATTCCATTAAGATGCAACCATCAGCGGTCTCCACTACTCCTTTGGATCTACAACAAATTCTGGATCGATATACAGGTATCTTTACTGAACCAGTGGGATTGCCACCTTCCAGGCCAGAAGACCATCGTATTCAGCTCCTTCCTGGCAGTGTTCCTCCCAACATCAGGCCCTATCGCTACCCATTTCACCAAAAAATGGAGATTGAAATGCTCGTTCGGGACTTATTGAAGCAAGGTATTATTCGCCCAAGCACTAGTTCCTTTTCTTCTCCGGTTATTCTTGTCTGCAAAAAAGATGGTTCATGGCGCCTCTGCATCGACTTCCGAGAACTTAATCACCTCACCATTAAGGATAAGTTTCCAATTCCTGTTGTTGATGAGGTTCTTGATGAGCTTCATGGGGCTCACTTTTTCTCCAAGTTGGATCTTCGCTCTAGGTATCATCAAATTCGGGTTCATGAGGATGATATCCCTAAAACAGCTTTCCGCACACATGATAGCCATTATGAGTTTTTGGTCATTCCCTTTGGCCTCACTAATGCTCCTTCCACATTCCAGGCCTTAATGAATAAAAAATTTCGACCCTACTTGCGAAAATTCATTCTGGTATTCTTTGATGATATCCTCATCTACAGTAAAACATGGGATGAACATCTCCAGCATCTGGATCTTGTCATGCAACTTTTCTCTGACCATCATCTCCATGCCAAGCAGTCTAAATGTGTTTTTGGACAGAAGGAAGTTGAGTATCTCGGGCACATTATCTCAGCACAAGGGGTTCGCGTGGATCCTGCCAAAATCGATGCCATGAACAATTGGCCACATCCTCAGACACTCAAGAGCCTTCGTGGTCTTTTGGGGTTGACTGGCTACTACCGCAAGTTTGTCAAGGATTATGGGAAGATTGCAGCTCCATTAACTGCTCTATTGAAAAAGGATGCTTTTACATGGACACATGTTGCTCAATGTGCATTTGACAAACTAAAACAAGCTATGTGTACTACACCTGTGCTAGCTATGCCCGATTTTTCCAAGCCCTTCACTATTGAGAGTGATGCTTGTGGCAATGGACTTGGTGTTGTTCTCCTTCAAGATGAACACCCCATTGCGTTCACCAGCAAATCCCTTTCAGGTAAGAATTTAGCTGCCTCTACCTATGAGAAGGAAATGATGGCTATTTTGCATGCAGTACAGAAGTGGTGCCCATACCTATTAGGGAATTATTTCTACATCAAGACTGATCACCAGAGTCTGAAATATTTCTTGGACCAACGTGTCTCCTCCCCGGCACAATAGAAATGGGTTAGCAAACTCATGGGTTATGACTATGAGATCACTTACAATAAGGGTAAAGACAATATTGTAGCAGATGCTCTTTCTCGCACATTTGATGCCCAAGGTTCTCTTTCAGCTATTTCTATGCCTGTTCCAAATTGGTTGCAATCTGTTCAACAGGGTTATGTCAATGACTCTTCCTTATCTCAAATCATCCAAAGCTTGACCAACAACCCTTCTGCTGTACCACATTACTCTTGAGATGGTGCTTCTTTGCGATACAAGGGTCATCTGGTGCTTCCCCAGAGCACAGATCTTCAACAGGTTGTCTTCTATGAACTCCATGCTTCTCCATCGGCAAGGCACTCTGGGTTCCTCAAAACGTATGAATGAGCACGGCGTAACTTCTTTTGGCAGGGCATGAAAAGGACAATTCAACAGATGGTGGCCGAATGTGATACCTGCCAGCGCAATAAGGGTGAAACAAGACTCCTTCCAGGATTGCTTGAACCCTTGCCCATACCTACACGGATTTGGACAGATATTTCTATGGATTTCATTGAAGGGCTCCCTAAATCTGGCAGGAAGACAGTGATTCTCGTTGTGGTTGATCGCCTCTCCAAATATAGTCATTTTTGTGCTCTCAGCCATCCCTATACAGCCTCCTCCATCGCTCAAATTTTCCTGGACCAGATCTTTCGTCTTCATGGCATCCCTTCTTCCATTGTCTCAGATCGTGATGCGACTTTCACCAGTCACTTTTGGACAGAACAATTTCGCCACACTGGCACCAATTGAAGATGAGTTCAGGGTATCACCCACAAACAGATGGTCAGACTGAAATTATCAATAAATGCTTGGAAACTTATCTTCGTTGCTTTCACCTCGAACAACAACATCAGTGGGAAAAGTGGCTTCCTCTCGCTGAATGGTGGTACAATACCTCTTACCACACTGCCTCTAAAATGAACCCATATGAAGCAGTCTATGGTCAGGCACCTCCAGCTCTTCTTCCATACACCCCCACCAATTCACCAGTTCAGGAAGTTGACACGGTCCTTCGAAACCGCGATTAGATTCTTTGCATTTTGCAAGACAATCTTCACATGGCAAGAAATCGCATGAAGCAACAAGCTAATCAGCACCGTTCTAAGCGCACTTTTCAAGTCGACGATATGGTTTTTCTTTGTCTCCAGGCCTGTACAAACAATCCTCCTTGAAACTCAAAGGGCGTCATAAGCTCGCTCCCAAAGGTTCTATGGGCCATATCGGATTCTTCAGAAGATTGGGTCCTATTGCTTATAAATTGGAACTTCCTCCTTCTTCCCGCATTCATCCAGTATTTCATGTCTCTTGTCTGAAGAAAGTTCTTGGCACCAACATCAGTGGACAAACGATTTTCCCCGAACTGGATAATGAAGGATCCATCCTTTTGGAGCCAGAGGGCCATCCTCAATCGGCGCACGCGTCAGCTTTGCTCTCGCTCTATCACAGAGGTCTTAATTCAGTGGCACGGCATGCAACCAGAGGATGCTACATGGGAACCACTCCTTCAGATTCAACAACAATTTCCACATCTAAAGCTTTGAGGACAAAGCTTTTTTTAAGGGGGAGGGGATGTTAGGAACCCATGTCTTTACTTTGTCAATATGTTGTTGTTGGACGCATATGCTTTGTAAGTCGTCCCGTAGTATTGTTGATCCATAGTTTGTAGTGGGCCCATGGTTTTGACCCATAGTTTGGCGCCTAGACTTAGTATATAAGTGTGTGTCGAGACCTATGAAGGCACCGTGAAGTTATTTGTATTGATCTTGCTCATAGGAGGTTGCCCCATCGAAGTGGCCTGTGATCAATATAAAAGTGATTCTGATTTCTGTCATTTCTGCTATTTCGCATATTCGTATTAATTAATTGTTGCAGGTGCATCACATTTGGTATCAGAGCCTCCACCAAGGTTCAAGTCACAAAGCGGGTGGAAACGTCGGCATTGCAGTGTTCGCCCGGGGCTCATACGGCGCAAAGGGGACACCACCGTACGGGCGCACATCCAGCCCAGAGTCTGGACTGCGGAGCGTGGTGGGATGTTAAGATCCTAGTGGGCGGCCTTCACTAGCATCTCGAGGTTTTGGTGTAACGGTTCGTATCATCTATTCAGAGTCTTTTGGACTCAACACCTTTGAGCTCTAGTAACCCCGAGTGCTCTTCAGAGCCTTTTAACTCAACACTCGCACATGGGCGTTACACTAGTGCAATTCCAGAGCCTCTGCTCAACACTAGTGCTAGAATGTGGTTGTGAGGCACATCTAGAATATTTAAGTGGCCTTGGATCCGGTATTCGTTTAGCAAGCTTGGAGTGCTCGAGGGCTTATGCCCAACACTCAATGTACATCAGGGCTTACTTCCAGTACATAAACATTCTGTTAACACCCAAAATGACCCCCTAGGTTGTGGGATAAGGCAAGCTGGGGTAACCACTAACCACTTTAGATCTATGCTACTAACCCAGCACAGTCTGAGAGGGATCTCTCAACAAATATATAAAGGACTAGAAATATTCAATAAAATTGCAACCATAAGGAATTCTCAGATTTGATAAAAGACTGAAAACAATTACTGATAAACAAATAGCCTCTTAGATCAAGATATTCTTTCAAAGCATACACAGGAGGTCAGATTCCTGTTGGAACAAAATTGTTTACATTGCTTGGAGAGAAAATCATAAGAAACTATTGGGCAATGCAGTCAAAACATGAAACATAAAACAAATAACAGTGTTGATGCATGAGATGTCTAAACAAAGGCATGGGTAGCAACAAGCTAGTAGTCAAAGTGATTTTTAATTGGTGAAACAGAAGAGAAATTAACAATTCATTGATATAAGGCATACAATGATGAATCCTATACCAAATTTAGATTAAAATGGTGGTGAATGCTTGAAATGAGAAGAATAGAACATATTATTTATGAATTATGTCCTAATGCTACACTTATCCAAGCATGAGAGAAATATTACAAACTGGAATAACAAAGAAAGAGACACAAATTCACATGGGAAAAAGAAAAGACAGACTACCAGACCAATTACACAGGAATCTTTGCAAAATCCAGCTTCAACACTGCAAATGTATTAGGGCAAATCATTTCAAAACAGAGCCGATCTCCCCCAGGCCTCAGCCAAAATGATTTTCCAACCTATTCTTCTTCTATTACATTGCATTTATCGATCTACTTTGGCCCTAGGATCACGCTATCTTAATAGGAAGTTGTTGCAACCATGTGGACACCTGTACAAGAAGATTCAACAACTTGGGAGTTGTCCACAACAACGTTTTACCCAATTTTGGCCGCGGACTGCTCAAAACTCCCTCTCATTGCCACGACTGTATATCTCAAACGGTGATAACTGTGTAAAAATTGAAAGACATTTTGTATACTGGACCATTCTGAAGAAAAATTCTCTTTCTGTTTACTCAGATTCGACTCCAGCTAACCGGGATCTGTTCCAGAAGTTGATGACTCATGCAGAAAACGTGGATTCTGGAAAATTACCCTGTGAAAAACCCTTAGGTTCTTCGAAACCATGACACCTGTGCAAATTCTGAGAGAGTTTATTGTATATTGGTCTGTTATGGAGAAAACCCTCTCTCGGTTTATCGAAATTCCTCCCGGTTTGGCGGAGACAACTTCTGCAAAACGATGACTAAAACAGTCATTTTCGGTAAAAACAAGCTCACTCTTCATATAAAAATTACATTGAATTTTGAATTTGGCTTTTCCTCTTGCAATTTGAATTTCGGGATTTAGGTGCTGACATGGCGGACGTATCAATTGACAAGTAAACCTCCTAGGTGGTGGGTTTTAACTTAGCACAAATCTGGTGCTAACAACTAGCTCCAACCGGGGATGTTATCCTCTCTGTGAGGTAGCAAAGAACCCGTAGACCAAGTGCATGATCCATTGGGCAAAACTGTACTTTGAACTCTGTAACCGGCTAGCCCTTTTGATCCTACAACTGGGCTTAGACTGTGACTGAAAAAGCTTCCTCCACTAAAAACCAGCAAACATGCAACCCCCTAGAATGAGAAATGTCTCCAATCCACCCTACTTGACATAGGTTGTATTGGACCTGCTATTTGTATGTTGGGCACCCTAGTGCTTGGAATAACTTCCTTTCTATTAGATGTTAGCCACTTGTATTTTTAGTTAAACAAATCAAATTCCTCTACATAGCTTACTGATTTCATATCAAGACATCTTGTATGGACAAGCTTTGCTTTAATCATATCACTTGAATTGACTAATACATCTCTGATGTATGGCTTGTAGGAACAAAATACATAGAAAAGCTCTTCCTTACCCACATCATTCTAATGACCGATGGAAGAAATCTAAATTTGAAAGCATACTCTCCCATTCGTGGGTACCTTATTACAACCATTTCTTCGAATGTTATAGTTTTTCCAGCTATGAGATGACAGGAATATTGCGTACTGAAAATTTTGCTTTTCTGAAGCCACCATGGCTTGGTGCAGGCCACCTGATGAATGTAACTATGTTTAAACTGTCCAACTCGCATTATATAAGCGTGCCCCTGGCAATTGCACTCTTTTTCTTTTGGTCCATTTGCACCAAAACCTTGAGGTATCTTTCTAACAAATATTTCCACATTAACAAGTGTGGCAGCAACTTGTATTTCTTCATATACGTCAACTTTTGGCCCCCATTTTTCAGCATGTAATGGATGAGATACGATCAAAAACCAACTGGGAGCCTTCGTTGATGAATATTCCTCGATGGGCCATCCAAGCTTCAAAGCTAACCGGCATTCCATCCCCCGTGGCATATGAATAGCTCGCATGAGTTCCCCTTCACGTTCTTCTTCTTGACCTTTGATCCCCAACAACTTATGATCACTCTTCTGAAAACTGTCGGGCAGAGTATTGATGACCTCAATTTCCCGAACTCCATCCATCCACTAACACAACTCCTAAAATTTGATAACACCTGCAGCTCTGAACTCTTTTATCCCTGCCTGGCAGTGATGCTCTTTCTGATTGCATTGTTACAGCCTTTGACTCTCCATTGACGCCCCAGCTGCTATCAACGCGCTCAAAGAATGAGGAGAAAAGAAACTAGACCTGCAATTTTCCTTCAAATGTGAACATTCGCCTACCAAGTGCCATCGTAGTCTGATAAAACTGCCTGGCATCGTGGTCACAGAAATAAAGGGAGTCAAAATCAATGGAGATACATTCTCTGCCTTCTTCCTGCGTTTTGATCATGTAGCAGCTGAGAAACAAAGGAACCAATGCCACGATCTGGAAATATTCTCCTCTTTGCATCCGATCTGAAACTCACAGATCCTGCACCCTGCCATTTTGCCCACTGATCTCAAAAGAGATTATTTGCATGTTAGAGGAAAGGGCACAAAATGAATACGCCGGCACTGCTGCTCACCAATTGATTTTGTGCGATTCTCATGGCATCTGCACTTCGTCTAACCCTAATTTCCACCCGGTTCCCATAACAGGTAGATATTATAAAACAAATTTGCTATGGCTTAGAAAAATTGACAACCACTCTTGCTAGGAAGACATCGATCATCTGATGGGGCGCCACCCAGAAAAACTGAATTTGTAGTTGATGCTTCTGTTGGGAATGTACCGACGGACTCATGACTTCTTCACCTTATTTGATCACTAACCTCATCTTATTTCTGCCAATGAGCTGATCTTTAACCATTGATTAAAACCACCATTTGATCTGGGTCGTTAAATGGTGGAGCCCCTACCATACTGTGGGAATTTTAAACTTGTCAATTTGTTGCACAAGTAGTATTTGCGCTATACATTAGAGCCGTAGATCTGCATGTTGCTCGATCTTAGCCATTGAAAGGTGCACGAGGTTCAACAAGACCACAGTGATTTTGATCGTGACCTGCTTCACGCATGTTATATCAGCGCACCTGGGCCGTTGATCTTCCTTTCCCCTCCAGCTCGACGGTTGATCTTCCTGGATTCTAACACCATTTACTGGGTGGCTGCGTGAACCGATACCAAGTTTTCCATTTGTGTAATGCACCAGTCCCATTTAATACATATATATACATAAGCCTTTCTTTGACCGTGTTTGCACTGAACGACCTCAGTTCTCCATCCCTGAAACCGCCTTACGATATAGATAGAAGGTGCGTTGAAAACCTGAGGGGCCTGGACAAATTGGATACATTGAATCCACAAGAGCCGGTGCAACTGGACTATGTGGTATGCAACTTCTCAGACTCCATTCGTAAAATGTAGAGCCTGCATTTGTCCCACACTTCCAGCATTTTATCGCGATTGCAGGACTCGCCAGAAGACGCCCTTTCTTTTTCTTTTGTGACCTTCCCCCAGCTTGTATTTTTTCTGCTGCCGCCGCACAAAATTGACAGCGTCTAAGTAACTCCTTTTACCATCGACCTTGTCAAATGGGAGAGAACTTCTGCTTTCAAGAGATCGCACTCCATTTCAGTGACCTGTCTGCCCTCTTATCTACTGCTTCATTTCCCGGAGAAGTCAATGCAGAAAAGGAGGCCAATACACACGAGACTAAACAGAAACTTGTGTGGGGGTAATGAGTAACAATGGCTGGGCGCAGTGCGTCTCTGATTGCCTCCCTTTCAAAAACCCGATTGAATGCTACACCACACTTCTAAAATTTATTTACTGCAAATAAGCTGTTATTCATTCACCACCAATTTGTACATGGTTCTCATTTCGACCTGGCACGTGGAACGTTCTCTGAGTTGGGCGCTAGGGTTGGGCCCATATCCATGCAAAATTTTAAAAGAACCTGTGCCCAGCTTTGCGTTTTTGGCTTTCCAGGCATGTGCAATAATCCCACATGCAAACGGTGAAAAGATATCTGGCACGTTATATACCTCATACGTTATATCATTTCCTAAGTAACAAAGGATGTAGGGCTGTTGGGCTTGGTGCTTGGACGCTTGGGTGTTCGTGGAACCCCCATTCTGGTTGGCTCTTGGTCATATGCATTGTTCTTGGTGCTGATTGCTTGGGCTTAGCCTATATCTTTTGCTCCATATTTATATAAATATTTGGCCCAATCCACAAAATTTCGAAACGCTTTTGCTCCATATTTATATAAATATTTGGCCCAATCCACAAAATTTCGAAACGCTAGGTTTTATAAGGGTTAATTTTGGCCTTTATAAAAAATTCGACTTTGGCTATCATCTTTATATAAATGTAAAGCCTTTGAACTTCATATAAATGTAAAGCCTTTGAACTTTAATAAAACCTTTTCTTCATTTAAATTCAAACTTTCGGCGATATAGCTTCCATAAAAAATTTGGCTACATTCACTGGAAAAAAAAAAAATTTGGCTACATTGAAGTTTAAAACCTTAGCTCAAAAGTACATAGAGCTAACATAGGTTTAAATCAATTTTTTTGCCACTTAAGAAGAATCCCTTTCCTCTTTTCCCCAAAATCTCTTTTCTTTTATTCATTTTTGCTGAAATTTTGACCCGAATATGCAACCATCAACTGAGAATTTCACTGAAAATTTTTGAGCTGAACTTCGGAGCTGAAAACTGACTCGGGGCTACTACAAACTGAAAAAATTCTTGAAACCAAGCTGAAAACTGAAACTGTACATGCAAAAACTTGCTGAAAAAGATGCTCATTGTGAGCTTATTCAAGCTAGCTACCTACTCTAGGATGCCAAACTTCTTTGCTCAATCAGATAACACAAAAATTTCAATAAAGCCACTCCAACAAATGGTCCCTCGACTGAAACATGCATTCAGTTCTTCCAAATAGAAAAAAGAACCCAGAAAATGGTAACTCAATCCTCATATTAAAAAATTATTTCTGCTCTTTCAATACAACTGCCACCTACTGCTCTAATGACTGCAACAAATCGGCCAAAGGATCTTGAAGGACATAAAACACTTCATGCTTGTAAGTGGAAAGAAAAAAGCAAGTCCCATTCTCAAGATAATTTTCAAATGGAAAAGAATCAGCATGCTTATCTCTCTTGTCATCCACCTCATTTATATTTAATCTTTCATGTAGCCCAATAAGACCAATATCACCTGCTGCATGCACTTCACTTCCTTGGATTTTTGAAATTTCCAAATATGAGCTCTAATCATCTACTTGTGTTTCAAGAGAAATATCACATAGATTTTTAAGAGAAACCGGGAAACAATTTCTTCTTGACACAATAATTCTAAAAATGCAAGGCATGAAGAGAGACATGACTGAGAAGACTGATCTTCTTCCTCATCAAATGAGATCGGACAAAATTGCTGCACATGTTCTACATCAAGGACATCGCCATCTTCACTTTCAATCAAAAGAGAACCTCCATTCTGAAAGTTTTCCCGGGTGTTATGACAACTAGCTTCTTCTATGGCTTCTTCCCCTTCCCTCACTTCAACAGAAACTTCAACTTGACTTTCAAAAGAATTCGAGAGCATTTCTTTCTTCAATGCCTAAATCAGAAAATGGATAAAGAGCAGAGACAACTGATTGGCTACTTTCATCACTAACTTGGTCACACAAAAAATGGCAAGAGGGCTGCAAACTTTCATCATATTTAGGCAAGGGCCTATGACTTTCAGCAGTATGTTGTCCTTCTTCTTTCACTATCACATGAGAAACTAGTGTCTGCTGGAGGGTGTCTTGAGTGTCATGGAATTTATGTTGCATTTCCTCTTTATAGAAGGGATTTTCATGCAACACTTCTAAAAGATCTTCATCCACAAACTCATCATTACCATACATGTTTTCCAAAACTTCAATGAGACCTTTAACATGCATCCAACAATCTTGAACTAGCAGCAAGGAAAGGTACTGATTTTTAAAATGCTCATGAAATACGGTGTGAATATCCTCAAGGGAACACAAACTTGCTAATGGTAATCCCTCATACCATGATCTTGCATTCTCTTCTAATGTTTCCATAAACATTTTCATCAAACAGTCCTCAGGAAAACCAATTCCAAGCTTATGTATATGCACATGAAATCTAATCAAATTAACAGCAGCATCATCTCCTTTCTGATCTTTAAATTTAGGTAAACAGGTTTGCCAATCTACTTTAGGAATAGGATTTGGAAAACCAGGGATGTGAGCTCTGTTCATGGGAGCATACCTTCTTGATAATGAAGCCATGTTGAAACACTGGAGCTGCAAATTATAATTGAAGACTAAGGAGACCAGCCTGTGAAACAATGAAACACTGGATTTATTTAATGTGGAGTCGCCATGAGACCTTCAACATCTCAATTCTGATATAAGATCACCGATATTCCCAGTGGAGTCACCTTCATACTGGAATTTTTCCAAGTGGAGTCTCCAGGTGAATGATACAACCTTCTCAATGTTTGACTGTTGTTCACCATCAACATTCAAATCTAAAATCTTTGTCGTTCTCCCAGGGATTATAAGACAATCGTTTCCCGGCAACAGCGCCAATTTGTTAACACCCAAAATGACCCCCTAGGTTGTGGGAGAAGGCAAGCTGGGGTAACCACTAACCACTTTAGATCTATGCTACTAACCCAACACAGTCTGAGAGGGCTCTGTCAACAAATATATAAAAGACTGGAAATATTCAATAAAATTGCAGCCATAAGGAATTTTCAGATTTGATAAAAGACTGAAAACAATAACTGATAAACACACATCCTCTTAGATTAAGATATTCTTTCAAAGCATACACAGGAGGTCAGATTCCTGTTGGAACAAATTGTTTACATTGCTTGGAGAGAAAATCATAAGAAACTATTGGGCAATGCAGTCAAAACATGAAACATAAAACAAATAACAGTGTTGCTGCATGAGATGTCTAAACAGAGGCATGGTAGCAACCAGCTAGTAGTCAAAGTGATTTTTAATTAGTTAAACAGAAGAGAAATGAACAATCCATTGATATAAGGCATACAATGATGAATTCTATACCAACTTTAGTAGAAAATGGTGGTGAATGCTTGAAATGAGAAGAACAGAGCATATTATTTATGAATTATGTCCTAATGCTACACTTATCCAAGCATGAGAGAAATATTACAAACTGGAATAACAAAGAAAGAGACACAAATTCAAATGGAAAAAAGAAAAGACAGACTACCAGACCAATTACACAGGAATCTCTGCAAAATCCAGCTTCAACACTGCAAATGTATTAGGGAAAATGCTTTCAAAACAGAGCCTAGCTCCCCCAAGCCTCAGCCAAAATGATTTTCCAACCTATTCTTCTTCTATTACATTGCATTTATAGATCTATTTTGTCCCTAGGGTCGAGCTATCTCAATAGGAAGCTGTTACAACCATATGGACACCTGGACAAGAAGATTCAACAACCTGGGAGTCGGCCACAACAACTTTTTACCCAATTTTGGCCGTGCACTACTCAAAACTGCCTCTCGGTTCCACAACTGTATATCTCAAACGGTGATAGCTGTGTAAAAATTGAAAGCGTTTTTGTATACTGGACCATGCTGAAGAAAAACCTCTTTCAGTTTCCTCAGATTTGACTCCAGTTGGCCGGGATCTATTCTGGAAGTTGATGACTCATGCAGAAAACATGGATTCTGGAAAATTACCCTGTGAAAAACCCTTCGGTTCTCCCAAACCATGACACCTGTGTAAATTCTGAGAGAGATTATTGTATACTTCTTTGTTATGGAGAAAAAACTCTCTCGGTTTGTCAAAATTCCTCCTGGTTTGGTGCAGATAGCTTCTGCAAAACGATGACTAAGACAATCATTTTCGTTAAAAACAAGCTCGCTCTTCATATAAAAATTACATTGAATTTTGAATTTGGCTTTTCCTCTTGCAATTTGAATTTTGGGATTTAGGTGCTGACGTGGTGGGTGTATCAATTGACAGGTAAACCTCCTACGTAGTGGGTTTTAACTTAGCACAAATCTGGTGCTAACACATTCTTCTAGGTACATCGGGGCTCATGCCTAGTACGTAAGTCACTTGTGTGTTTCTGAGTCCACGCTCAACACACCACATAAGTCAATATGTAAAATCATAGTCTGCACAATAAGTAACAAAAGGTCATCTCAGTATATTAGGGCTTGTACCCAAATCATATTCTAAAGAACATAAACACAACATTAGGGCCTTCTCGCATAGTCATATACTCAATAAAGAAGTCAGTCAGGGTCCATGCCCAATGTGTCAATATATATATATATAAAAGAATAAATCACATGTGCTAGGTCTCATGCCCAATACTCAAAATAAATCATATGTGTTGGGGCCATGGCCCAATATAACAATAGAAATAGTTAGTCAAAAATTCGAGATATTACATCCCTCCCCGCTTAGAAGCAACATCGTCCCGGTGTTTTTAGGGACTAGGAATGAGGTCATGAAACAATGCAAGGTATGCCACTTTCATGGAGGTCTCATTTTCCCAAGTAGCCTCATTTGATCCAAAGTGCCTCCTTTGCACTTTTAGCTGAGTGATGGTCCTCCTCCTCAATTGCACCTCTCTTTTATCCAGGATGTGGACTGGTTCCGGTGTGAACTCCCCTTCAGGCTCCACCTGTAATAAGGACCAGTCAATAACATGTTTAGTATCGTATACATATTTATTTAATAATGAACAATGAAAAACATTATGAACTTTTATATGAGATGGTAAGTCTAATTCATAAGCCACTGGGCCCTTCTTGGCCAGTATTTCAAAAGGTCCACAAAACCTTGGGGCTAGTTTACCGCAACATCCTAAGCTCAACGAGCTTCGTTTTTTCTTTATTTTTAGAAACACATGTTCGCTGACTTGGTAGTCTTTGTCTTTTCTTTTCTTGTCTGCATAACTATTTTGGCGGTCTTGTGCTTCTTTCAAGTTCAGTTGTACCTTGGAGACTAGTTGTTCCAAGTCTTTTAGTAGGTCGGGTCCTAACATAAGTCTGTCTACCAAACTATCCCAAGTCACGGGTGTCCGACATTTCCTGCCGTAGAGTACCTCGAAAGGGCTCATTTTGGCCGAGGTTTGATAACCGTTGTTGTATGCAAACTCTGCGAGGTGTAAATAATCTTCCCACTTCGTGGGGTTGTTCATCACATACATCCTCAGCATGTCCTCAAGGATTTGGTTTACTCGTTCCGTATGTCCATCAGTTTGGGGATGGTACGTGGTAATGAACTGTAACTATGTCTCCAAACTGGAGAGCAATGCTCTCCAGAAGTTGATAGTGAACTTCATGTCTCGATCGGAAATGATTGCCTTGGGTATCCCATGCAATCGAAATATATCCTTTAAGAATATGTCTGCGATGTGTACAACTTTGTAGGTAGATTTCACTGGTATGAAATGGGCTGCTTTAGACAGCTTGTCTACTACTACAAATATGGAGTCATTTTGTTTCTTATTCTTGGGTAAGCCCGTAATGAAGTCCGTACTTATTACCTCCCACTTCCATTCCGGAATGGGTAAAGTTTGAAGTAATTCGGAGGGGTGTTGGTGTTCTGCTTTGACCAGTTGGCACTCTTGACATTTCGCGATGAACATGGCGATGTCAACTTTCAACTTAGGCCAAAAGTAATGTTTATTTACCGCCAATATCATCTTTTGATATCCGGGATGTCCTGAATAGGGTTTCTAATGGAATTCGGTGAGAATGTTTGACCTAAGGTCTCCACTCTCTGGGACATAAAGTCGATTTTTCGACCATAGTAGTCCCGACTCGTCTATCTTATACTCTTTTTGTTGTTGGAATAGTCTATCCTCCTAGATATTTGCAAGGATTTCCGTGTAGTAATGGTCAGTCCTACATGACGTTCGAATCTTGTGGTGTAAATCTGAGTCGGTTTGACTCACCGTGACCTCGTAAAGCATATGTGCTCTCCGGCTCAAGGCGTCCGCAATATTGTTTTCCTTTCCCTTAATATGATTTAGTTCGAAATGGTACTCACTAAGGAAGGATAACCATCTGGCCTGCCTAGTGTTTAGGTCGGGTTGGTCGAAAATATATTTCAAACTCATGTTATCCGTCATGAATAGGAATTTCTTTCCCATAAGGTAATGCGCCACATCTTTAGTGCATGGATGATGGCGGCTAGCTCGAGATCGTGCATAGGTTAGTTTTGCTCGTGTTCTTTTAATTTCCTTGATTCGTAGTAGATGGCAAAGTTATCTTGCATAAGGACTCTCTCGAGTCCCTCCTTGCTTGCGTCTGTGCAAACAACAAAGTCCCCATTGGGGTCTGCAATTCGTAAGATTGGTGCACGAACCAGTAGTTGCTTCAACTTTTGAAAGATTTCTTCGCACTTAGTTGTCCAGATAAACTTGTTTTTCTTCTTATGCAAGGCAGTCATAGGACATGCGATTCGTGAGAAGTTCTCAATGAACATCTGATAGTATCCGGATAGACCCAAGAATGATCTTATGTCAAAAACACACGTAGGTGTGGGCCATTCTTCGATAGCCTTTACCTTTTCGGGATCGACGGCTATCCCCTTCTTGAAAATTATATGTCCTAAGTATTGAATCTGGGGTTTGTAGGAATCGCACTTGCTAAACTTAGCGTACAGTTGGTGTTCCCGTAGTATACATAAAACAATTCAGAGGTGTTCCTCATGTTCTACTTCGTTCTTGGAGTTGATCAAAATGTCGTCAATAAAGACTAGAAAAAATTTATCGAGGTATTTACTAAAGATGTTTTTCATCACGCACATAAAGTTTTTCGGTGCGTTCGTCAACCCAAAGGGCATCACTACGAACTCATAGTGGCCGTAACAAGTTTGAAAAGCGGTTTTGTTGATATCCTCATCACGGATTCTCATGTGATGGTATCCGGATCGTAAGTCGATCTTTGAGAAGATATTCACTCCTATGACTTAGTCAAACAAGTCGTTGATTCTAGGGAGTGGGTAGCGGTTCTTAATGGTCATTTTATTGAGTTGGCGGTAGTCAATGCACATCCGCATTATTCCGTCCTTCTTCTTGACGAAGAGTGTTGGTGCTTCCCAGGGGGACACACTTGGTCGTATGTACCCTTTGCCGATTAGTTCTTGTAACTGAAGCCTGAGTTCCACCAATTCTGGTGTGCTCATGTGGTAAGGAGCTTTGAAAGTTGGTACTGACCCGGGTGTTAGTTCGATGGAAAAGTCTAAGTCTTATTTGGGTGGTAATCCTGGTATTTCTTTGGGAAATACATCTTCGAACTCTATGAGAACTAGGAAGTCTTAGATATTCTGTTCTCTATCATTTTTTATGTTTTGGATATTTATGGAAAAGAGTTTACAACCTTTCCTGATACACTTCTTTTCTTGTAAGGTGGAGATCTGTCTTATAGACACTTTCTTAGGGATACCCTGAATCGTCCTTTGATTCCCTTGGTCATCTCTGTAGAGTAAGGACCTTTTTAAGCAGTCAAGTAAGACATGGTGTTCTTCAAACCAATCCATGCCGATAAGTACATCGTACAATCCTAGGGGTAGAATGTTTAATTCTAACCTATTTGGAAAACTGTTTAAGTCTATCTCACAAGTTTTGACTAACTCGGAGACCTTTCGTTTAGTACCGGTGGCTAGTTGTACCAACCACGGTTTCTCGTGATGCTCTCGGTTCAACTTAAAGGTGTCCACTATATTAGGGGAGATATAACTTCGGCATGCACCTGGATCTATTAAAACTAAAATGGTTTTGTTTGAGATCTTACCCTCAATTTCAACCATGGTGGCCTGGTGATCTTCCTGTCGGCCATCAAGAGCGGCATAAATCCTGGGTGTCTTTGCCATGTCTCCTATAGTAGGTTCTGCTTGGAATTTGTGTAAAAATCCATCCATTTTGTTGGGGCAGTCTCTGTAGTAATGGGTCCCTTGGCATTTCCAACAAGAAACAGTTGGTGGGACATCTTTTGTCCCTTTGTTGAAATCTGGCCTATTGACAGGTGGTGGAGGTGCACTTGGTCGTGCTTGAGGTCAGTTGAAGCCTCTATTAGGTGGAAAACTGTTGTTATGTTTTCGGTAAGGTGGATGTCTAAAACCTGTTCTGCAGTTATCTGAGAAGGTTCTGAACCTATCTTTGTTTCTGTTGATGTTATCGTTCCTTGGTTGTCCGTGCTCATAACACAGTCTTGCTTTATGTAAGGTCACATCAAGGGTTTTGGGCATGTCAAACTCTATCTTTTCTCTAAAGTTCGGTGGCATACCTCCCAAGAATTGTTGTATCTTGACCTTTTCATCTTTGATGTATGGAACATAGTGCAGCAAGTCTAAATATCTATTTATGAATGCCTCCATGGTTAGGGAGCCCATTTTCAACTCATGAAATTTCTTAATTTTCTTGTCAAAGAATCTTTCAGACATATATTTGTCCTGGAATATTCTACTGAAAGTATCCCAGGTTATGTCTCTTAGTTCTTGTCCTTTGGTGTGTTTCAAGTCCCGCCACCATCTGGCTGCTTTACCATTCAGGTTGTATATGGCTAGTCGGGCTTGCATTTCACTGGAGTAGTTATGAACTTTGAAATACTTATTCATCCCTAGCAGCCACTCCTCAGTGTTGGGTATGTTATATCTCTTCACATGGTCGCTGCGTGTACAACACGATCCCCTCCCCACTAGTGATTCGCCTACGTCGAGCGCGTTCGGAGGGGAGGGTTAGAGGGGGGGGTAGCCCGACAGGGCCCACCCCCTTCGTTTCGGACCGTTAGGTTCCGAAACGACACGGAGGGGGCCGTTAGGCCCTCGGAGTCCGTGCGGAGCGCAAAATTTTTTGGGTTGCTTTTTGCTTTTTCATGATTTTCTACCCATTGTACTCTATCTAATCCCGGTAAAAGGGATTAGGGTTGTAACCTAATTTCGGGTAAACGAATTAGGGTTTTAGATGCCGCGGAATACCATTTATTGTATTGTACATGGTTAAATAAACATATAATGAAAAGGAGCAGTGCGGCTCTAAGTTTTGCTGGTTTTTTCTCGGTTAAGGGTTTCCAGGTGAAAATCTCAGTGTTATGTGTGTGCCATTGTGTATTCTCTGTTAATGCTTAAGAATCAATATACATTTGTATTTCACTGTTAAGGTTTAAAACTTACACTCAGCCTTCTCCCCAGAATTAATATCTCCGTCATAAGTTGGGCTTTTATCTTCCTGAATTCTCCTTGCAAACTGTCGTCACTCTTCCTCCTTTTCTTGCAAGGAGCTGGTGAACTGTCATTGTTGGAAGAGCTCTTACAATCCTCCTCCATTGATTCTGGCATGTGTTCTTCCTGCTCTTCTCCCTTACAACTGGCAGATTTCTTTGTGTGACAGTTTCCCTTTTAAAAAGTTTTGAATGAGAGTGTAGGTTGTCCATGGGGCTTTTCCCCTGTCAAGCTTTGAAGTAAAGCTTCATTTATAGCTTGCTGCTCTCTTCTTTCTTGCATATTATCATCTCTGAAACTTTGGAATTATGCTTGTAGATTTTGCATAGATTTCATCAAATCTAAGTTTAGTTCCACCACCACTTCTTGCTCTCGTGGTGGTGAGTTCAGATTTCCATGTATGCTGCTGCCCTGTTCTGCATCCATTTTCAGACAATGACTGTACCTGAAAAGTTATATAAGTATTAAGAGCAAAAGAATATGTTAGTTTATTTTCACATAAAAAAAGAAAAATTAAATGTATATTTCTGTTTACTGAGTATCGGCAGTGGATGTTCTTTTTCGTAATGAGCCCAATAGGTCACTTAGCTTTGTAACTGGGCTCTAATACCACTTGTAATATCCCTAAAATAGTGTAAATTTAAAAAAATTCTGCGAATGTAATAAAAGCTATTTTAAAGGTGATGATTTGTAAATTAACTTCAGCACTGAATAAAATAAGATATGCATCGATACTTATTTTATGGAAATCAAGAATTTAAGTTTCTTTTCCTAAGTAATTAAGTTTCACTAACTAACAATCTTTGGATCTGCGGAAGCGATGTGTAGGGTAGATTAATATAATTTTGTTCCAAGTGTGCACTTGCTAGAGTAATTATAAAATCACTTCTTACTTACTATTTAAGAACTCAAGTGCATATTTATAAATGTATGAATATTAACTTTTGGCGAGATGGACCTTCGATGAAGAAATTGTGAGGCCCAAGAGGGAACATTGATGTTTCAAAAAGAAGAAATACCCCTTCGGCAGGGCTGCCGAGAGGTAAGGTGCAAGTGTTGGAACTTCTGACTTACTTAGCGAATTCCGCTAATGCGTTTTATCGTAACTCTGTTTTGCAGGTGTGCTTTTGAAGGCATCTACCTTGGATTCTAAATCATATTCCTAACAATTATTTAAGCCCTACATTTGTAAGGGTTGAAGAGTTGGCCCATTGAAATATTTGTTGGACTTGGCAATACTTGTGGGCACTTGAAATAATACTTATGGGTTTGAAATACTTGTTAGTCATGTAATACTCATGATCCTTGCAATACTTGTTGATCATCACTATGGAAACGAATGGCTCTCATACTATAGAGAACAGGTTGATATCGAAATAATTTGGGTGTTGGTGGTGACATTAAATGCAATAATACGAAACCACATGGTTTGCTGCCAGCTTTGCATAAGGGTTTACTTGGTTTTTACACCAGCGAAAAATCGTATTCTTAGTTCATTTGGATTTGGTCACTGCTTGGTGCGTTTGAGGAGTCTGTGCTCTAACCTGAGATTTTCTCGTGGTTAGAGCACCTGTGTATTGCTTGCTTGAAGTCGCAAACGAGGATGAATGCAACAAGTAATGGCATGCCTTTCGTTTCCGCTCTTTTCCTACTGTTTTATCTAGCATGAAATTTATTATCCCTGGAGTTTAACCTTGTAGTGATACGGTTGATGGAAGGTGGTTTATGTTGCCTCTCTGCGTGGGTTGCTACCAGGTGGTCATTACCTTTGGCGTTTAGATGGCTTAGGAAAGAAAATGGTAAGTTCAGGTTTTCCAAACCCTTACTCCCGCTTCTCACCTCTCTGGAGGGTGTGTCATTTTATGAATTGGGATTTCATGTTGCCCTTGGGCTCACTGTAATGTATTTAAGAAATCCTGAGGGGGTCTCCATTGGCTTGCCCAGTTAAAGTTTGTGTTGCTTGTTTTATAAAGGAGGATAACCCTAGAGGTTTTTTGTACTAGATGTAATGGCTTTGACCATTCTGGTTGTATGAAAATTATAAACCTCTTTTAAATGAGTTATGAGCTATTGATGTATAAATTTGGGGTTTGGGAGTCATTACAATGACTTGCGTTTTCTATTGATCCTCGAACATGTGTTTATGAAATGTAATGAGCAATGTGGAATCTCTGCATTTTCTTTATGAAGTTTTAAAAGGTTTAATAATTTCTCTATCCCCGATGTTTGGATATTGTTGTTATTTAGGTTGAAGACCTTTGGTTGAGTATCGTAGTTCTGTTATTTCTCTGAAATGTTTAACTGTTTATTAAAGGATGCATTGATAGGAAAAATCGTAACTCTTCAGTTGGCTCAACCATATGTCTAAGAATTTTAGTCTCTGGTTCTTACTGTTGCGTTTTCTGGTAGTTGTAATAACTAGAAAGGGTTTAATGAAGAGACTATCAGGAGATTCGATCCTTGTTCTGCGATTGTATTTAAGGAACGACTATACTGTTGCTAAATGATACCGTATGTTTGGTTGGTTGTGGATTATGGCCTTGTGTCACTCTCCAGGCTTCTGGTTGAGATTTAATCTTGGTAGAATACTCCTTCGTTTTGAGTGGAGTCATAACCCTAGCAGTCGGCTATTTTGATTGCTTGAAAGAAAAAGGGATTCTGTATGCTAAAATTATACTGTTGGCGATTTGTTTATGGCCAAGAAATAATCCTAGGGAAGTTAATGGGATTCGATGCCTCAAATAAAGAACAAGCTCATTGTGTGATAAAATAGAAAAATGGCCTGAGTCTACGAATGAAATCTTTATCCCTTGAAGTGCCTGTTGCATTTTTGTGTAGTGAATTAATTATTGGCTGGAATTGTAACTAAGAGTTTTGGTGAATTCGCTAATGTTTGAAAGGCTTGTCTACTGTAATACACTTTCTTTTTACTACTGTGCAATGTGTTTGAAAAGGCTTCGGGAGAAAGATAAATGTAAATCAGTATTTCCTTTTCTTTTAAAGAACAAATCTCTAATAAGACTGCGTCATCAGTTTCCTAGGTTATATAAAAGAACTAACAGAACTGGAAGACATGAATGTGGTACTAGCAACATCCTACATAAGTAATGTTGCAAGAAAGAAAAAGCATTCTGATGTTTAAAAAATTGATACGGTAAGGACTCTAGGTTTTAAGGTTTGCCTTGATGTCTAGCACAGGCTAGTTTGACTAGACCTGCTAGACATTCTGCTGGTTTCTAAGTTATAATTTTCTGAGGTTAATAAAATTTCTGGGCATGCAGTTCTACCTTTAAAATGAAATTAACCCAGGAGCCTATGCCCTGAAGGCCCTTGCTTCAAAAAGAGAAGTAATGCTGTAAATATTTAGGGAAATCAATACTTTAATAGCAAGCCTAATTAAATGCCTAGCTGCCAACATAACTTGAAATAGTTGGTTTAATAATTCATACCTGGTTGTCTTGTGGCTTGCTCCTCTACTGTAGTAACCTGCACACTCAAACAACAATTAATGGAAAAACTATTATGCTTAGCTGAACTGTTAGAATGATTCCTTAATTGGATAACTTTGGGACTACCATGTTCCTCCCAACCATGATCCTACAGCTGTTCCTAGTTCTGTATGGATCCCCTCGAGCTGGATTCCAACATGCAAAATAGATAGAGGTCATAGGTTTATTCTTGGTCTAGATCTGGAAACTTATGTGGACTGCTTCACTTCTTGAAGCAGAAAATTCTCTTTGATTACCATAAGAGAATGATAATGAAAAAGATGATGCCCAACCTTGGGAATCTGCCTTCTTTTGTAGGGGAGTCTTGAATTATGACTGTTGGAATAATTAGCTTCTTTAAATTAAATAATTAATATTTAAAAGGTATTATTTAATAAATATATAGTCCTCTTGAACTAGGACTTTTCAATTGTTTTAACTATAAGTGATTTTTTATTTAATCTTTTCATAATAATTATAATAACAATAATTATATTTCAACTTGACTCTTAATACATTAAAATAATGCATAAACTATATAAAATATATATATTTCATAAGTAAATAATAATAACAACATTATTATTAAATCTCTTAATAATAATATTAGCCTTGAGGCCTTTATGCATGTTAACCATAGAAGACTACTATTAATAAATCCATGCTTTAAGTGGTGGTAATTATCCTTTATTTAATTATGTATCTTCACATGATACTTCTTTTAACTTTTAAAGGGAAGGTCCAATTCTTTGGACAGTCTTTTGGTAAACTTGGATAGGCACCTCTAGTCTCTCTCTTTGCATGTCGGATTCCCTCATTTAACATAGTAGTTCTCGCAGTACTTGATGATAGATAGCAGAAGATTCATTTAGTGAGTTCGAATAATTGTAATGAAAGATAGAAGTGCTATTCAGAGTCTTTTGACTCAACACCTTTGAGATCTACTAACCCTGAGTGCTCTTCAGAGCCTTTTAACTCAACACTCTCACATGGGTGTTACGCTAGTGCAATTCTAGAGCCTCTACTCAACACTAGTGCTAGAATGTGGTTGTGAGGCACATCTAGAATATTTAAGTGGCCTCGGATCCGATATTCGTTTATCAATCTTGGAGTGCTCCAGGGATTATGCCCAACACTCAATGTATATCTGGGCTTACTCCATGTACATAAACATTCTTCTGGGTACATCAAGGCTCATGCCCAGTACATAGGTCACTTGTGTGTTTCTGAGTCCACACTCAACACACCACATAAGTCAATATGTAAAATCATAGTTTGCACAATAAGTAAAAAAAGGTCATCTCATTATATTAGGGCTTGTACCCACATCATTTGCTAAAGAACATAAACACAACATTAGGGCCTTCTCGCCCAGTCATATACTCAATAAAGAAGTCAGTCGAGGTTCATGCCCAATGTGTCAATATATATATATATATATATAAGAATAAATCACATGTGCTAGGGCTCATGTCCAATACTCAAAATAAATCATATGTGCTCGAGTCGTGGCCCAATATAACAACGGAAATAGTTAGTCCAAAATTCAAGATATTACAGTAAGGGAGTGTGCAATTTTTGGACATTGGGGTCAAATTTCCAAAATCGTCCACCGGGCACTTGTGGCTAGTGTTCCCAGCCGGAACCTACCTAGACACACTTGCAGGACTCCCCAGAACCAGGTTTTGCTACATGGTTGGAGTTCTATGCCCCCAGCAGGTATCCAGTAGGTGTCCCTGAAGGCCTTTTGGATGCGAGACGGAATGAGCCATAGAATGAATACCATGGCTCGGATCGACAAACCATCGACTCTGTTGGATTCAAGATGTCGGGATAGTGCTAGGGATGCTCATCTCCTCCGATCTGGTGACCCCGGTGTCACCTTGTAGTTCCATCTTGGAAACTAGGGTTTTGCTTAGTAAGGGAGTGTGCAATTTTTGCACATTGTGGTCAACTTTGGAAAATCATCCACTGGCCACTTGTGGCTAGTGTTCCCAGCCGGAACCTCCCTAGACACACTTGTAGGAATCCCCGAAACTAGGTTTTGCTGCACGGTTGGAATTCTATGCCCCAGGCAGGTATCCAGCAGGTGTCCTTGAAGGCCTTTTGGATGCGAGACAGAACGAGCCATAGAATGAAGACCGTGGCTCAGATCGATGAACCGTTGACTTTGTTGGATTCAGGACGTCCGAATAGTGCTTGGGCTGCCCCTCTCCTTCGGTTCGGTGGCCCGAGTGTCACCTTGTAGGTCCATCTTGTAAACTGGGGTTTTGCTCAGTAAGGGAGTGTGCAATTTTTGCACATTGGGGTCAACTTTGGAAAATCATCCACCGGGCACTTGTGGTGATGATGATGATGATGGTGATGATTATGGTGATGGTGATGAAGATGATGATGATGAGGAGGATGGTGATGAGGATGGAGATGGTGATGAGGGACCTAGAGATGACAATGATGATGAAGATGGTGATGATGACGAAGATGGTGATGATGATGAAGGCGTTGATGATGATGGTGATAGTGATGAATATGATGATGATGATGATGAATATGGTGATGATGATGGAGATGGTGATGAGGGACCTCCAAAAACTCAAGCATTAACATCGGTGAGGTAGGTCTAAAGCCTCCCTCAAGGACATTTCCAACCATTAGGTGACAATGATGAACATGTTAGTGCTACTCAATTAGATGATGAAGTAGATCAAGACAACATGGAAGTTGTTGCATCACATGAACCACACACATATTCCCTAGAACCGATTCAAAATGACACTATTGAATTGAATGTGATTGAAAGTTGTCAAGTGGCAAGAAGCCTCAATGAACAAATGACATTTCAAAGCCAAAAACCCTAGCATGAATGGTTATCATAAGCCATGATGAATATGAATATGAATTTTGTTACTAACGCTAATGAAAAAAACCTTAACATGCCCTCGTTGCCAACATATTTGAACAACAATGAAATTATCCATTATTATGTGGTTGAAGGAAATGAAGAACCAACTCAAGAAGCCAATGAAAAAGAATCATAGCTCCCAAATGATCCTCATATTCATCCAAGTACTAGACCAATATTGAAACAATTCCTAAAGCTCCAAACTGAGAGAGTGGTAGAGAAAATGGGGGCAATATCTAGCTTTGGGTGCTGCGGGCATCTTGGTAAGACCTAGGGTTTGAGGATCGAAATTCCAAGATAGACATGTAGACTTGTATTCTATAAGTTGATTTCTCTAGTGGTGTACTTGTGTGATGTGACAAACCCTTCTAATAGTGATCCTATCCCACTTGGAGTCCAAATACCCCCTATTGAGGGTAGGTATGGTGGTTCACGAATTCTAGGGCTAGATTAGGTTAATAGGGCTAGATTAGGTTAATAGGGATAGATTAGGTTTCTAGGATTCTAGATTAGTTTATGAGGGTTAAATTAGTGTTTCTAGGGTTAGTTTAGATTTCTAGGATTTCTAGGGCTAGATTATGTTTGTAGGGTTATATTAGTGCTTCTAGGGTTAATCATGCATGAATAAACAATCACATGGCTATAAATCATAACTCAAACATCAAATAAGTGATATAAGATAATGATATCAAATAAAATATCTAACATGAATAACATTAATCGTGCATGAATAAACAATCACATGGCTATACTATGTACCTCTATCAATTAGGACTTATGGATCCTCTCGATTTTTTATTGTCTCGAACAACCTCTCATGCTCCGCATGAGGTGGTAAGTAGTATATCTTATTTGATGACTTCATTGACATTGTGTGTATTTGGATGTTTGTACCCATGATCAAGTGCGTAAAGTGATACACCCGTGACCCTGGTCTATAATCTGTGTATGTGTAGCCATTGCTCTTTGGTCCCTTTCCATCCACTGTAAGATATTCCCCCTGAACAACCATCGATCCAGTCGGAAAGGTAATGCCTTCCCTATTCGTTAATGATGCGAGGAGGGTTTGCTTCCCCTGCATGCATTGTGCCAACCAATAATTCGTCCTAATTGCACTTTCTGTCAGGGTGACAACTATGTAGATGTGTCCTGCAAAAATGCATTTTAAGGTCATATTCCAACAAGTAGTGGTTTGATAACTTGGATAATTACAAAAAAAAGGAGGGAACCGGGATATGCATGCAGAAATGTTTATCTGGCTATACAAGATTAGATATATGATCATATTCATTCGAAATAGAGGACTGGCCTTCCTCTAACTGGATTGTTTCAACAACTGCACATGGGTCCACTGCAAGTGATAATTGATCCCATTCATCAACCCAATCCATTGATTCGCACTCATCCCACTCACAACTGCTGCAAGACCCACAAAAGCAAGCAAGTTTTGGCGTCCATATTTCAAATAAGGGGTTGTTTGAGCTTTGAACCGAATGAAATCCACAAGTGCCTTGCACAGTACTACAACTATAAGAATGTGATCGATCTATATCGACTACATTCTAGAAATTTCTGACAACATGTCCTCTAGATGTTGGTATGTGTTGCTATGTGGTTCGATCTGACATTTTTTCTTTGCACCATCGAACTGTGGATTCAGCATTCTGAATATGAGGACCTCCCATGCACCTCATCTGCTCCCTTTGTAGGGCCGTTTTGAGACATGCTCCAGCCCCGTTGTTCTCTCCCTTTCCATGCCCGGTCTCAAAATAGTTCCATACATACAGCACATCATAAGTCTTGTGCAAAATACTCAACCACTAGAAAACACGTGCATTTTTTAACTGGCCTACACAACCATCTGACCATATCCAATGCTGATCCATCTTTATACCTCTCTCCTTCAGTTGATCATAGAAAATTTTGAAGCAATGCTGCACATAATGCAGGTCATGGCACCTGTCGTCACTGATGTAGAAGTTGGTCTCTTTCAATATTATCCTCATGTCGTTGTTGCTCTCTGGAGCGTGCTTGTACATGATATGGACCATTATGCTAACTTGGTCTGAATGGTTGTATTAACTTTGAATCTCATTATGTGGCTGTAGGGTGTATTTTTCCGCAAAGTCCACAACCGACAATATTGTGCCCTTGGGAAAGGTGTTCCTGCACTATCTGTATTGTTCATCCTGCCATCGTGCTACATGGATGTGTTGTACATAATGCTCGGTCTTTTGGTAGAATTCCTTCATGAATTTGTAGATTTGTACTTGGTGCCACAAAATCAAGGGCATTAATACAAAGTGACATTTTCAATCTAAATATATATGTACAAATACAACATGTACAGTATGAAAGTATGCAAACTTAGATTACCTGTGACTTCACCAATGCAATTTTTTTGCTTTCCTTCGAACTATCTACTTGATAGGTTATGTACTGGAAGTTCTGCATTTCTACTGACATCCTCCCAAATTCATGCTCCGCGTTTGCGTGGATGCAGCGACTCAATAATGAAAATCCACTGCAACTGGAACATGTCCCATATAAACATGATCTTTTATACTATTTTTGTCCTTCAGGTCTTCGACACATTATGCTATGTATAAACTCTCTAGATGCATTTGGTGGTTGTAACAATGGGAAATCCTGCACAATGTTAGTATGCAAACCACAAAATATATGTCTATATGTATCATAATAGTACTCAAATTCTACACGGTATCTACAATAACATGTATTGCAATCAATGGAAATTATAACATACCAGGGTTTGCATTTTTCAAAGGACCTTTGGCCCAAATTCAATTGTGTGTGCTCATTCTTGAACCTCTCATAGAGTTTTGTTTGTGTCGTGTCAAGGAAGCGCTTGACATGGGGTTCACCCCCCCCTAACACCTTTTCTCAACTTTAAAACATCTCTTTGATTAGATGGTGGTCTAGTGTTATCATGCCAAAACGTTTGCACTAGTTCTTTAACAGAATCCATGAGCTTCATGTCTGATCAAGGTAACCTACCAAGAAAGGCCCAACAATCTTATTGGCCTGAGGTCTCAAGTTTTTCTCTAATGGAAGAATACTTTTGAAGAGTCTTTCTATCTACTTTAAATATTTTACATTTGTGTGATAGTAGGCGACATTTCCGTGTGGATTTTTCTACAATCGATTCCAACAGTACATGACGGCCGCATTAAAATATTTTGTACGAGAAGTTTTTCCAATCAAATTAAATGCAAATTGTAGATTTCTAACAACATGATTGTTGGCCTCTGAACTTCTAACTACCTTTATGCCCAAAATTCTCTTAACATGAGCTAGACAATGTGATTTTAACAAAGCAAGAAATAATTGACATTTTGTTACATCAGTTTTCGATTCAAAAAAATATTTGATTATCTTGCTACAATGGAAATCAATAGTGCGTTTGGGAATCTTACCTTCAAGTCCTAAAAATGAACTTTCATCCACATGAATACGTCTAGGAGTTCTTCATCGTCCGGTTGATAGTCGAGGCAAGGGAGTTGGCAAGGAAGTACGAGTCTCGACAATGGTTTGTTGTGGCCCTTTGTTCACAAATTGGTCATGCAAGGGAGTGTGTTCGCCATGTGTGTGCACTTCTTGGGGAGGTTTCCAGTTAAGAACTTGTTCAACATCCATCCCTTCATACTCGACATCAGACAAGATTTGATTGACTTCAACCACTTCATCATTGCTTGTTGATGGATCTAAGGCACTAACATTTTGATTTCTATGGTTTTGCATGTACAACCTAGCATTTTCTCTTATCTCATGGGCCTTTTCAGGGGGTAGCCGCGTCCTTCTAGACTTTCTTTTATTATTACGTCTGTTGCCTATATTCAATGCATTTTTTGGAAAAACAAAAATATCACCCCTGCAAGAATGAACAACAAACAAGATATTAAAACTCAATGTGCATGATTATTAAAGCTCGATGTAGCAATTGATTATGTACAACATCTAGTGAGAATGTTTTCATATAATCTTAAAAGCTCATACTCACTTCATTTTCATGGTATGGATGAGGGAAAATAGCCCCAAAAGGCTAAGCATTTTCAATTATTTAGGTGTTTGTGTGAGTTGTTGTAGTGAAACAATGAGGAATTCAACAAATGTTTGTCTACTAGATGGAGGAATGTGATTATGAAATGTTATTGGTGGTCATGCAAGTAATTTTTTTTTATTATCTTCATGAAAGGTTGAAAGCACTACTTGGTGCATGTTGTAGTTTTTTTTATAAGATGTTTTTATTTTCTATGTTGAAGATTAAGAAGACTAAAATAGATCTATCATACAATTCATGAGGAAAAAAAAAATAGATGCCATTCAAACAAGTGAAGGAAGACTAAAATACAATTAACAAGATAAAATTGTCACCATACCTCAAGGATTATGATTGCTCTTTGCTTCAAATGTAAAATGCTCCTTTGATGTGTCCACTATATGTAAGAAGAGTTCGTGTGTGTCCAAGTAGCATGAGAATTCAATCCAAGGAGCCAAATAGAGTCCAATTGTTGTGTATTCACTCAAACGATCCAAATAGAGCCCAAGAGGTGTGTATTCAATCCAAATAGCCAAATAGAGCCCAAGAGGTGTGTATTCAATCCAAATAGCCAAATAGAGCCCCAAATGTTGTGTATTCTATCCAAATGGTCAAGGAAGCACCAAATGGTGATTGAATTCAACATAAAATGGTGATCTTGTCGGACTGTGCGTGAAAAGAGCCAACAAAACGCGATGAAGCAGGGAGAAATTGTAGGAGAAAAGTGCGGGTGTTTTTCTAAATTTCATCTTCAGCAGGGACGCGCACGCACCAAGGAGTGCGTGCGCGCTTCTAGTGCGTGTGCACTTCTAGCACGTGTGCACCTCTGCTGAATGTTTTATAGTTCGTTGGGTAACATTCACTGCATTAATTACCCAACAAATGTAAATGTGTCAGTTTATTCCTAGAGCCCCTCCCCCATAAAAGCCTTTAGGCCCTATTCTAACCCATAATCCCTAAGTGCATTTAGGTGCTTCTAGGTGTTTAGGGGTGATGATGGAGATTTTGATGAGGAAGGGGGAGATGACAATGAAGATGAGGAGGAGGATGTAGATGATGATGATGCAGATGATGATGATGATGATGGTGAAGATGATGATGATGATGATGATGATGATGATGATGATGATGATGATGAATATGTCAAGATGATGATGACGATGGTAATGAGGACATGGTGATGAAGATGATGATGATGAGGAAGGGGGATATTACAATGAAGATGAGGAGGATGATGCAGATGATGATGATGATGGTGAAGATGATGATGATGATGATGATGATGATGATGATGAATATGTCAAGATGATGATGACAATGTTGATGAGGACATGGTGATTATGATGGTGATGGTGATGATGATGATGATGACGAAGATGATGATCATGATCATGATCATGATCATGAACATTATTAGGATGATGATGACTAATGGAGATGATGATGATGATGATGATGACGAATATGCAACACATCATCCTCATCATCATGATCATCTTCATCATCATATTCATCATCATCCACAACATGATCATCATCACCATATTCATCGTCATCATCATCATCATCATCATCATCATCATCTTCATCATCATCTTCATCATCATCCACAACATGATCATCATCACCATCTTCATCGTCATCATCATCATCATCATTGTGAGGACGAGGATGATGATGATGATGATGATGACTAATGGAGATGATGATGATGATGATGATGATGATGATGATGAATATGAATCACATCATCCTCATCATCGTGATCATCTTCATCATCATCTTCATCATCATCAACATCATCATCATCATCTTCATCATCATCAACACCATCATCATCATCATCAACTTCATCATCATCATCACCATCATCATCATCATCATCATCATCATCATCATTGTGAGGACGAGGATGATGATGATGATGATGGTGATGATGATGATGATGATGATGATGATGACGACGACGACGACGACGATGATGATGGTGGATGATGATGACTATGAGTACGATGATGAAGATTATGATGATGATGACGAATATGATCATCATCAAAATCATCATATTCATCGTCATCATCTTCATTAGTCATCATCATCACCATCTTCATCACCATCATCATCATCATCATCATCATATGATCATGGCCACGATCATCATTGTCTTCGTCATCATAATAGTCATCTTCATCTTCATCATCATACTCATCATCGCCATCTTCCTCATAATCATCATCATCATTGAAATCTTCGTCATCATCTTCGTATCATCATCATCATCATCATCTTCATCATCATCATTGATGATGATGATGATGAAGATGTTGATGATGATGATGATGATGATGACGATGACGAAGATATTGTTGATGATGATGATGATGAGAAAGAGGGTGATGATGATGATTATGTTCATGTTGATGATAAATATGATGACGAATATGCAGCACATCATCATCATCTTCGTCTTCGTCATCATCATCATCATCATCATCTTATTCATGATGATATGATGATGATGATGGTTGATGATGATAAATATGCATATGATGATGATGATGACTAATGGAGATGATGATGATGATGGTGATGATGTTGATGATGAAGATGATGAGGAATATGCAGCACATCATCATTATCTTCATCATCATCAACAACATGATCATCATCATCATCATCATCATTGTGAGGACGAGGATGATGATGAGGATGATGAAGATGATGATGATATGATGATGATGGTGGTGGTGGATGATGATGAATATGAGTACGATGATAAAGATGATGATGTTGATGATGAATATGATCATCATCATCATCATAAAAAACATCATATTCGTCATCATACTCATCTTCATTAGTCATCATCATCACCATCTTCATCATCCTCATCCTCATCCTCATCATCATCATCATGTGATCATGGTCACGATCATCATTGTCTACATCATCGTAATAGTCATCTTCATCATCCTCATCATACTCGTCATCACCATCATCCTCATCATCATTATCATGATCGTCATCATCATATTTGTGATGATGATGATGATGATGATGATAATGAAGATGGTGATGATGATGACGATGATGATCATGACTAATGGAGATGATGATGATGATGATGTTGATGATGAAGATGATGAATAATATGCAGCACATCATCATCATCCACAACATGATTCACAACATGATCATCATCATCATCTTCATCATCATCGTCATCATCATCATTGTGAGGACGATCATGAGGATGATGACGATGATGACGATGATGATGACAATGATGATGAAGATGATGATGATGATGATGATGATAAATAATGGAGATGATGACTAATGGAGATGATGATGATGATGATGATGATGTTGTTTATGATGAAGATGATGACGAATATGCATCACATCATCCTCATCATCATCAACAACATGATCATCATCATCATATTCATCATCATTTTCATCATCATCATCATCATCCTCATCATCAGCGTCATCATTGTGAGGATGAGGATGATGATGATGATGGTGGTGGTGGTGGTGGATGATGATGAATATGAGTACTGTTGATGTATATGTAACTTCGGACTGTATTTCACATATATGTATATTGTATTCCTATAGAGATGTTATTATTCCTCTATACAGAAGTGTCATCATTTATATTGCAAGTGTCGTAACTTATACTTGATGGGTTATTAGACCACCTTGTTGGAGTCAACCCTGTATAAGTCATGTGGGTCAAAGGGTTATTAGACCACCCTATTGGGGGTTGGCCCTGTGGGTCAAAGGGTTATTAGACCACCCTATTGGGTGTTGGCCCAGTCAGCATTATGTTAAGTGGTTAAGTTGAGGCTGACCTAGTTGAGTAAAGGTCAAGTCAAGTTAGTGTATAAATAGAGAGTGTGTCTCTCTCATTTTACACATTCTATTCTCTCACTCACACTTGGAAGAGTGGCGTACTTGTGGAGGAGGAGGCTCTGCTGCTAGGAGAAGACTATCTCTTGTATTCTGGTTGTATCATTGCTCTATCTATCTCTGAGGAAGTTATTGGGGTTTTTCACCTTTATGGTTTTCCCCAAGTAAACTCTGTGTCTCTTATGTGCTTGCATTAATGTGTCCATGATTGATATGCTGTAGATTTGTTGTACATGTTGTTCTCTCAGTTAAGATCCTAGATCAGATTGAAGTAAATTCTTAAAATTTAACATGGTATCAGCGCTAGCCTGAAAGAAGGCATGATACGGCATGTATGACACTTGTTGCACTTACGATGCTAGGGCTTGATATAGCAAAAACTAGTCATCGTAGAACTTTTGCTATAAATCCATTTTGGAAACGTTTTCGTATCTGAAACTTTTACAGGTCGAAGATCATATCCCCATGTACCTTGTGTCCAAAGGACAACCTCTAATTCGTTTTACTTTGTGATTTATGATCTGTACAATATAGGGTTTTTACCTCTTCCAGATCTGAGTCAAAAACAGGTGACCTTGGAAAAAAGGTCATAACTTGGGCTAGGAAGCTCCAAATGAAATTTAGTAAAAAGTGATAGGTAGTACACAAATTGTACTATGTCAGGAAAATTTATAAGAGGCCTAAGTTGAACCAGTGACACGTGGCACGCCGTACAAGTTCGCTCTCTTGTTTTATCCCATAAACAGGTCACGTTGTGACACTTGGCATAACTATCTCTCAGAGAATCCAATTGAGGTCAGACCTATCGGGATGGAAAGATGACAGGTTGGGATATCTCAGAAAGAAAATTTGGACCCTGTGGATCAAAACGTTTGGAGTTGCACCAGAAAAAATCAGGTACATATTTCTGTCAAAACATAATTATTTTTTAGCACCTTCATTCATGGCTTCCAGAATTTAGGGTTTCAGATAAAGTTGGAATTTTTGTAATCGGAGACCACGGCTGAATGCTACTCATAAAAATCGAAATATAGAGACCAAGATTAGAATTTTTGGTTGGGCAGAAGGCCAGGCTTAATCAGACCCTAGTTCGGGACTTTGATCAAAAAAGTGGAAAATTAGGGCTTCTATAAAAATGGGAATTTTTTAAATCTGTGACCACGGCTGGAAGCTCCTTAGAAAAATAGAAGCTTAGAGCTTTGGGTCAAACCTTTTGATTGGGCAGAAGAGTGGGCTTCATCAAACCCTAGTTAGGGGTCATGTCCAGTGAATCCAAAATTTTCAAAGGCAAAATTGAGGGGTGAAACTTTGCAGTTTTCAAATTCTGAATATACCAACTTGATCAGCTCATCAAGGCACATATTTCTATCCTTTCGGAAGTTTGAAATTCAAAGTTTGAATTTTTGGGGTTTTCTTGACAAACCCTAATCCAGCTCCAGGTCTGGCTCTTGCAAATAAAGTGGATTGGGTTAATCCTAGAAGAAGATGGATTGGTCACCTGCATAAGTGAAGAAGTTCCTGTCTTAGAGGGAGATGAGGCTAAGGCCTTCCATAAGAAGATTACAATCAATCTTGACAGGTATGTTTCATGGTTAATTTTATCATATTTTTGTCTTCATATCATTACAGTACAATCTTGATTAATTACTAGACTTGTCATATCACCTTAATAGAAGATATTCATTGATTAAGGTTTTGACACTTATGAATGTACTAATGCATTGTGATGTTGTATGAGGTTTATGTTGTTCACTAACATAAAAGGTACACCAAGAAAGACAAATCATGTTCTACTTCAAGAACATATGATCATGGTGACATGAAGACAAAGATTCATCCATTGTCATGGATCACATAGAAGATCTACTTTCGAGGTATGTATAACTTGGTCCTACAATGGTTAACCTATGAAACATGCAGGTTACTAGCACAAGTCACTGAAGAGAACCGGAAGACATTATGCGGGTATGTTATACATAACTAGCTAGCATGCTAACCCAGGTATGTTTTTCCTATATCAAGCTAGAATCCTACCTTGTGTTAGGACCTTATACTATTGTGTTGTTGATAATGATTATTCATGAAGTCATAGGTTTGAATAGTCATGGCTATATGCATATTATGTTTCTTACCATAATTGATGATATGACTAACCAGAAGAATCATGAAGGTATAGGTTTGAGTAATCACGGGTTTATGCATTGATGATTTAACTAATCAGAAGAGTCCTATGATCAAATAAGAATATGCATGAGTAAAAAAAGACTTCCCTGAAACCTTGAATATTAATGTTTATTATCTATGAATGATCATGACTATACATGTTTAAGATTATTGTGTTTTGATAGTATTAAGATTATACTAATAAATGTGTGATTATGTATGAGACCTCAAGGATAACACAATGATTATACTAACAAGCATGCATAGTGATTAAGGATGGATGTAATTTCAAGGACAGGTAAGCCAGGAAGCAAAGATCAAGAGGGAGCACACTCCAGTTGTTCCTACAAGAAAGCAAAGGAGCACACTTCAGTAGTTTCTGCAAGGATGCAGATATTCAGAGGGAGTTGACCATCTTTCTACATTCCGCAATAGAAAGGTGTAGAAGAAGCTACTTCAGCAGCTCCTGCAAGGAAGCAAAGACTCAGAGGGAGTCCACCCAGCAACCAAACAAAGATAAGTATTTTTAATTATCATTTCTTGCATATTTGTTTGTTTAGATAAAATTGTTCAATGATGTATATGCTCATGTTCCTAGACTTAGGATATGTATTGTGCATATTAGAATGATTGCATTAATGAACAGTATACTACTAATATGCATGTGATGGGTAAGTGGCCTATGGCACTGTACAACATTCCAGTGCTACTTATCTAGAATGAAACCTCTTTGCTGACATGTTGGGAGTAGTGCAAACTCTTAACAATGTTCTGGTAGAGACTGGAAGGCATCTAGAAAGTTGTGGAACATGGATAAATGTTGTATTGAAGCATTGGCTAAGATAATTGCATGACTGTATGATATATTTCTTTATGTGTAAGAATTTGTCTGAAAATTATGATATGTTTCTAATCATGCAATTTAACTTGTTTTGTAGAAAAGACCATATACATTCACCTACAAAAGAAGGACTACAACATTTGTTCAAGCAACAAAATTTTCTATTGAAGATATTGAAGTTCCCAGGATACGGGAAGAATGCCATGATCCGTCGATCATGAAGAATGATGTTTGGGATGCGGTCCCAAGAGCTGAAGGGAAGTCTGTTGTGACTTCCAAATGGAACTATCATATCAAGCATGCTGCAGATGGCAGCATAGAGAAATATAAAAGTGATGAAATAGAGGATACACCAAATGGATTTCAAGACAGCCTTCTTGAATGGTCTAGTCATATATGTGTGCAGAACTTGGTAGGATAGACATCTTTCTATCCAGTTTGGGCTTTACCAAGAGTAAAGCAGATTCCAACCTTTACTACAAGGTTGAGGAAGGAAATCCAGTGATACTACTTTTGTATGCGGATAACCTGTTTGTTACAAGTGAAGATAGATTGATTGCCGACACGCAGCGGAAGCTTGCTGCCAAGTTCAAGATGAAGAACTTGGGGATGATGCACTATTTTTTTTTGGCATGGAGGTGTGGCAGAGTGCAGATGGAATCTTCCTTGAACAAGGGAAGTATGCAGTAGAGATCCTGAAGAGGTTCGGGATGATGGATTGCAAGGCCATGGCCACACCTATGGCATCGAATCTGAAGCTTCTTTATGATACTTCATCTGAGCCGGTTGATGTCTCTATGTATCGTCAGATGATTGGGTCCTTGATGTACCTGATGAACATGAGACCACATATTTTCTTTGTGGTGAACACATTGAGCCAGTTCCTGACGGATCCGAGGAGTGTTCACCTGGTTGTTGTAAAGCATGCTCTGAGGTACCTGAAGGGTACAGTGGATTATGGGCTCAAGTATGAAGCGAATCAAAAGTTTAACTTGCAGGGTTATGTTGATTCAGATTGGGCTGGCAGTGCTGCAGATAGGAAGAGCACATCTGGATGCTGCTTCAGTATGGGATCAGGTGTGATCTCTTGGTTTAGTAGGAAGCAGTCCTGCATAGCACTGAGTACAACTGAGGCAGAGTACATTGCAGCCTATTCAGCTAGTTGTGAGGCAGTATGGCTACAGAAGCTACTGTCTGAGTTATTTGATCTCCCATTGGATGCTACTGGTATCTTTTGTGATAACCAGAGTTGTGTGAAGCTGTCCGAGAACCCAGTGTTTCATGACAGGTTGAAACACATAGAGATCAAATATCACTATATCAGGGATATGGTGCAAAGAGGAGCTGTGAAGCTCCTGTACATTGTGACGGATGAGCAGATTGCAGATGTGCTGATGAAACCACTAGCCAGAGTGAAGTTCGAGTACTTTAGAGAGAGGCTTGGTGTTCTTCAGATTGATGACACTTTGAGGAAGAAGTGATGGACACATTTGCAGAGGCCATTCCAATCATGTTGGAAGGAGGATCCTTCACATGGCTATGGATGTAAGCGTTGGATGACGAGCATTAGGATGATGCTCCAGTTACTGCTCTGTATATGCATCAGGATGATGCTAGATATGATCAGTTGGATCATTTATATGTATATGTATGTATGCATCATGTTGGATGTGTTGAGATATTGTAACTTCAAAGAATATTATATTTGTACTTTATTATTCCGGTGATGTTTTCATTCCTCTGTGAAGATCTTATTGTATATCCGGAGATGTTTATTCCTCAGTCGGAATGTGGTAACTTGGGTTATTAGACTTCCTAGTGGGGGTCGGCCCTGTATGTGTTATGTGGGTCAAAGGGTTGTTAGACCACCCTAGAGGGGTTGGCCCAGTCAGTTGTAGTGGGGTATTTAACCCATTGGTTAAATACGAGCCTACATGTTTTGTGTAAAAGACAAGTCGGAGTAGTGTATAAATAGAGGAGGTGTATTCCTCATTACACACACACTCACTCACTGGAGAGTAGCGCACTTGTGGAGGAGAGGTCTTCTATGATGGAGGAGGAGATCATCTATTTTGTTTGCATCTTTGTATATTGCTGGTCATCTATATTGAGGAAGCTTTACTGGGTTTTCTACCCCATGAGGGTTTCCCAAGATAACTCTATGTCTCTTGTGTTTATGCTATGCTTGTTGTTTCTTCAGTGATCCTATATATGCTATTATTGTGAAATGGAATGTAATGCTTCTATTTTATGTCTTAACATATTAAATATTAACATGGTATCAGAGCTAACCTGAAGGAAGGCAAGGTATGGCACTTACGACACTTGCTTTACTTACGACAATTTGAAGGTTAGGGTTTTATATAGCAAAAACCAGTCATCGTGGAACTTTCTCCATAAATCCATTTTGGAGAAGGTTCAGGATATGAAACCTTTACAGGTTGTAGATAACATCTCCAAGTATCGTGTGTCCAAAGGGTACCCTCAGATTCGTTGTACTTTGTAATTTATGATCAGTACAAGTTAGGGTTTCTGCCTCTTCCAGATCTCAGTCAAAATCAGGTGACCTAGGAAAAAAGGTCATAACTTGGGCTAGGAAGCTCCAAATGAAATGTCGTAAAAAGTGACAGGTAGTACACAGACTGTACTATCTCAGGAAACTTTTTCAGAGGCCGAAACTTAACCAGTGACACGTGGAACGCCGTACAAGTTCGCTCTCCTATTTTATCCCATAAACAGGTCACGTTGCGACACTCGGCATAACTTGGGCTAGGAAGCTCCAAATGAAATTTCGTAAAAAGTGACAGATATTACACAGACTGTACTATCTCAAGAAATGTTTTCAGAGGCCTAAGTTGAACCAGTGACATGTGGCATGCCGTACAAGTTCGCTCTCCTGTTTTATCCCATAAACAGGTCACGTTGTGACACTTGGCATAACTCTCTCTCAGAAAATCCAATTGAGGTCAGACCTATTAGGATGGAAAGATGATAGGTCAGGATACTACAGAAAACATTTTCAAACCCTGTGGAGTGAAAAATTTAGAGTTACAGCAGAAACAATCACGTACATATTTATGTCAAAACAGAATTATTTTTGGAGCACCTTCATTCATGGCTTCCGGAATTTAGGGTTTCCGAGAAAGTTAGAATTTTTGGAATCGGAATCCACGGATGAATGCTACTCAGGAAAATCGAAATTTAGATACCAAGATTGAATTTTTTGGTTGGGTAGAAGATCGGGCTTGATCAAACCCCAGTTCGGGATTTTGATCGGAAAGATGGAAAATTAGGGCTTCAGCAAAAGTTGGAATTTTTTAAGTCTGTAACCACGGCTGGAAGCTCCTTAAAAAAATAAAAGTTTAGAGCCTTGGATCAAACCTTTTGATTGGGAAGAAGGGTGGGCTTCATCAAACCCTAGTTCGGGTTCCTATCCAGAAGATCCAGAAGTTTCGAAGGCAATTTTGAGGGGTCAAATTTTGGAGATTTTAAAATTGAAGTATGCTAGTTTGATCAACTTAGAAAGACACATCCTTCCATCCATTCAGAAGTGTGAAAGTCAAAGATTGAATTTTTAGGGTTTCTCTAGCAAACCCTAATCAAGCTCTAGATCAAGTTTCAGGGGGAGTTAAGGCTAAGGCCTTACATAAGAAGACTACAAGAAGTCTCGATAGGTATGACTTAAAGAGGTTCAGGTATGTCTTGAAATCTGATTCTTGATTAAGTTCATAATGTGTTTGTCTTCATATTATTTATTGGTACAATCTTGATTAATGTTAGAATTGTCTTATCACCCTAGTAATAGTATGAATGCATGTGAATGATCGAAAACATTCATTGATTAGGGCTATATGATTGTACTAATGCATTATGGTGTTGTGTGAGGTTGATGTTGTCTGCTAACAAGATACAGGTACATCACAAAAGACAAATCAAGTTCCATGACCATGACAACATGAAGACAAAGACTCATCCATAATCTTTGATCACATAGAAGTTCTACTCACAAGGTATGTATGACTTTGCTCTATTATGCTTAACCTATGAGATATGCAGGTTCCAGCATAGGATCTCTAAATCATTGAAGAGAACAAAGAAGATATTGATTAGGTATGTTAGACATAACTAAGCAAGTATACTAATCCAGGTATGTTTTCCTATGTCATGTTAGAATCTTACCTTGTGTTAGGATCCCTTATATAAGTATACTTGGTATGATTGGTTATGCTTATTCATAAAGTTAGTAAGCAAGGGTTTATGCATATTATGTCTCTTATCTTGGTTGATTATTTAACTAACTAGATCAAACAAGAATATGCATGAGTAAAAGAAGACTTCCCTTAAACCTTGAATATTATCTATAATCATGACTATACATTTTCAAGATTATTTAGAACTATAATGTTTTGATAACATTGAGAATATACTAATGAATGTATGTTTGTGTATGAGATCATGAGGATGACACTTGAGCATGCATAATGGTACAGAATGAATAGAAGTTCAAAAGACATACAGAAGATCAAGCGGGAGGCAACCACACAAACAGAAAAGATAAGTATTTGAGTTGTTATTTGAAATAGTAAATGATATTTCCTGTAATAGGTTGTATGCATATTTGTATTCCTAGAATATATGATGCCGAGCGTAAACATTCATAGATCATTGAACAGTATACTACTAATATGCATATGATTGGTAAGTTGGACAAACATTCCATTGTTGCGTGTATAGAATGAAACCTCTTTGCTGACATGCTGAGAGCTATGCACACTCTCGATAGTATGTTATGGTAGAGATGGAAGGCATCTAGATAGCCACTGTATGCATACAGGATATGGGAAAGTGTTGTGCCAAAGTATTGGTCAAAATAGTTGCATAACTATGTAAACAATATCTGTATGCATAATAGGTTATCATGTCAATATGATTTGATGATTATGAAGTATTACTAATCATGTACTTAATTTTGATTTGTATGAAAGATCATGATGAATGATGAACACTGAACAAGCGATGGATGTTCAACAGAATATTTACAAATCAAACACACTATAGAAGGCTTGTGGCTAGAAGATTATCATAGAAAGAGGAAGAGAATCATGATGAGATGTTTGCTCCAAGTGGCTAGATAAGACCATTCTCTTAATGGTGTAATTAAAGAAGAAATGTGAATCAGGTTCTGTATGGGTTCCCAGGATCGATAATCAATCGATGAGCTTAATGATCACCATGGGTGATGAGGATCTCAACCTTTGCTACAAGGTTGAATATTGTTTCTTTACACAGATGACATGGATGCAAGAAGGAACTCACCACAAAGTTCAAATGATATTGAGGCTCATATCAGTAGACCCATCTAATGAGAGATGGCATAGATAGATATGTAGAAGATCATTCAATGCAGAGTGTGAATGATGTTCAGTCACAAAGAGAGAATTGACAGTTTCTTGATAAGCTTGGACTTTACCAAAATTAAAGTTGTTCCTAACCTTTACCTTAAGGTTGTGGATGATGAACATATCATACCATTATTGTATGATGATGATCTCTTTCTGACAAAGAATGAGAAACAGATCATGAAAATGAAAGATCTCAGATTGATGCATTACTTCCTAGGTCTGGAAGTATGGCAAGGCTTAGAAGGAATCTTTCTCAACCAAGGAAAGTATGCTGAGAAATATTAAAAGGACTTGATGTGTTGGTATGGCCACTCTTGAATTTGTTAGCAGATGACTCATCAGAGTTAGTGGATAGAACTTTGTACAGACAAAATACTGAGTCATTGATATGTTTAACGAATACTAGGTCAGATATATGCTTTGCTGTGAACACCTTGAGTTAGTATCTAGTGGAAACTAGATGTGTTCACCTGATAAGATGCAAATCATGTGATACGGTACCTAAAGGATACAATAGACTTTGATCTATATTATCTTGGAGATCATGACTTCAGATGGCTACACAGATGTTGATTGGGAAGGAAGTGTATCATACGGGAAGAGCACATCGAGAGGATGTTATTGTCTGGGATCAGCCATGATCTCGTGGTTTAGCAAGAAACAATCTAGTGTGGCTCTTAGCACAAGCAGAATATATGGCTACTTGCTCTGCTAAGTTATGAAGCAGTATGGCTTCAGGATTGTTTGACTTAGAGATAGACCCAACTATGATCCTATGTGACAAACAGAGTTGTATCAAGATGGCAGAGAATCTAGTGTTCCAAGATATGGTGTAAAAAGGAACCAAAAGTTCGAATTTGTAACAAGTTACCAATGTACTAACCAAACTTCTACTGATCCGATGTACTAACCAAACCTCTACCTCAAGTAAATTTTTCTAAGACAAACTTAATATACTTCAGGAGGACCCTCCTTGAAAGGGGGAGTGATGTGATAACTCATGATGAGATCGCCTGCATCGACAGTGAGGTCGATGATGAGGATACCTATATTGGTGATGCCGATAGAGAGGTTGGTGGATGGTCCTTAGACAGGGTCTAAGGTGACAAGGGGATTGCATCATCCTTGAACATATATTCTAAAAGAGAGCCTTAGACATGAGGTCTCCGATAATGAAGTCCTGAATGAATAGGTAGGGGATTGTATCTTCCCGGGACTGAGGTCCCAGAATTGAGCTGTAGACTGGGTCTCCGATAATAAAGTCCTGAATGAATAGGTAGGGGATTGTATCTTCCCTGGACTGAGGTCCCAGAATTGAGCCGTAGACATGATGTCTCCGATAATAAAGTCCTGAATGAACAGGTAGGGGATTGTATCTTCCCCAGACTGAGGTCCCAGAATTGAGCTGTAGACTGGGTCTCCGATAATGAAGTCCTGAATGAACAGGTAGGGGATTGTATCTTCCCCGGACTGAGGTCCTAGAATTGAGCCGTAGACTGGGTCTCCGATAATAAAGTCCTGAATGAACAGGTAGGGGATTGTATCTTCCCCGGACTGAGGTCCCAGAATTGAGCCGTAGACATGATGTCTCTGATAATAAAGTCCTGAATGAACAGGTAGGGGATTGTATATTCCCCGGACTTAGGTCCCAGAATTGAGCCATATACTGGGTCTCCGATAATGAAGTCCTGAATGAACAGGTAGGGGATTGTATCTTCCCCGGACTGCGGTCCCAGAATTGAGCCGTAGATTGGGTCTCCGAGAATGTAGTCTTGAATGAACAGGTAGGGGACTGTATCTTCCCTGGACTTTGGTCCCAAAATTGATCCGTAGACTGATGTCTCCAAGAATTGAAGATAGGACTGCATCGTCCCTGGACCTTCGTTCAAAATGTACGTGTGAGGACTGCATCATCCCTAGACCTTGGTTCAAAATGTACGTGTGAGGACTGCATCGTCCATGAACTGGGTTCAAAATGTACGTGATGGGATTGCATCGTCCCTAGACATGAGACTTGTCTTAAAGTGATAAGGATTGATCATCCTGGAACTTGATGTGGATTGTATCATCCATGCACCTATGTCCTAAAGAGAGCGGGATTGATCATCCTGTAATATGATCATGTGTGTTGCAGGGTATGCTACTATGTATTGATGATAGATGTATTAGTGAGAATACATGTTATTGATGATAGATGTATTAGTGAGAATACATGCTTTTGATGATAGATGTATTAGTGAGAATACATGCTATTGATGATAGATGTATTAGTGAGAATACATGCTTTTGATGATAGATGTATTAGTGAGAATACATGCTTTTGATGATAGATGTATTAGTGAGAATACATGCTTTTGATAATAGATGTATTAGTGAGAATACATGCTTTTAATGATAGATGTATTGGTGTGGATACTAATACAGATGATTCAGATGCTGTAGATCGAGATGATCCAGATGCTGTAGATCGAGATGATCCAGATGCTGTAGATCAAGATGATGTGACGATGCTGATCGTGTTGATCTAGACGACGATGTTGATCGTGTGATGACGATGCTGATGATCGTGTGATGACGATGCCGAGGATCGTGAGGATTCAAATATTGATGTTGCTGTAGCTATTTGAGTGCTGCAGAAGATAAAGACTCAGTACTGAAGATGTTGATGTTCCAGTAACTGGTTGAGTTACTGATGATGTTGAGAAAGCTTCCAATGATTTATAGATGTATCATGTATGATGTTGATGACTCCTTGCTCGTGCAGATGCTGTTATAATATCCTTCTCGTTAAGGGGGAGTGTTGAGATATTGTAACTTCAAAGAATATTGTATTTGTACTTTATTATTCTGGAGATGTTTTCATTCCTCCCTGAAGATCTTATTGTATATCCAGAGATGTTTATTCCTCCGTCGGAATGTGGTAACTTGGGTTATTAGAATTCCCTAGTGGGGGTCGGCTCTATATGTGTTATGTGGGTCAAAGGGTTATTAGACCACCCTAGAGGGGTCGGCCCAGTCAGTTGTAGTGGGGTATTTAACCCATTGGTTAAATACGAGCCTACATGTTTTGTGTAAAAGACAAGTCGAAGTAGTGTATAAATAGAGGAGGTGTATTCCTCATTACACACACACTCACTCACTGGAGAGTAGCGCACTTGTGGAGGAGAGGTCTGCTATGATGGAGGAGGAGATCATGTATTTGGTTTGCATCTTTGTATATTGTTGGTCATCTATATTGAGGAAGCTTTACTGGATTTTCTACCCCATGAGGGTTTCCCAGGATAACTCTGTGTCTCTTGTGTTTATGCTATGCTTTTCGTTTCTTCAGTGATCCTATATATGCTATTATTGTGAAATGGAATGTAATGCTGCTATTTCCTGTCTTAGCATATTAAATCTTAACAGGATGCTGGATATGATCAGTTGGATCATTTATGTATGTACACATCATGTTGGATGTTGGATATGATCGGTTGGATCATTTGTATGTATTTTGTATATGCATCATGTTGGATGCTTGGACCATGTATCTGTATATGTATCAGGTGGATACATTGTATGATCAGGTAGATCATGTATGATTAGGCGGATCATGTATATGTATATGTATCAGGTAGATCATGTATGTTGATATGTATCATGTATGATCAGGTGGATCATGTATTTGTATTTGTATCAGGTGGATACATTGTATGATCAGGTGGATCATGTATGATGATATGTATCAGGTCGATACTTGGTATGCATTAGGTAGATGCATGATATCATCAGGATGATCATGGATGACGAGCTTCAGGATGTTGCTCCAGATGACTTGCAGCAAGATGTTGCAGTGATGATGATCAGGATGATCATGTATACATCAGGATGATGTATGGTGAGTATCAGGTTGATACTCTATGGTCGTGGATCAGGTTGTGCAGATGAGCATATAATTTGGCCCTGGGATATTTGCAGATAGTCTTTCGAGGTTTTTCCTATGGCATATAATTTGGCCCTGGGATATCTGGCAAATGCTCTTTCGAGGTTTTTCTGTGGGAGGACATATAATTTGGCCCTGGGAGATCTACAGATAGTCTTTCGAGGTTTTTCCTATGGCATATAATCTGGCCCTGGGATATCTGGAAGATGCTATTTCGAGGTTTTGTCCTATGGCATATAATATGTCCTTGGGAGATCCGATAGGTTGGGTTGTGTGCCCGTAATAAGTCCTGGGATGCTCTTGCGAGGTTTTGCCATGACCACATATAATCTATCCCTGGGAGATCCTATAGGTAGATTTGTGTGCTCATAACATCCTGGGATGCTCTTGCGAGGTTTTGTGGTGACCACATATAATCTATCCCTGGGAGATCCTATAGGTAGAGCTGTGTGCTCGTAACAGTCTGGGATGATCTTGCGAGGTTTTGTGGTGAGGTCACATATAATATGGCCCTGGGAGATCCTATAGGTAGAGCCGTGTGCTCGTAACAGCCTGGGATTCTCTTTCGAGGTTTTGTGACGCACGTAATAAGTCCTGAGGATTCCACAGTATGGCCAGTTATGACGAAGACCTGCAGGTGGTGGGCCTACATCCAGTATGAAAAAGGACTGGCTCTGTAGAACTTCCTATGATGAGTAGATTCAAATATTGATTGAGATAGTAGCAGCAGTGACGATGATGATGACTCGATGACGATTATCCAGTGACGATGATCCAGAGAAGAAGACTTTTGCTAGAAGACCTGTGTCGAGAAATACCTTCCTAGTTAAGAGGGAGTGTTCATGTATATGTAACTTCAGAATGTATTTCACATATATGTATATTGTATTCCTATAGAGATGTTTTTATTCCTCTATACAGAAGTGTCATCATTTATATTGTAAGTGTCGTAACTTATACTTGATGGGTTATTAGACCACCTTGTTGGGGTCAGCCCTGTATAAGTCATGTGGGTCAAAGAGTTATTAGACCACCCTATTGGGTGTCGGCCCAGCCAGCATTATGTTAAGTGGTTAAGTTGAGGCCGACCTAGTTGAGTAAAGGTCAAGTCAAGTTAGTGTATAAATAGAGAGTGTGTCTCTCTCATTTTACACATTCTATTCTCTCACTCACACTTGGGAGAGTTGCGCACTTGTGGAGGAGGAGGCTCTGCTGCTAGGAGAAGACTATCTCTTGTATTCTGGTTGTATCATTGCTCTATCTATCTCTGAGGAAGTTATTGGGGTTTTTCACCTTTATGGTTTTCCCCAAGTAAACTCTGTGTCTCTTGTGTGCTTGCATTATTGTGCCCATGATTGATATGCTGTAGATTTGCTGTACATGGTGTTCTCTCAATTGAGATCCTAGATCAGATTGAAGTAAATTCTAAAAATTTAACAAGTACGATGATGAAGATGATGATGATGACGACGAATATGATCATCATCATCATCAAAATCATCATATTCGTCATCATAATCGTTGTCTTCATCATCCTCATCATACTCGTCATCACCATCTTCATCATCATCATCATCATCATCATCATCATTGACATCTTCGTCATCATCTTCGTATTGTCATGATGATGATGATGATGACGAAGATGTTGTTGATGATGATGATGAGGAAGAGGGTGATGACGAAGATGATTATGATGATGATGATGATGGTGGTGTATGATGATGAATATGAGTATGATGATGAAGATGATGATGATATTGATGATCATCATACTTATCATCAACATCATCATCATCATCACCATCAATGGTGATGATGAGGATGATAATGATGCTGATGATGACGTTGACAATGAAGATGATGACCTAGATGTTGATGATGGTGGGGAAGAAGAGGGTGGTGATGATGATGATGATGGCGTTGATGATGATGATGATGATGATGACGACGAAGATGATGATGACGATGATGATGATGGCGAAGATGATGATGATGATGGTGATGAGGATGAAGAAGATGATGATGATGGAGACGAAGATGTTGATGATGATGACGATGGTGATGAATATGATGATGATGATGTTGATGATGATGACGATGGTGATGAATATGATGATGATGATGATGATGATGAAGATGGTGATGATGAAGAAGATGACAATGATGGAGATGTTGATGAGGAAGGGGGAGATAACAATGATGATGAAGATGTTGATGATGATGGTGATGGTGATGATGATGATGATGATTAGTTGATGATGATGAAGATGATGATGATCATCATCATGAAGAAGATGATGATGACCATAATCATCATCATCATCATCTTCATCATCTTCATCATCATCATCATCATCTTCATCACCACCATCATCATCATCATCCTCATCACCATCATCCTCATCATCCTCATCATCATCTTCATCACCATTGTAATCATCATCAAAATCTTCATCATCATCACCATCACCATCATCTCATCATCATCATCATCATCAACATCTTCATCATCATTGTCATCTCCCCCTTCCTCATCAACATCTCCATCATCGTCATCTTCTTCATCATCACATCTTCATCAACTTTATGTATCCCCTTGACAAAGGAAATTAAATAAACCATATAAAGGGCTACAATAACACGTATGTGCATGTACGCATGCGCTTCTTTAGGAGCACGTACGCAGACCAACGCGTGCGCACCTGTAGGAGCGTGTACGCACACCTACGCGTGATTAGGTACGTGTGCGCACACGCGTGTTGGAATTCAAATTGTTTTTGGCGCCCTTGCAGGCTTGGAATTAGCTCCGGATTGCACCTTTAGGCTCAGTCTGATTTATCTGTGATTTATGGCAGAACACATCAAATGCTGTAACTTTCTATTTTTCACAACTAGTTCCGCATATGCTCCACGAGTGCATTGCAGATGAAATTGCACACACTTGTCGAGCTCTGTGTGCAGATTCTAAATATATAATTTTTTAATAGATTTGTTGTTGTTTTCTATTTTTAAGTCATTTTTAATTGCACTCATGTCAAATTTGTAAAAAACATAGGTTGTTTATTTGGCCTATAACTTTTGATTGGCTTACCTATTTAGAAAATGGAAAAGAACCCGCACAAGAGCACGAAAATACCTACAACCTAAAAAAAAAGTGTTTGATTATTTTTAGACAGTGATATGGTGGCTCGACACTTGACCATGTCATTTTAAGGCTTCACTGACTTCGTTAATTTAAACAAAATATAAATTGAATTTTAAAATTTTGGAAAAATAGCCCCACACAAGATTCACCTGTTGCCTATGCCTCTACATATTTTTTTCATGTAAATTGAAAATTTACATAGCAAACAGGTGGCTTAACAAAAACATGTTCATTATGTTTGAGAAACAAAATAACATACCAATCTTCGAATAATGACATTTTGGGTAGGTTATACCACTTTTCCATAAATAAAAGTTATATATTCCGGAAGGTCATCCGTTTTTCTATGTTTCATCTTTTTACACCTAATCCGAAAAAATTTTGTAGGTACCTCTAATAATTCATTTTAATGATAATATTTCTGTTTTTCGAGAATGTCATTGCAACTAACGTGTCATAATTGGGTATCATTACCTTGCACCCGCCCTTAAACATAAACGAAAACAAATTAAAAATAATTCATGACACCCATGGTAGAGAAAATTCAGTAAAAATATAAAATCATAATATTACGTGAACATATTATATGCTACATATACAATTTGCATACCTCGACAGTTTTCTATTATATTCCAACTTCAATAGGAGAGTTGTCATTCTTCATGGTTTCTTTCCATTCTCTTCTTTACCATTGAATTTTGATTTTTCGATAGTTCGGTACCTATGGTTCTTAGGGAGGAAGTGCCTATACTCATCGAACACCTCCTTCGCTAAACTTATTGAACGACGAGATTTTATCCTAGGACCACATACTGGACATGTAAATTTTTCCTTTGCTTGAAAACCTGCGAGATATATGTATTAATGTTATAGCATGAAAATATTATTAATTTAAAACAAACAAAATGCATTTTTTTAACCTTAAAAATATATAATTTTAATGACGTGCAACATAAAGTTACATACCACAAAAATGTGTTAACTCGGGAGCGTCATGAATTGTCCATGCAAGTATTCCATGGAATTGAAATTGTTTCTTCCCTATTGGTCTAGAGATGTCATGCATAGTGATTCCATACCATAACTTCAATACCTCATCGATAAGAGGCTCAGTATATACATTCATTTATTTAACTTGGTACTTACCTAATTGATCAATAAACATACAATATTGCTATGTAGTTATCTGTCCCAATATATAAAAGGTGTTCTCATGCAACAATTAAACAAATAAATTAATGAAATAATATAATTACTTTCAAAAAAATACCTGGAATAATCATTCCCAACGTTGTGTGCTCTCTCTTAATCATCATCCAAGGAGGTAGGCTATTGTTTATGACAAAAACAAGCCACACTGAGTAATTAGAACGAAGCTCACCAAATGTATTGAAACCATCAGCTACCAATGAAAGTCTAACATTACGAGTTTCATCTTTAAAAAATGGCCATTTTTCTTCGATGTTATTGAATGCAGTACCATCTGTAGGCATTCGAAGAACACCATCTTCACTTCTATTCTTTGCATGGTAATCCATAAACTGTTCTATACTTTGGAACCTGAATAGTCATTGGAAATGTGGAATTATGGGAATATAACGAAGAACTTTGTGAGGGACCTCTTTTGTTACTTGATCAATTCGATATCTACTAATTTCACATTGTGGGAATTTGTTTTCTGATGCATACTATCCATAATATATAATATGATCATTAGGAAAGGCATCAATAACTTGATACTCCATTCCATTTTTTTTCATAATCAAGAATACCTCTCGACTTGTGCGTGATAAATTATTTGATGGTGGTAATAGAAGTTCACCCAATAATCTACAACATTGATAAAAAATCAAATGTAAACAATATACGTCATAAATATTTCATATTCCTAATTTACGAATTAATTAACACTAAAAATAGAGGAAAATAGTCAACTTTACATACCTTAGGAGCTGTGTGAAACATGTGCTTGATAAACCATTCAAAACCTTCAATTTCACCAACAATAATATAGCAGATAGAATATTGGTTGTTGATCCTTCATAAAGAGGTTCTTGGGACTTCTCGAGTAGAGGAACATCATGAATATCATGGAGGTTGTCCTCAGCCAATGGAGCAAATGTGTCTTGGAGCAATCTATTTATCTCATCTTCACCATTAGTATCAATAACGTCATCTTCGTCAATATGATCATTAAGAACTCGATATTCAATAGCATGATCCCCATGCTCATCTCCATGTAAAATAGTATTTCTACTATTATGTGGAAAATAGCTCTTTGGCAGTCGACATCTGGGGGGCATTGTCTTTATATTTACAAAAAATGCAATAACATTAGTGTATAATATACAACACATATATTTAAAATGATAAAAAAAATTGTGAATACATTATGAGTACTATTACAAGAAGTACATTATGTAATGAATAACATCTTACCAAGGGATGATATTCATACCCTCCTTCAACATGCCCCTTCTCCTTACAATTTTTTTCAGCAGTTGTTCTTAAAAGTCTTCTATTTTGCAAACATATGCAATCATTGCAAGGGAAATAACACTTTCCATCACCCTTCACCTCCAATGTGGCCTTATTCTCAACATACCTCTTATTTTTTTCTTCCTAGGTATATTTATTTGACATTCTGATAGCCTATAAGAACAAAAAAATCCCATTAATCAATATATAACTAAATTGAATAGAGTATATATATATATATATTAAAGGAGACCAAAAATTAAAGGAGGTGATTAGAGGATTACCTTATCCTGTGTAGAGGATTACCTAAGTAATTCCCTTGGATTACTACATGTTGTTCCAATAAGTATTGGCGTATGGTGGGTAATGGCTATTCATTCCGCATAACATGAATTTATATATTTCCTTAAAAAAGGGGCTAAGTAATTGTGTTAATGATGTCACAAATTAGGAGTTTATATGTTCGGTTGTAAGTGTATTTGTGAAAGGAGTTGTTACACCATTTTTCCAAGTGGTAATACCCATAGGATAATGAGTGGTTAATTGGTTCCCTACATTGATTTATAATTATTAATTGCAACAAAGTCTACATTATGGTGCTAATGGATCTAATGTAGAAGAAATTGAGGGGTCGGTAATATTCTTCATGTTCGTTATACTAGAGATTAAAATGTTTCAACACATTGACATGATATTTTCAAATGGGATTATGAATATAGATGTAGACCCTCAAAGTTTGAAAGGATACACCATTGTGGTCTCATTGGTTATATGTGAGGGGGCTAGTTAAATCTAATAAGATAATGTAATTGAAATCTATGATGATGGTCCTATCAATTACAATGATGATGATTTCACTATCATCATCATCATCATCATCATCATCATCATCATCATCATTATCATCATCATCATCATCGTCGTCATCGTCTTCGTCATCGTTAGTAATCCATTGAAACTTTATAGAAAGATCCATTGAAACGTAAGCCACTGAAACAACTCCTAGTTATATAGTTTATGTAAACATCTCCTAGAGTGGACATAAAACATATAATTAGAGAGGGACACTTTGAACATAGAACCTTATGGTTTAATATTATTTGTAAAATTAACCAAATATAAACTACTAGTCAGAAATATCAACTGAAAATCTAGAAATAGTTGTTTTTGAACATTTTAGGTAATGAATTCTTATTGGGGAAAGATTTAGACTTCTAGTTATAAAAAGGGAAATTGTGACCAACAAACATTGGATTCCACAATATCGAGGAAAAATTGGAGTTATATTTTGAAGATTCAAAGTCAAATGACAAAGTTTCATTTTTTCTTCCCAATAACCAACAATAGATATATCATACCCAATGCTAAGTTGTTTGCAAATGTTTATTTCACTAAAGGAATACTAGACAATATCTTGATTGAGGTATTTGGCAAGACTTGAAAGGAAAAACTTAACTATGAATAAATAGCCTTGAAATGTACAGGATGATTTGAGTATGGTGGCTTCTTACCCAACACAAGGAAGGGACACTGAAAATTCTTCGAAGAATACTTCTAGAAGAAAGGTAGGAAAGTGGAAAATAAATTCCACCTAGTGGAAGGGTGTTGAACACTAACACTTGAAGTGGAATTATTTAGAGATGAGAAAATTGAAGAAGGAATAGAAACCCATGGCAAAAACAAAATCTGCAAAGGAATTTGTTGTTGATGTATATGCAACTTCAGAATGTTTTTTACCCATGTATATTGTATTCCTATAGAGATGTTATTATTCCTCTATACGAAAGTGTTTGTATTCCTATAGAGATGTTATTATTCCTCTATACGGAAGTGTCGTCATTTATATTGTAAGTTTCATAACGTATACTTGATGCGTTATTAGACCACCTTGATGGGGTCGGCCCTGTATGAGTCATGTGGGTAAATGGGTTATTAGACCACCAAGTGTGGGGTCAACCCAGATTTAGTTAAGCATGGGTTATTAGGCTAATCTAGACAAGTAAGCCCCACTGGTTTATTGGGCAGGACAGGAAAAGTATAAATAGAGATCGGGAGATCTCTATTTGATTCATTCACTTACTCACTCTTCTATCACTCAGAAAGTGGCGCACATGTGAGGAGGAGGATTTGCTACTAGGAGATCTATTTGATTCATTCACTTACTCACTCTTCTATCACTCAGAAAGTGGCGCACATGTGAGGAGGAGGATTTGCTACTAGGAGAAGACTTTCTCTTGTACTTTGTTTGTATCATTGTTTTTTCTATCTCTGAGGAAGTTGCGGGGTTTTCACCTTCTTGGTTTTCCCCAGTGAAACTCTGTGTCTCTTGTGTGCTTGCATTATTATGTCCATGATTGATATGCTGTAGATATGCTGTACATGTTATTCTCTCAATTAAGATCTTAGATCAGATTGAAAATTCTGAAAAACTAACATGGTATCAGAGCTAGCCTGAAAGAAGGCATGGTATGGCATGTATGACACTTGTTGCACTTGTGATGTTAGGGCTTGATATAGCAAAAACCAGTCATCGTAGAACTTTCGCTATAAATACATTTCGGAGTGGTTTCAGGATCTGAAACTCTTACAGGTTGAATATAAGATCCCCATGTACCTTTTTTCCGAAGCAAAAATTCTAATGCATTTTACTTTGTGTTTTATGATCTGTACAATCTAGGGTTTCTGCCTCTTCCAGATCTGAGTCATAAACAGGTGACCTAGGAAAAAATGTCATAACTTGGGCTAGGAAGCTCCAAATGAAATTTCGTAAAATGTGACAGGTAGAGAACGGACTGAAATTTCACAGGCCGACGTTTCAGAGGCCGAAAGTAAACCAGTGACACGTGGCACTCCATACAAGTTCGCTCTCTTGTTTTATCCCATAAACAAGTCACAATGTAACACTTGGCATAACTCTCTCTCAGAGAATCCAATTGAGGTCATAAATGTGGGGTTGGAAAGATGATAGGTCAGGACACCACAGGTAGACGTTTTAGACCCTATGGATTCATAATTTCGGAGTTATACCAGAAAAAAGCAAGTGCATTTTTCTGTCAAAACAGAATTGGATTTTGAGCACCTTTATTCATGGCTCCAGGAATTAGGGTTTCAGAGAAAGTTCGTATTTTTGTAAACGGAGACCACGGTTGAATGGTACTCATCAAAATCGAAATTTAGAGACCAAGATCAAATTTTTTGGTTCAGTAGAAGGATGGGCTTTGTTAGAACAGTAACCACACTTAGTACCATAATCCATAAATTTTTAATTGCCCATGTGCTTAATTAAACCATGTTTTGGATTAAGTGACTATAGTTGGTCAAAAACCCACTTTGAGAGTGTTCACACCCACTTCTGAGCAAACCAGTTCACCCAGCCTCCAGTTTTGTCCACAAGTGCGCCCTCATTTATTGCTGGTGCGCCCTCTCTCCTTGTTTTGGGGAATTTAGTTGACCAAGGGCGCTAGGGTGGATTTTTGCCCTTTTTTGGCTAGATTTGGAGCATTTAATGCTCCCTTGGGCCCCCAAACCTCCTCTACTTGCTCACCCACGCCTGCCTTGAGCTAATTAATGACCCATCATGCTTCAGCCACCTCCACACCAGAATTCGTGGCTGTTTGGGGTGATTGGGATTGAGTTGGACTCACCTAGGGGGGATTGAGGCCAATTTGGCATTGATGACTTGTACACTCAGCTTGAGCCACCTAATGCTCTTGATTTTCTCATGGATGTAATAAAAACCTGTTACTAACATTTTCACATGTTAGACAGTCAGTTAATCAAAGATTTGAGCATACATTGTGTGTAAATTTATCATCTTTTTCAAGTTTTTCCACAGTTTTTGCAAATTAATTCGATTTTGTGAGGTTCTCCATAGCTCCTCGATCTTCTGTGATCAAAATACTCACATGGTATCAGAGCCATCATGGAGTTAGTGAGTTGCAGGCCAACATTGAGCGTTGAACTGCATTCTAGAGAGGATTTCCAGATAAAAATTGAGTGTTTTTTGCAGGTGTTTCAGTAGTTTTCTCACCATTAACACAGCAGTCATGGAAGCAAACCAAATGTTGCTCACACCCTTCAATTTTTTCGATTGGAAGGCTGAGATGGTTATCAAGCTGATATCTAAGGGTCTCTATAGAGTAACCATGGGCACAGAAGTGGAGCCAAATTCTGCTGTGGAGAAAGCAAAGTACTACAATCGACTTGATGAAGCTTATGGATTGCTATGCCTGAGCATTTCAAGGGAACTCTTGTTTCATACAGACAGTTTGACAACTCCCAATGAAGTATGGGTGAAGCTAGAATCACTCTTTGGGAAAACTGATGAACTAAGAGGCCACCAGCTTGAAAACGAGCTCATTAGCTTGAGCCCAGCGCATTTTGAAACCATCCAGGAGTTCTTCACGAAATTCAAGTCACTGGTGCTTCAACTGCAACAATGTGGAATTGTTAAGAAGGAGGAACAACTGATTCTGTCCATCCTTTCGAAGCTAGGCCCAGAGTTTTCAGTATTTGTTAGCACATTTCACTCAGCCAAAATGACCCTTCGAAATTGGCAAATGCCATCACTAGCTACCTTCATGGAGTGTCTCACTCAGGAGCAGGACAAACTAGTTCAGATGGGCACCATAAAATCAAAGGACCAAGCATTGGCAATGGGTGTTTCAAATGCAAGCAAAGGAAAGCAGAAAGCCAAGAATTCGAAGCAGCAAGAGAAGAGGAAGTTTGACAAGACCAAGTCTGCAGATGGGGGTTCGAATCTGTCAAAGGAGAAGGACAAGAAGGGAAAGGAAAAGACCAAATGCACCTATTGTCATATGGGATGGCATCCAGAGAGCTCATGTACGAAGAAAACCATTGACTCAATGGCGCAGCTGCTGGAGAAGAACAACATCCCAGTCCCTGAGGGCGCAAGGAAGAAAGAGAGCACCTCAAACCCTGACAATAAGGAGAAGTGTCATGCTTTGGTAGCAGGTAATTCGAATCCCTCATCCTTTATCATTGATTCAGGAGCTTCCAGACATATGGTTTCATCCAGAGAGCTCTTCTCCTTTATGCATTCGAATGGTGGCCCAACAGTTCGAATGGGAGATGATTCAGAACTCCAGACCAAGGGGATTGGTAGGATTGACATGGAGCATGGCTATTTCAGTGATGTGCTCTATGTACCTTCATTGGCTGCAAATTTGCTATCAGTCTATCAAATGACCCATACAGGAGAAGCCAAGAGAGTGACATTCACTCCAGATTTGGTAGAAATCTCAGAAATCTCTTCAAATCAAGTTGTGGCAGTAGGGTATGCAGATCATGATGAGAGAATGTACAAATTCTCAAATTTCATTCCAAATTCTAGTGACCATGCTCTTGTCTCTCATGCCAACGAGACCTCCAAGTTGTGGCATGAAAGATTTGGCCACATGAACTACAAATATCTCCAGCAATTGCACAAGGACGAGATGGTGGAAGGGCTTCCAGAAATCAGATCTTCAAATGGTGCATGCATTGGGTGTGTAGTTGGAAAGCATCCTGAGCGCAGCTATGAGAAGGGAATGGCAAGGAGAGCCACTCAACCACTTGGATTAGTACATTCAGACCTCATTGGTCCTCTTCCCACTCCATCATATGGTGGATCAAGGTATGTACTTACATTCATAGATGACTACTCTCGATTCTGCTGGGTTTACTTCCTTAAATTGAAGTCAGAAGTGTTTGAGAAACTGAAGATTTGGAAAGCCCTAGTGGAGAACCATAGTGGTCATAAGATAAAGATCCTTAGGACTGATAATGGAAAGGAATATGTGAATAATAACATTCAGCACCTTTGTGAGGAATGTGGCATCCAAATGCAACATTCAATCCCCTACACACCTCAGCAAAATGGTGTGGCAGAGAGGAAAAATAGATCTCTCAAGGAGATGGCTACTTGCATGATTGAAGCTAGGGATCTAAGCCCTAAGCTATGGGCTGAAGCCATCAATTGTGCTGCTCATATTCAGAACAGAGCCTTTCACAAATCAGTCAAAGGAAAAACCCCCTATGAGGCATGGTTTGGCCAAAAACCAAATGTGTCAAATTTCAGGATTTTTGGGTCTAGAGCATGGGCTCGAATTCCATCAGAAAAAAGGAAGGCTTTGGAGCCACAGAGTAGGGAATGTATCATGGTTGGATATGGTGAGGACACAAAGGGCTACAAGCTCTTTGACACATCCACACTTAAAACTTTCATTGAGAGAAGTGTGCAATTCGAAGAAGAACCAATTCCAGATTTTGAGCTTGCACCGGGGGAAAGCTCCTCTCCTCCACACCTTAATGAGATTAGTGATGATTCTTCCTCTGATTTTTCTGATATTGCTGAAGATGACATGGATGAAGATGACATTGCTGTACATGAGTCACCATCAAGGCCCAAGTGGGCTGAAAAAATCATAGAAGCTGCAGGTGAATTGGCAGGCAATCCCCAAGAGCCTAGGAAGACTAGATCTCAAACAATCAATGCTTCCTTTGCTAATGAGAATGAACTTGCTGATCACTGTTATATGATGATTGGATCTGATCCAACATCATATCAGGAATCTCATCATGATCCAAGGTGGAGGGCAGCAATGCAAGAAGAATTCCAATCTCTCCAAGAGAACAAAACATGGGATTTGGTGCCTCTTCCTCCCAAGAGGAAACTAGTGCAATGTAAGTGGATTTTTCGAACCAAACCTGTTGCTGATGGTTCTGATCTGAAGTATAAGGCTAGGTTAGTGGCTAAGGGCTACTCACAAATCCATGGTGTGGATTATACAAAGACCTTTGCACCGGTTGCAAAGATGGACTCAATTAGACTAGCTCTAGCCATGGCAGCTAGTAAAGGTTGGGAAGTTCACCACATGGATGTCAAAAGTGCATTCTTGCATGGTGAGCTACAGGAAGAGATATATATGCAGCAGCCTGAAGGATTCCAAGAGGATCCCACACTTGTATGCAGGTTGAAGAAGTCACTCTATGGACTCAAGCAAGCCCCCAGGGCTTGGTATGCCAAAATGGATGCTTTTTTGCTCTCAATTGGTTTCTGTCGATGCAAGTCTGATCCAAATGTTTATTTGCAGCATTGTGATGGTAATTTGCAGGTCATTGTACTGTATTTTGATGATCTCTTAATTACAGGGAGCTGCACCAAACAAATTGGCTCAATTGACGCTTCTTTGCACAGTGAATTTGCCATGAGCGACCTAGGATTGCTAAGGCAATTTTTGGGTTTGGAAATTGAGCAATCTGAGAGAGGTATATTGCTGAGTCAATCTAAGTATGCTTCAGACCTGTTATTCAAGTTCAAAATGGCTGAATGTAAGGAAGCCAAGTGCCCATTTCTCTCAGGCATAAAACTAGGTGAATTTGAAGACTCTCCGGTGGTGGATTGCACTCTCTATAGGCAGCTAGTTGGAAGTTTGCTGTACCTTACACATACAAGACCTGATTTGTCTTATGCTGTAAGTGCTGTAGCAAGGTATATGCAGCAGCCACATGAGATCCATTGGAAGGCAGCCAAAAGGATCCTTCATTATGTCCAAGGAACAAAGAGCTTCGGGGTACACTATGCAGCTGGTTCTTCACTTCAACTAGCTGGTTTTTCTGATTCCGATTGGGCGGGAGATCCCATCGATAGAAAGTCCACTTCAGGTTTTGTGTTTATGTTTGCTGAAGGTCCTATTTGCTGGTCAAGTAAGAAACAGCATAAAATTTCTCTTTCATCAGCAGAGGCCGAGTACAGGGCAGCAGTGAACGCAGCCACACAGTGTGTTTGGTTGCAAGGCATTCTTCGGGAGTTTGGTGTTGCTATTGATTCTCCAACCAATATTTGGGTGGATAATCAAAGTGCCATCAAGATATCTACTGATCCAGTACAGAGGCAAAGAACAAAGCACATTGAGATCCACATGCATTACATTCGGGGCTTGGTGCATGACAGGGTGATTTCACTGCAGTATTGCCCATCCACCGAGCAAACTGCTGATATTTTCACCAAGTGCTTTACTGAGAAGACCTTCACTCACTTGAGAGCATTGCTTGGAGTGAGTGATGGATGGTGATTGCTGCAATTTAATTGCAGGTTCAGCCCCATGTCCATTTTTGAGGGAAGTTTTTATCCCATGAGGTTTTACTTCTTTTCCTCGGTTCATATGGACAAATAAAATTTCTGTTTGTATTGAGGTGACTTGAGCCTTTGTTGCCAAGGCCTCCCACTTATCTTCCATGAGATGTACAAAGTTATGGTTAAGGGGGGGTGTTAGAACAGTAACCACACTTAGTACCATAATCCATAAATTTTTAATTGCCCATGTGCTTAATTAAACCATGTTTTGGATTAAGTGACTATAGTTGGTCAAAAACCCACTTTGAGAGTGTTCACACCCACTTCTGAGAAAACCAGTTCACCCAGCCTCCAGTTTTGTCCACAAGTGCGCCCTCATTTATTGCTAGTGCGCCCTCTCTCCTTGTTTTGGGGAATTTAGTTGACCAAGGGCGCTAGGGTGGATTTTTGCCCTTTTTTGGCTAGATTTGGAGCATTTAATGCTCCCTTGGGCCCCCAAACCTCCTCTACTTGCTCACCCACGCCTGCCTTGAGCTAATTAATGACCTAGCATGCTTCAGCCACCTCCACACCAGAATTCGTGGCTGTTTGGGGTGATTGGGATTGAGTTGGACTCACCTAGGGGGGATTGAGGCCAATTTGGCATTGATGATTTGTACACTCAGCTTGAGCCACCTAATGCTCTCAATTTTCTCATGGATGTAATAAAAACCTGTTACTAACATTTTCACATGTTAGACAGTCAGTTAATCAAAGATTTGAGCATACATTGTGTGTAAATTTATCATCTTTTTCAAGTTTTTCCACAGTTTTTGCAAATTAATTCGATTTTGTGAGGTTATCCATAGCTCCTCGATCTTCTGTGATCAAAATACTCACAGGCTTGATCAAACCCTAGTTCGGGACTTTGATCGGAAAAGTGGAAAATTAGGGCTTCTGCACAAGTTGGAATTTTTGAAGTCTGTGACCACGGCTGGAAGCTCCTCAAAAAAATCAAAGTTTAGAGCTTTGGATCGAACCTTTTGGTTGGGAAAAAGGGTGGGATTTATCAAACCCTATTTCGGGATCCTGTCCAAAAGATCAGGAAGTTTCAAAGGCAATTTTTAGGGGTGAAACTTTGCAGTTTTCAAATTTCGAGTATACCAGGTTGATAAGCTCATCAAAGCGCATCTTTCTATCCTTTCAGAAGTTTGAAATTCAAAGTTTGAATTTTTAGGGTTTCCCTGACAAACCCTAATCCAGCTCCAGATCCAGTTTCTGCAAATCAAGTGGATCGGGTTAATACTAGAAGAAAATGGATTGGTCACCTGCATAAGTGAAGAAGTTCCAGTTTTAGAGGGAGATAAGGCTAAGGCCTTACATAGGAAGATTACAAGCAATCTCAATAGGTATGACTTATCCAGGTATGTTTCGAGATCTGTTCATGATTAATTTTATGGTATGTTTGTCTTCATTAAGGTTAGTACAATCTTGATTAACTTTAGACTTGTCATATCACCTTAATAAAATTACGAATGCACAATAAAAGATATTCATTGATTAGGGTTTTGACACTTATGATTGTACTAATGCATTGTGGTGTTGTATGAGGTTGATGTTGTCCACTAACATGAAAGGTACATCAAGAAAGACAAATCATGTTCTAGTTCAAGAACATATGGCCATGGTGACATGAAGACAAAGATTCATCCATTGTCATGGATCACATAGAAGATCTACTTACGAGGTATGTATAACTTGGTTCTATAATGATTAAACTATGAGATATGCAGGTTACTAGCACAAGTCATTTAACAAAACAAGAAGACATCATGTGGGTATGTTAGACATAACCAACTAACATATTAATCCAAGTATGTTTTTCCTATATCAAGTTAGAATCCTACCTTGTGTTAGGATCTTATATTGTTGTATTGTTGATAATGATTATTCATGAAGTTAGAAATGTAAGTAATCAAGGGTTTATGCATATTATGTCTCTTACCTTGATTAATGATATGACTAACCAGAAAAGTCCTTTGGTCAAATATGAATATGCATGAGTAAGATAAGTCTTCCCTAAAACATTGAATGCTAATGCTAAGATTATTGTGTTTTGATAGTATTGAGATTATACTAATGAATGTATGATTATGTATGAGATCTCAATGGTAACACAATGATGATACTAGTAAGCATGCATAGTGATCGAGGATGGATATAAGTTCAAGGACAGGTAATCCAGGAATCAAAGATCAAGAGGGAGCACACTCCAGTAGTTTATGCAAGGATGAAGACATTCAGAGGGAGTCGACCACTTCTCACAATCCACATCAGAATGGAGTTGTAGAAAGGAAGAAAAGACTGAGAGGGAGTCAACCCAACAAACAAACACACATAAGTATTTGAATTATCATTTCTTGCATATTTGATTGTTTAAATAATATTGTTCAATGATGTATATACTGATGTTCCTAGAATTAGGCTATGTATTTTGGCATATTAGAATAATTGCATTAATGAACAACATACTACTAATATGCATGTAATGGGTAAGTGGCCTATGGCACTGTACAACATTCCATTACTACTTATCTAGAATGAAACCTCTTTGCTGACATGTTGAGAGTAATGCAAAACTCTTAACAATGTTCTGGTAGAGATTGGAAGGCATCTAGAAAGTTACAGGATATGGATGAATGTTGTATTGATTGCATTGGCTAAAATAATTGCATGACTGTATGACATATTTCTTTATGTGTAAAAATTTGTTCTGGAAACTATGAGAAGTTTCTAATCATGCAATTTAACTTGTTTTGTAGGAAAGATCATATACCATCACCTACAAAAGAAGGACTACAACATTTGTTCAACAACAAAGATATCTATTGAAGATATTGAATATATTGAAGTTCCCAGGATCTGGGATGAAGTAATGGAAGAATGCCATGACTCGTCGATCAGGAAGAATGCCATGACTCGTCAATCATGAAGAATGATGTTTGGGATGTGGTCCCAGACCAGAAGGGAAGTCTATCGTATAAGATCAAGCAAGCTACAGGTGGAAGCATAGAGACTTTTGCTCCTATAGCTAGGGACACTTCCATCAGATCAATACTTTCCCTGGCTGCAATGATGAAATGGAAGATACACCAGATGGATGTCAAGACAACTTTCTTGAATGGTGTAGTCAAAGAGGAAGTGTATGTGGAGTAGCCACTCGGTTTTGAGACACATGACAGAGAGTCATATGTGTGCAGGTTGAAGAAAGCCTTGTATGGCTTGAAGCAAGCTCCTAGGACTTGGTATGGTAGGATACACAGCGTTCTATATAGTTTGGGTTTTACCAAGAGTAAAGCGGATTCCAACCTTTATTACAAGGTTGAGGAAGGCAATCCAGTGATACTACTTCTATATGTGGATGACCTGTTTGTTACAGGAGAAGATAGTTTGATTGTTGATACCAAGAGGAAGCTTACTTCCGAGTTCGAGATGAAGGACTTGGGGATGATGCACTGTTTTCTAGGCATGGAGGTGTGGCAAAGTGCAGATGGGATCTTCCTTGGATAAGGGAAGTATGCAGTAGAGATCCTGAAGAGGTTCAGGATGATGGACTGCAAGGCCATGGCCACACCTATGGCATCGAACCTAAAGCTTCGGTGTGATGATTCTTCTGATCCGGTTGATGTCACGATGTATCGTCAGATGTTTGGGTCCTCTATGTACCTGACGAACATGAGACGAGATATTTGCTTTGCGGTGAATACATTGAGCCAGTTCCTGACGGATCCGAGAGATGTTCACCTGGTTGCTGTAAAGCATATTCTGAGGTACCTGAAGGGTATAATTGATTATGGGCTCAAGTATGATGCGAATCAAAAATTTAACCTGCAGGGTTATGTTGATTCAGATTAGGCAGGCAGTTTTGCAGATAGGAAGAGCACATCTGGGTGCTGCTTCAGTATGGGATCAGATGTGATCTCTTCGTTTAGAAGGAAGCAGTCCTGTGTAGCACTGAGTACAGCCGAAGCAGAGTATGTTGCAGCTTGTTCGGCTAGTTGTGATGCAGTATGGCTGAGGAAGCTACTGTCTTAATTATTTGATCTCACGTTGGAGGCTACTGGTATCTTGTGTAACAACCAGAGTTGTGTGAAGCTGTCTGAGAACCCGGTGTTTCACGACAGGTCGAAGCACATTAAGATCAAATATCACTATATCAGGGATATGGTGCAGAGAGGAGCAGTGAAGCTCCTATATGTTGCGACAGATGAGCAGGTTGCAGATGTGTTGACGAAACCACTAGCCATAGTGAAGTTTGAGTACTTCAGAGGGAGGCTTGGTGTTCTCCAAATTGATGACACTTCAAGGAAGAAGTGATGGACACATTTGCAGAATCCATTCCAAGCATGGTGGTAGGAGGATCCTCCCATGGTTGTGGATGTAAGCACTGTGTGATGAGCATCAGAATGATGCTCCAGTTACTGCTTTGGAAATGATCAGTTGGATCATGTATATGATATGCATCAGGTAGATGCATGATATGTATCAGGTGGATACATTGTATGATCAGATAGATCATGTATGTGATATGCATCAGGTGGATGCATGATATGTATCAGGTGGATACATTGTATGATCAGGTGGATCATATATGTGATATGCATCAGGTGGATGCATGATATGTATCAGGTGGATACATTGTATGATCAGGATGATCTTGTGTGATGAGTATTAGGATGATGCTCTGGATGACTTGCATCAGGACGATGCAGAGATGATGATCAGGATGATCATGGACATCAGGATGATGTATGATGAGTATCAGGTTGATACTCTGTGGCCATGGACAGGTTGTGCAGATAAGCATATAATATCTCCCTGGGAGATTAGCAGATGCTCTTGTTAGGTTTTGCCACTAGCATATAATAGCTCCCTGGAAGATCTCGCAAATGCTCTTTTGAGGTTTTGCTTGGAGGGACATATAATAGTGCCATGGTAGATTTGCAGATGCTCTTGCTAGGTTTTTCCGCTGGCATATAATAGCTCCCTGGGAGATCTGGAAAATGCTCTTGCTAGGTTTTTTCCATGGCATACAATTTCTCCCTGGGAGATCTTGCAAGTTGTGCTGGGAACGTAATCAGTCCTGAGATACTCTTGCTAGGTTTTTCTTGGTAGCATATAATGTCTCCCTGGGAGATCTTGCAGGTTGTGTTGGGCACGTAATCAGTCCTGATATGCTCTTGTTAGGTTTTTCTTGGTCACATGTAATAGCTCCCTGGGAGATCCGATAGGTTGAGCAGTGTGCTTGTAATCAATCCTGGGATGCTCTTGCGAGGTTTTGTTGACGCACGTAATAAGTCCCGAGGATTCCACAGTATGGCCAGTGATGATGAAGACCTGCAGGTGGTGGGCCTACATCCAGTATGAAAAAGTACTGGCTCTGTAGAACTTCCTATGATGATTAGATTCAAAGATTGATTGAGATAGCGGTAGCCGTGACAATGACGATGATTCAATGATGATGATCCAATGAAGAAGACTTGTGCTAGCAGATATGTGTCGAGAAATACCTTCCTCGTTAAGAGGGAGTGTTGATGTATATGTAACTTTGGAATGTATTTTACCCATGTATATTGTATTCCTGTAGAGATGTTATTATTCCTCTATACGGAAGTGTTTGTATTCCTATAGAGATGTTATTATTCCTCTATACGGAAGTGTCGTCATTTATATTGTAAGTGTCGTAAATTATACTTGATGGGTTATTAGACCATCTTGATGGGGTCGGCCCTGTATGAGTCATGTGGGTAAATGGGTTATTACACCACCAAGTGTGGGGTCGGCCCATATTAAGTTAACCATGGGTTATTAGGCTAAGCTAGACAAGTCGGCCCCACTGGTTTATTGGGCAGGATAGGACAAGTATAAATAGAGATCAGGAGATCTCTATTTGATTCATTCACTTACTCACTCTTCTATCACTCGGAAAGTGGCGCACATGTGAGGAGGAGGATCTGCTGCTAGGAGAAGAATATCTCTTGTACTTTGGTTATATCATTGCTCTTTCTATCTCTGAGGAAATTGCGGGGTTTTTCACCTTCTTGGTTTTCCCCGGTGAAACTCTGTGTCTCTTATGTGCTTGCATTATTGTGTCCGTGATTGATATGCTGTAGATATGTTGTAGATACTCTATACATGTTATTCTCTCAGTTAAGATCTTAGATTAGATTGAAAATTCTAAAAAACTAACATTTTCTATCTTAAAGTAGGTTGTAGTAGCTCCCCTACACAATATTCCTTCTAGGGAAGGACATCGAGGGACATGAATTCAAGTTAAGAAGAAAAAAGAAAATTTGGCATCACACCCAATGAATAAATATTCACATTTGCATCAAAGTGTCTAAACCTTATTGAGGAAAGAAATAATGCAAGCAATAAAGGAAAACTATCAAACAACTCTAAAAATATATTTTCAGCAAACAAATGACATTGATTTTTCAAAGAATTGAGATCGCATAAGGCATACTAAGATATTTGTATTTCTTATTTTTTCTAGTCATGTATTTCTTATCAATCATAGTGGGAATGATAAATATGTAACTATTTCTTCTATTTTCATATAAAAAATGGATGTTATTATTGTTTTGAAAAAAATAGTAGATTTCCAAGGAAAAGCATAAATGAGCACTACAAAACAAAATGAACCTAAAAGAAGAAAGGAAATGATGGATCTAAAGGTGATACGAAACAATTGTGGAGATAACACAAAAGGATATCTAAAGATTTTCATGGCTCGAGGAATATCTAAAAGTTTCCATACCTCAAAAGGAAAAGTAGTTGTTATGACAAATTACTGGAGAGACCTACCACCTCAATGCCAATTTGAATGGTGAAATGATTGAGAAAAAAAATTTCCACTTTGGTCAAGACAAAACTAAAGAGAATTTTTTTATTTATGCATCAATGTAATGCCCTAACTATTTAAGACAACATAACAAAATTTCAAAATAACAAATTCCAATGCATGCAAAAAAAAACACTTTGTCATTTATGCATCAATGTAAATCCTTAACTATTTGAGACATATTTTTGCTAAAGCAATAAACCACCAAATATATTGTAAGTTGATCATTCATCTAGTTAAGTAAAGTCTTCAAATTCTACAAAGTAAAAGTTTGAAATTGTTTTAATCTAGAAATAAATTAGTCATATCAAGTATCAACCTATTAAATTTGTAAGTAATAATATTGGTTAATATGACTATTCAGAAATTTTAAAAGAAATATTAAGCATTAGATGATGTTGCTTGGAACAACAAAAAGAGCAAGGATCATCATTTTGTTTATGGGTAAAATATATAAAATCTACTATCACCTTACCATGTTTTACTTGAATGATAAAGATATGCAATTACCTTCCTCATAATGTGTGCATTGAGGCCCTAATTGGAACAAAAAGGGCACAACCACAAAAAAGAATACTGCATTGTAGTCAAACTAGCCTGGAAAATGAAGGAGATCAAAAATTCGATGTGTCAAACCAGTACCGTACTCTTGAAATCACAGAACGAAAAAACAACAGAAAGATCGTTGCAGCTATAGCAAATGATTTTTGGAAATATGACTTCAGAACATGTATTTATAGATCAATGAGGGTCGCAGTTCCGACGAAAAATGCAAAATGATCAAATTTCAAAAAAAAAAAAAAAAAAGCCAATGACCATTGAAAAGTAAAAAAAAAGTTATTTCCTCGTTGTCCGTCGCTATAGTGACTGACACATGTATTTCTCTATAGCGACGATTGATAGTTGCTCTCGCGATGTTATATAGTGATCCTCTCTATAGCGACGAACTTCGGGGGCAAGATCATTTTTTTCCATGTTTTTTAACTATTTTTCCACAAAAAAATCGATTTTAACTTATTTGTGGCAAAATATCATGGAACTTTTGAGCCATATGTAGTAGTGTAGGCTTCCAATTAACTTGCAAATTCCAGTGTATGAGATTCTATATTAGTGCACATCTGATCAAGAAGCAAATCAAGCTTGAATTGGCAAGTTGATTGAATTAGATGAGAAAAGAAGAGAAGCTTTTGATAAGACATTTATTGAGCAAGAAACGATCAAGGGCACATTTGACCAAGGAATTATAAATATAGATTTAAAAATTGGTGATGTGGTCTTACTATGGGATAATAATAAAGAAAAACTGGGAAGTCACAGAAAGCTTGAAAAATTATGGAAACAACCTTTTTGGGTAAATCAGATAGCTGGAAAGGGATCTGTCTATTTAGAAACCATTGATGGAGAGGAATTAGAAATTCTAGTGAATGGGTGTTTTCTAAAGCATTATTTCCCACCCATCAACTAAGGAATGAATAATTCATGTTAGGGTAGGACAACATAATCTCACTTGAGTAGCAGTTAGTTCTTATTTTTCCATTGAGTATGGAAGCTTATTTTCATGAGTGTGTTTTCTTTCCCGCAACCAATAAAATAAATGAACTTTATTTTCAGTCAGTAGAATAGTATTTCATGTTCAGAAATCTATCTTTCGCATTTAAATTTTTCTTTATATTTATGATGGCACTAATATTCGGTCTGCAGAGATTGGTATAGCATTGGAATTGTGCAAGTGACAAGTATATATCTAAAGATGATGCAAAAACTCGAGTGCATGTTTGTGGATTGATGAGTAGTGTGTTGTGGACCAAATATTTTAGAGGTTCTCAAGCGCTCTCTCCCTTAGATCACTTATCCCAGCTGGAGCTAGATGTTCTCACATACATTGTAGTTGGAGCTACCATGATGCAACATAATATATTTATTTTCCAGTCACTGTCAGTCCCAAATGTGTTGAGCATTTTCTTCTAGTGACCATCATTGGAATAGCCAATCATATCCATTTCTAGTGATTAGCAGTGATATCCCATGACATGACTTATCCTTGGCTGACCCATTGAGACGTACTTGTTGTATCCATGGTTCACTTAGAAGAGTAGCAGAGCACGCAAATGGTACATTTCCCTTGCCCCATGAGCAATCGAGGTTGGTTTCACAATGATCATTAGAGATAGGTATATGGACCAGACACGTATATGTGTGTATTTGGGTACTACTACACTGTCTTGCTCATTTTATTAGCCTTAATGTGACATTGTAACTAATTTTTTATTATTATGTATTGTAGTTCCATCATAGACTTGTTACTATGAGGTTATCTATGATTTTACATGTTAATACTTTTCTACATGCTCACTTGTATTTCTTAACTTCTGCAGACTTAGCCTTTCCTTTGCCATGTATGGCATCACCTTTTCAATGTCTCCATCCATCCTTTAACTTTTGAGAGTGAGGATATTTCCCCACACTTTGAGATCTATATACGATAGAATCCATGATGTTTTGTGTCTAGGATCTCAGTTGTGTGTTAGAACTTTCCTCAGCCTTGACCCTTATGGGCCGAAGGAACCCATCAGTCTTGGGTCGCGAGCCTAGATGAGTTGGGATTCTGAAGCCTTGACCTCTCTAGTTAGTTTCCCTCGATGTTTGGTCCTGATTTTGTATGATTCTCACTATTTGATCCCATGCTCCACTTATGGGCCATGAGTACCCGCTAGTGTTGTGACATGAGCTAAGACTAGCTAGTTTCCTGAGTTGTGTGAGATAGACTTGAAGAAAGTGATCCCATTTGTCCTTTATTCTCTGAGAGATCATTATGTCAAGGTCATCAAGTCAACTCCCTTTGTCCTAGCCTTGTTTCTCTCACTTCACCCATCATAGCAATTTGGTTAAGTTTGTAAGTGAGCATGTATAAAGGACTTCATGAAAAATCATTTAAATTTACTCTAACATAAGTCTTATCTTTATTGGATATATTGAATTATCACCATTATCATGTTAATTTTGTTATAGTGGGATAGTAATATGAATAAGAGATATATCTTTCACCCATCATACATATTGGATTGATCAGATTATAGTTTAGGCATCAGATTTATTATTTTTGACTTGGTCAAACCCAATTTGACTTGGTCAACACAGGTCCCGAGATGGATATGGTTACAATTATTCTATTTTTATGTTTTAATTCCTTTGGAGGCCATTCAGACTATTTCAGTGCTCTAGAAATGAAAAAAATGGTTCAATACAATAATTGGGTGATTTTTTTATGAAATGGACCAAATTTCATCAAATTTTGAGAAAATTATTTGAGGGCCTTCCACCAAAATCGTTTTGGGGTATAAATAATGAGTATTACTAGATTGTTATTTTATGGAAATTTTGGTGTGGTCATATTTATATTATGAGCACTAGAAAATGAAGTTATGGGCATATTAAATATTTACAGAGTATTTCGGGCAATTAATTATAAATGATCAAGTGACATGGCTACCTCAAGGAAATCGATTTGGATAATGAATGGCTAGGGAATTGTATAGGACAATGTATTATGATGTGTCTTGGCTCCATGGATCATTCTCCATCATTATCTCTCGGCATGGGGTCCACATTTATTATTTTGGTTCATCTAGGGAGGACATACCCATGAGGGGCACCCCTCACCTTGGCATTTGATTTACTCTAATATTATATCTTAATGTTATGTATTAATGTTGGTTCCTAGGGTGAATTGATACCTGAAGGTGACCCCCATCATGTACCACATTGTTATATTATATCATTATGATTTATTTTTCCTTTCCTAAGTCATCAATGGGAAAAAGTGTGCCCCCTCTATTACGAGCGATCCATGTATCTATGTAAAAATAAATATCCAATGTTGATGATCTTTTAATCTCAACCATCAGATGGAAGTTGGTTAGAATTTGGGTATCACTCTCGATCTATTTGGTTAGATGAAAGTTGGTAATAAATATGCCTCCACCATGTCAAGACCTGCAACAATCAATTAATGAAAACACACAAGATAGCAGAAATAACAGAACTCAGAATCACTTTTATATTGATCGCAGGCCACTTCGAGGGGGCAACCTCCTTTGAGCAAGCTCAATACAAATAACTTCACGGTACCTTCATTGGTCTCAACACCAACTTATATACTAAGTATAGGCGTCAATACCATGGGTCAATACCATGTGTCAATACAAACCATGGGCCAATAAAAAATATGGATCAACAATTACTACGGAACGACTTACAAAGCATATGCTTCCAACAACAATAATACAAACTATGGATCAACAAATATTACAGGATGACTTACAAAGCATATGCGTCCAACAACAATATACTAACAAAGTAAATAGAATGGTTGACATGGGTTCCTAAGATCCCCTCTCCGTTAGAAAAAGCTTTGTCCTCAAAGCTTTAGATGTGGAAATTGATGCAGAATCTAAAGTGGTTCCCCTATAGAATCCTCGGGTTGCATTCCGGCCCACTGACGCCTTTTGAGTTTCAGGGAGGATTGCTTGGAAGGCTGTAGACGAAGAAGGACCATATCAGCGGCATGAAAAGTGAGCTCAGAACGGTGCTGATCGGCTTGTTGTTTCAATCGAATTCTTGCCATGTGAAGATTGTCCTGCAGAATGAGAAGAATCTGATTGCGGTTTCAAAGAGCCGAGTCAATTTCCTGAACTGGGGAGCTCCTGAGCGTGTATGGAAGAATAATTGGAGGTGCCTTTCCATAAAATGATTCATATGGTGTCGTTTTAGATGTGGTATTATACCACTGGAGTGCTTCTAGGAAATCCAGAGAAATAGTTGTCCAAATCTAGGTAGGGATGGGCAAGGTTTCTGGCAGTCCCGAAAGGAGTGTCATTTCACCCTTGTTGACCTGGAAAGTATCACACTCAACCACCATCTGTTGAATTTTCATTTTCAGTCCCCGCCAAAAGAAGTTACATTGTTCCCGGTCATAGGTTTTGAGGAACCTAAAGTGCCCTGTCGATGAATAAGCATGGAATGCATAGAAGAGATAGCCATATGTAGCAGATTACAACCAATTTGGAACAAGCAGAGAAATAGCTGTAAGAGAAACTGGGTCATCAAATTTGCGAGAAGGAGCATATTCCACCATATTGTCCTTACCCTTCTTGTAAGTGATCGCATAGTCATAACCCATGAGTTGGATAACCGATTTCAGGTGTGCTGGGGAGTAGACCGTTGTTCCAGGAAATGTTCCAGACTTTGGAGATCAGTCTTGATGCAAAAATAATTCCCTAATAGGGATGGATGCCACTTTTGTACTGCATGCAAAATAGCCATCATTTCCTGCTGAGATGTAGATGCGGCTAAATGCTTATCGGAAAGGTCTCTTGAAGGCGGCAAGCCCACTGGGGCAACAAAGGCATCTGCATATCTATCCAAGGAAGTAGTGGAGACCGTTGGTGGGTGCATCTAAATGGGATGGAGCTGAGTGATGACACCATGTGAATTCTTCTTAAGGAGCTTTTCTAGGCAATGTGAACTGATGATGCAGAGGAACCCTGGTTGTAAGCCCGTAAATTTGTGTTGTGTCCCATTGACTGAAAACTACATCCAAAGTTCAGCAAAATCCCATAAGATGGGGCCAAGTGTGCATAGCCATTGAATGCCCAAAACCACATCACATCTGCCTAAGGACAAGAAAAACATGTCAGAGCGCAGGTTATAATATTCCAGAGAGATATGCACATTGTGACACTTTCCCTTGCAATGTAAGGTGCCCCCATTGGCAACCATGACTTCAATGTTGGAGCAAGGATGGACAAAACAATCAGCCTGTTTGGCTATCCGAGGGTCAATGAAGTTATGAGTGCTGCCAGAATCGATGAGTATTGTAAGGAGAAGCTTCTTGAAGTAACCCCTGACCCGCATTTTTTGGGGGGTGGTGATGCCGGATAAAGCATGGAGAGATATCTCTGGTTGGTCTTCCTGAGACATGGGGTCAATAGGCAGCTCCTGAATGTCAACCTAATCATCCGGTGTATCTAGAGCGTCTTCACCAACTTCAAAGGTGGGCGAAGAATCACATCCAAGAGATAGAGATTTTGCTGAACACATCTATGTCCCCGAGCGAATTTATCATCACAATTATAACAAATCCCTTTTTCTCTGCATGCCTGCATCTCTGTTTCGAACAAATGATTGATAGGAATTGGTTGAGGAGTTGGCGGGGTGGGAGGTCGTTGAGAACCCATATTTCCAAAGGGGACAAAAGTCGTTTTGGAGTGGTGTTGGCCTGCAATCTTGTCTTCTCCCAACTTAGCCAACCCCGGGGCTTCCATCATTGTGTTGGGACAGAACATTTTAACCTATGAGCGGATTTCATCCTTAAGACCACTGATAAAACAACTCCTGTAGAATTCATCAGACAATCCTTCTGTGTGATTGGCTAGTTTCTCAAATTATGTCTGATACTCTCTCATAGTGCCAATTTGACGAAGTTTAGTGAGTGCTCCAGTGAATTCATCAAAAGCACTAGGACCAAATCGTTGCAAAAGGAGGTGGCAAAAATCTGTCCATTTTGGCTCGTCATGAGCATTGATGTACCAGTGGTAGCATTGAAGGGCTTCCTGTTCTAAATGAAAGGATGCAAGTGGAACTTTTTGGCCATCAAAAGTATTATGCAGACTGAAATACTATTCTGCATGATAGATCCATCCAGTCGGATCAGTACCATTGAATCGAGGAAATTCAAGCTTCAGACCACGGAAATTGCAGGAAGAAGAGAACCCATTATCTGATGAAGATTCAGACTGTCGTTTATTGTTCATGGCTTAATGCTCAAGATGGAGGCCAAGAAATTTTTCATCCAGATCCCGGAGTTTGGTTTGGATGGCTACAAGTGCTTCCTCCATGGTTGTTTCTCCAGCGCGGGTGACAACCATAACTAGGATTTTTTTTTTTTTTGGGTGGAATGGATAGAAAAACACAAACAGGAGCTTATTTAGTAAAGGGAAATTTGGATTTGGGAAAAATTCAGATGGGTAATTGAGGTTTGACTAGGTTTTGGACACTTTGGAATGGATAGGGAAGCAGAAAATGAGGATTTCATAAGCAGGGTGAAAGAATAGGAAAAATTGTCAGAGAGCGACAAAGAAGCAGAAGTAGGGAATGGACATGGTGGCAAAATTTGGGGGCGATTGGGTGAAAATCGAAGGAGTTATGGCAAACCCTAAAAATAGACAAATGTGGGATTTCTGGCTTTGGAAAGTGGAATTTGGGATAGGGTCCTCTGGAATGAAATATGCAGAATGGGATTACAGGGGTGTCCAAGAAGTTTCAAGGGAAACAGAGTTAAAACAAGGGAAATTTTTTTTTTCCCCAAAAATGGATCTGCAACAACGCGGAAGGGATCAAAAACAGATGGATCGGAAATGGAACCGAATGGATAAAAAATGGTTGGATCTTAAACGGCTTTCAAAATAGATCTGAAACGGGTGGATCTGGAACAGCTTTCAGAATGGATATGAAATGGCTGGATCTGAAATGGTTCAGAATGGATTTGAAACGGTGCGGAAGTGATCAGCAACAGTTCAGCTGAAAATAGATATGGACCCCAGGTATGTTCGGCTTCCTATCGGTTCATGGGTTTCACTCGGCCACCAATGCTGTCTGACGACTTTCGTATTGGGGAGGTACCCCTCACTCCACGGCTCAGGTAAAACTGATAACCGCTTTGCCACAAACGACAGCTCTTGGTTTACCTCACAGGTGGGAACTAGTCAATCAGGTAGGGGTCGTTGCCCTTTTCGCTGGCAAGTCCTCTCAATGGGCTTGCTACTTCGGGGTTCCTGTGGTACTCCTCACAATGATTTTTAGGGATTATGCCCGAGTACTTCCCACAGTTAAGAGGATAGGGATTATTCCCAGATCTGAAGCTACAACAGAAGTGAAAAAAAAATGGGAAGAAATTTCACCCAGCGAGCCCAAGAAAGTGCTCTGATACCAGATGTGAAGAACCTGCAACAATCAATTAATGAAAACACACGAGATATCAAAAATAACAGAACTCAGAATCACTTTTATATTGATCGCAGGCCACTTCGAGGGGGCAACCTCCTTTGAGCAAGCTCAATACAAATAACTTCATGGTACCTTCATTGGTCTCAACACCAACTTATATACTAAGTCTAGGCACCAATACCATGGGTCAATACCATGTGTCAATACAAACCATGGGCCAATACAAAATATGGATCAACAATTACTATGGGACAACTTACAAAGCATATGCATCCAACAACAATAATACAAACTATGGATCAACAAATACTATGGGACGACTTACAAAGCATATGCGTCCAACAACAATATACTAACAAAGTAAATAGAAGGGTTGACATGGGTTCCTAACACACAATTGTAAAGGGGACTTTTGGCTCTGGATTTTTGGCAATAAAAGAACATCTTTGGGGAAATAGTGTGCCTTTGGTTAATATCATTCCCATGCTTGATTGTATATCTAATTCTCTAAGTCATTCCTCCTATATGATGATGTTTCCATATTATATTTTCTAGAGACATTGTGTGATTGAAGGAGGGAGACTTCTCTTGGGGCAATTTTGTGGGGAAACTCCATATCCCTCCATTGAATGAGTTTAATAATTAGGGATTTATTCCATTGTTTCTTTGATCACTTCTAAAATATTTTTTTATCTTGCATTGAATTTCTTTTTTCTCATTGTGAATCAAATATCACACATAGTTTGTGTTTGCAGGAGAGAAGGCGCATTGGGTCAACTTGGGAAAATCGTTTTAATCTTGGATCTCATAATTTTTTGTTGGAAACTAATGTGAAGGGATTATAGAATATTTGCATTTGGAATCTACAAGAGATTTGGATAACTTCTCATCATTTTTCTCTTGTTTAAAATTATATTCCATTAGTCAATCTTCAAAATCTACTTTAAAATCCCAAGTAAAAATCTATAAAAAATTCGTCGGGTCACTTAACTTCGATTTAAGGAAAATCCTTTTGTGTTATTTCACTTCCACCAAAATCTAAGAGGGATCTCCAAGGAATCATCATTAGGGGACTCCATCAACCCAAATCAAAAGGAACACATCTTTAGGCTATTCACCCTCCTAGGGTTTTCCCATCCTTTTTCAATTTCATGATTCGATTTCACTTGTGAGTGTAGACAATGTCATATCCTTTTTCAAGATATCTCAATCAAGTGTGAGAAATCCTTAATTCATCCTCAACTAAACATTGTTTTCATTTCAATAAGATCCATCTTCAATCCCCCCAAGGTAGTGTTATTTCCTATTTAAACTAACACTTAGATCCTAGATCCTTTGCTAAACCTTCAAGTCATTAAAATAAATATATTGGGGTGATAATTTCATAATCCTAAGCCTCCCAACTCAAACATTATCCATCTAGTGGATTTATCCCTCAGATCTGTGAGAATTATAGGGTACTGATACCGTGTAAAGGTACTGATACCGTGTAAAAATTCAATAATCCAATAATCTTGAAACAAAGAAGTCCTCATTAAAAGATTGCTCAAATATTTGCATAATTGAGAAGAAAAATCTTAAGAAGAAATATGTGACACTGAACACAATTCAAGTGAATTCCATGATGATCATATTCATTAATTAGAATACAATAAATAATACATATCGGGAGAGAAAAGAGAATGCCTTAAAGGAAAGTTGAAAAGATTAAAAAAAAATGCGGGATTACTAAAAGCAAAATAACCCCCTAGGCGGAAAAAACACTTTCCAAATCAGTCAAAAGGCTGACAAATTGTCAAAGAAAGTATTGGAAGCTCATGAGTGAAGAAAAATGAAAGTGATCATGAATTTTGGAGAGAAGAAAATCAAGGAGGGCGAGTTGGCCAGGTAGAGAGTTTCCAAGTCAAACTAGCTTTACCTTATCCACTAGAAAGCAGAAAAAGTAGGATAAAGATGTCTAAAGTAGGAAAGCAGACTTCTGAGCCAGGAATAGAAAGAAATAAAACAGAATGGCATGTGGTCCCATAAAAGACAAAATTAGGCCAACTACCTAGTCTAAACCTAGGAAATTAATCAAAAAATGATTAATATATTTTATCCTGTCTAAAGTAGGTTTCTCATATTCCAATAAGATCTAGGGTTTCATCAACTACTGAGCTTATGTACTCTATTCATTTAGTTTTATTTGGTATGTTATCTTTATATATTTCCTTCTAGTTTAGATCAGGGTCTTTGTAACAACCCCAAAAATTCACTAAAAATTTAAATTTTTCAAGTAGCATTAACTGCTTATGATTGTTGTGCGGGAGTTTAAATGTTAACTAAAAGCATCTGGGTGTTTTAAAATAAAAGTAATGATTAAGGACAACCACTTCTAAAAACTGTCGTTAGACTAACTATTATATAAACAACGACATTTGTCTTCATTACTGTTAACTTTAACTAGTATTTCTAAAAGTCACTTCGTCTTTAATCGTCATTCCAATGTCCAAATGTTATGAGAATTACAAACTTACTTTACGTATTTAATGTTCAAGAAACATGCTGTTCTACTTTCTTTCTAAAATATGAAATTTGGTTCTAGAGACTAAATGTTCGTTTTGATGAAATGAAGGTGCCCTTGAATAGCCCCAAGGCTTACTTAGCTATCACTAGTCCTGAATTCTACTTGTAGAGAACATGTAAGAGAGAGATTCCAATAGAATCCTTCTGGTGTGTTTTCAATTTATCGTTCAGTATCATAATGGCCTTAACAATATGAATGTATAGAATAGTATCTACTCTGCAGTTCTACTTAGGTATTTTATTGTGATTTATTCGATTTCCTCCATTTACATCGTAATTATAAAATTTTATTATAGAGACAAATAGCGTATTAAAGACCTATAATTTTTATATCAATACCATAGAAAAATTGCATAGTTTTACCATACATATTCTCTACCAAAACTATGGAGAGATCAATGCAATATTCTTTCCAATACATAGGTCATAAGTAAACTACCTATGTTAAGTGATTTAATATAGTTTTTATAAAACTATACGTTATGTTTTAGGAAGCAATTATACAATCTATATGCATAGACTTTGTTTGTGTCAGAAATTGTTACTAAAGCTAGGGTAACAAGCCAACACAATCTCAAAACTAAAATCAATGCAAACTAGGTTTTTAGGGTTTTGTTTTGTATGTTTTTGGTTAGAAACTTCAAGAGCATAAGGGAATACATTCAGCAAATAAGTAAAAACTAATTCATACACATATATCCATGAAGATGCATATATATCTCAGAAATCCAACAAAAGATTGTAATGAAGTTCATACAATAAAATACAAGCATCACTGGAAATTACACATAAAACCAGAAATGAATTTGTCATTCAAGAAACTATATAAGTTTAAAATGAAGCCAACACATATCAGAAGTGGGGTCAAGAGTCATATATTCATAGTTTCATCAAAAATGCATATGAGAGTTTACAATACCTAGCACTGAACAAGTCTGGAAGAATGAACAGCTTGCAGACCTCCTAATGCTCTCCAAAAATCAGAACCCTTCTTCAATCTCTTTGTCCCTCTTTTATCATTACAAAGAAGTAGTTTCATCTCCCCTTCATTAGGTCGAAATTGAAACTACCCAGCAGTTACATTAACTAACTAACTCAACTAATTGACTAAAAATAGCAAATCGGATTCCTGGCAAATGTGGCGAATTTCTGGAAAATAGGTGTCAAAGAAGCTTCCATATCTCTCAATTGGTGACACCTGTGTAAAACCTGAGAGAGTTTGTTGTTAATGGGTCCGTGATGGACAAAAACCTCTCTTGGTTTTTCAAAATTCATCTCCAATCAATCAGAATCGGCCCCGCAAAATGAACACTAAAACAGGAAAATATTAAATATTTAAAATCCCTGGAAAATAGGCTGCAAAGATTAAACCGAATCTTTCAAACATTGACAGCTGTTGCAAAACTGAGAGAGGTTTTTGTAGATGAGTATCTTAGGAACAAAAACCTCCTTTGGTTTTCAAAAATTCCTCTCCATCAGCTTGTGGTATGCATTTGACTTTAATTACTCAAACATGAGAAAATAGAGCAGAATTCTGTGCCAAATACCCTGTTGAAAAGCATTTTTCTCTTTCTTTATGGACTCTTCATCAGAGATAGTCACCTTATCAGTCTTCAATTTTGGATTTAACAGCTTTTTCATATTTAACCTTAATTTGTTTTTCGACCTAGTTTTAGGTCTCCAGAAAGTAGCTGCCTCTCCCATCATTTTTAATTCCTTCCCTTGGTGCTGGATAGATGCAAACTCTACCACTTCCAGCTTTTTGATTTTCTTCTTAGGCTTGGTGGCTTTGTCCTCTATAGCTTGATTTTCTTTAATCTCAGTTTTAACCTCAATCTCAGGAATAAACTGCTCCTCTTCTAACATATATCCCTCATCATCTGAGAGGATTGTGATGGGGCTTCTTGGCTGATTATGGATTTCTTCTTTAGCTACAGGAATCATTTTGATGTCAACTTTCTTCTCCTCCTGAGAATCTGCTGTAGGTGGTGACTTCTTTTCAAGCAATTCCTTTTTGTCTTCAAATAATGAGAACTTGATTTTAGTGTGATCTGGAATTTTCTGGGGCTGACTGTCATTCTGTCCTTCTTCTGCTACCTGTTTTGTCACCTTCTTAGCTTTAATGTCATGTTTGTTTGCAGGTTTGGATGAATGGCCTAACTTTTGTATCATTACCTTCCCCTTGTCAGTCTGTCTTTTGGGTTGTTGGTCTTCTCCTTTAGGATGAACCCCTGACCAAAACAAAAAGAAGTCCCAAGTCTTTCCCTCATACTGCAACACTGTAGTGATGATTAGCTTAATGAGGCCATGATGAAAAAGTGATTGAGAAGTGTGATCATCATGCTGTTTTATTTTGCTTGACATTTTCTGCAGGATTTTAAAGAAAAAGAATGGCAAATTCATTTTAGAAATCCCTGCCATGTGTTGTAGGAACCTGAGATGATATTTGAACACTAATGAATATCTTCCTTCACAATTCACATAACTCTGAAGAATCCTTATAGGTTCAATCCACTCCTTCTTGAAATTATGTATGAGAATACCCTTGTTCCAATCAGGAGTAACATTAGGCAATAAGTATCTTTGGGGATCAAACTCAAAAGGTGACTTCTTAAACCAGTGCTCACCCTCATTACTGATCTCAGTAGCCTCTGCTATTAATTCCACAGTCAGTTTGAATCTCAAAGGATCCATTATAATCATCTCATTTTTAAGTCCCTTAGCAAAATTGCAAGACACCTGAGCATTAAAACCATCTATCCTTTTGAAAAATTTCAACCAGCCTGCCTGCTGGAACAGCTCTGCACAGTCTGGAAGCTTCTGAATCCATGTCAAATCTGTGGGCTCAGCCCTGTTAACCTTACCACTTTTGCTACTTTTTTCCATATCCTTCTTTCAGGGAACGGGAACAGTCTAGTTTCAGGCTTCAAAATATGTTTTATAAGCTGTTTTCTGAGCAAGTAATTTTACAGATTATAACAATTCTCAGCGATGTTTAAACCACTTGTACAAATTAACAAACCCCTTCTGTGTAACACCTGCACCAACTAGCAAAATCTCTTCTGTGTGAAAACTGAGCACTACAGGTAACTCAGTGAGTCTTTTCGATGCTATATTCTGTATATTAGGTCATGAGAGAACATTTCATGCACACTTCTCCTACCGGGTTTCAGATAGCCATTTCTGTGGTGAATTCCTTATTTTACGATCTAATATATCTTCTTCAGCAACCAATTTCTCCAGAAACTCGTGCAGCGACAAAAACCCAAATTTTCCAGCTATAAGGGTTATAACGGAATACCTGTCAATTGCTCGTCTGTTGTGGCTTAATATCTTCAATTTGGGGTGTCAATGATGTCCTCTTACGAGCATAGGTGTCCTCATGTCGTTTCTTTAGCCACTGGTGAATGAATCAAAAAGCCCTAATTTTCGCTGGCGATGGAACACACCTGTCTCCTTTCCACAGCAACGCAATCCACCGTTCAACAGTGAACTCTCCTTCACAAACATTACTTCTCCTGCAATGATGCGTGTAACAAGAGAAAACTGACAGCTAAACCGGAATTTGCTGGTTTCTGTGCAACTGATCCCGCATACCATGCAATGATGAACTCGTTTGTCTTCGTGATGAGCAACCAACAAAAATCATGCTCAAATTGCTGCAAACACGTGTTAAAACACTCACACAAGGTGATTAGACACTCCCATTCTGCATCATGATTGAAAACAGATCGAAAATTGCAAAAAACTCAAGCCACGATATTCCTGTAGCGCGCTCTTTGTTAAAATTTTGTCTAGCGCTACAGGAATAGCTGTCATGCCAGAATTTAGCAATTTTTCAACCTTTTGCTAATTTGTCGGAGGTTCTGGAAGTTATTTGGTTTAAGAAATAAGTTTAACCACTCTCTAAAGACATTAATGATTCTACCTTTGAGCATATGACTCTCATTGACCCCCTTTACAATATATAAAATCACCAAAATCAAACAAAATGTGAAAAGACTAGGCTCAAAACTTATTCAATCAACCATATAGTTTCTAAGGAGATTAAAACTTAAAACTCAAAAACCAAAAATTTAACTGAGGTAGATTCAAAAACAAACCAAAATTGGAGAAAATAACTCAAAAATGGAGGAAAATTTACTGACTTAACAGACTTTATGTGGCAATGATATGTATTAAATCTAATTGCATGAACTAAGTTTGGAAATAAATACATAAATCATATGTAGGATACTATGTGCATAACCTAGCACCTTGGGTGTCGATTTGAAGTGGCAAGGCTATTTTAAAATGTTACTTATCTAAACTTACCATATGCTTCCAAAACCATGCAGGTACACTACGTAATAACCTTGTAGTGGAAGGTATGCTGGCATACACTATGAATCGATGGTTAGAGTATTTAATGGCTCCTTAGTTGTTATATCAGTGGATTGTTTGATGGCTACATTCGTGGCCAAGTCTCACATGAATTGACATGGAGTTTGGTGACAATCTTTAATGCGTAGTTCAAAATATCGCCGAGTTGTGCAAGATTGGTATAATAGGATCCTAGTTGGACCTTCGTGTTGGAAATAAACTGTGTATTGGAAGTTTTAGTATTAAATGTCATTAATTGTGATTATGATTGTGAAAGAACCTCGTCTCGGTGGCTAGATTTGCGTCGTTGATCTTATGGTTGATCTCGGGTTTTGGGTTAAACCCTAACCCTGGCATTGATATGCCTAAATATTCAAGATTTAGTGCATTATACGAAAAGAGGGGAGGCCGACAGGATCTTTCCCCTTCAGGGTTTTGTTGGAGGTGCCCTCAGGGTTTCGAAACCCTGACCTTTCTATAAGTAGTGTTCTTAGTGGTTCACAATGTACAGGTCTTAGCTTCTGCTGGTGATAATATTATCATTAGCCGTAGGCGGTTGGTAGAGTTTACCAGTTCAGGTGTGCCTCGCCACTCGTAACTGTACAGTGTTGTAATCCTTGGAGTTTAAGTGGAACTTCTTTTCCACTGTCTACATTGGAGAGTCCGGAGTAGTCACCTATGATCCAGATATTCATAGGTGATGTATTTGTTGCTAAAAAATAATTCGATGGATATTTAAACAATTATTCATGTTGCTTTTAATACTTGGTTCTAAATTTAACCCTTCATCGTGTTGTTTTAAATGGAAGGTGAACCTTCTCGGCAATGGTTGCAGTTGGTCGAAAATGGGTGAAAGCTTCTAAATGGGCCCTGGTAAGCCTCAGAGACATCCCAATGGTATCCATTACTGTGAAGAACTTATCACCAAGCAAGTTCGTTTGTTTAGCATAGAGTTTGTTGTTATAAAATAGGTCTCGTCGGGATTCACATGAGGTTTGCAGACCTTGGTTGTATTACAACTAAGTCGTAAGGCGATTTTGTTTCAAGGTTCACAACCTTTGAGCTATAGCTCACATCGGCTTCACGATGTTTCGTTTGGATTACTGTATGTTGTTTGTTTTCATGAAGAAAGAAAATACAAGACTATTTCGAAATACTCATTCGATAATGAAATAATTGTTTTTGCTGAGAAATGTTAAAGAAGTGGTTTTGGAAACTGATTTCTGGTTTGAGATGATTAGTAGGGAGGGTTGAACCCTCGACCCATAACTCATATTATCTTATAATGAACTAGCATGAGTTTGCAAAGGTTTTTTCCGTGAATAAAATACTTGGCAGTCATAAAAACATTTCGACTCTTCATAAGTTGTTTGTAAAGTCTGATGGTTATCGAAAATGTTTGGGCAAAGCCCGTTTTTGTATTATGAAGAGTGGTAGGGTTTCGGTTGTGCTTTCCCAACCAAGCCATAAGGCTTGGTTGTAACCCTACTTGTACGAATTTTACTGTGTTCATTTTTGTTAAGGGATTAAATCCCTGGGCATGTTCTACTCCTTGTTTTCGTAATACAAAGGGATTACAACTTGATAGTTAAGAGGATTTTAAATCTTAGGGTTTGAACCCTAGGAAACTTCGTCGTTTTGAAAAAGAGGTTTAAATTTTTATTTGGGCATACATTGATAATGTACGCTTCAGTTTGTGAATACAGGAATAATATCTCACTGATATAATAATAATACTTAGGTTTAGTGATAAGGATTTTGCTGAGGAGTTTTCGATGTTGAATGTATTGAAATGTCAACGCTTACTTTAGACATGTTTCTATGATGTATAAAATTGATTGCGAGTACTTATTAATATTTCTACAGTGAGTTTTGATAAATCTGAAAGAGTCTCTATGTAATTTATTTGATTTTACATATTATTTCTGCTATAGTTTGAAAAAGAAATTACTTAGAATACTATGCTCTTAATAAAAGATAGGATTTATTGTTAAACATAAAAAATGAAGTATTTGGAATATTTGTATTTTATGTTTACAATTCTAGGATGTCTATTTAAATAAGACAATAATACAGTACTGAAATAGCATAGCTTTGTTTATAAAATAAATCATTTAAATTTATTCATTGCATAAGATCATTTTGATTTATTCTAAATATCCTTTCCTATACTAGAGTACAGCACTGTATCCAGTGTGTGGACAAATACAAGAAAGTAATTTTATCCAATCATTCTATCATTTAACTATATCAATCATAGGCATTTTATCCTAACAGTTAAAAATTACAGAAGTAAAAATATTCATTAATAATACAGAATATCTAAGATTTAATTGCAGAAATGATAGCATAAAACATTCAGATTTATTTTACTAACTTTGACAAAAGTAAATAAGATAACACAATATGACCCTGGAAACTGTAGAAGAAGAAACAAATAGCCAAAGGAGCCCATTCCACCCAACCAACTACTGAAGACAGCCAAGCTACTTGCCTTAGGACCCCCAAGCCTGTTCACTGAACCACTAGGACGAAGACGCTGTGTGGAGTAATGGAATAAATTCCCTTGCAACTCAGCAGTAGCACTTCACAGTAGTACTTCCTGCCTTTAGCAATATTGAACTCAACAATGTGGCTGCACTAGTTCAGAATGCAGTGTTATTTCACTCAAACACTTCTAACTTTCCCCTCATCAAATCTCTTGTGCTCAGAAATTACCACAAGGTAATAATAGAACAGCCTCCTGCTGAATTCGATGGATAGATAAGTAGCATGCCTAGGTCTTTGGTCAGTTTATTTCAGTGAATGAGCCACATGCTCAGTTCCACTTTCTTGGGGAACATGACCATAAAAATAGGGAAGTTGTCCCCTGCAATAGTTAGAAGTGAGTTGAGGATGCTGCCAAGTGTTAGTTTGCTCTCCACCACAATCCATTCCCCCTAGTGGGTCAGTGAACACTCATTCAATAGTCTCCTTTGGATATTTGTCTCCACTTTTATTTATTAATAATAAAATATTCAAAGTGATTAATTACAGTCATCCACGACCCCACTTGGTCAACAGTCATAAACTTTACAATAAAAATAAAACATAATGTTTTCTCAATAATATAAAATGTCTAGAACTTGGGTATGAGACACTCTCCACCTTTGTCACTCGGATTTCAGAGGCATAAAACGGAAATATTCTTGATCAGCATGACAACTGATCCATTATGGGGATCAATATTCTCTTAGGTCACCTCTTTAGTTGCTTGGCTCCTCTACCATCCAAACTAGGATTCCTCTCAAAGGGGAAACTACACGTTATGTGATAACAATACCAATTGTTTAAAACAATCAGAGCTTGAACTATCCCTAATACCAATTACCAGATAAATGCATCAAGGAAAATCTGCTCTAACACCCTTTGAATGAACACAAATGAGTTTACAAACTACTTATATGCAAACACATAGAGATAAAAAAAATGAAAAAGAATGAAAACCCACCACAACAATAAATTTACTCCTCATCAGTAAGGCGACCCAAGTTCAATTCCTCTTTTGGGTGACTTAGTTGGGAGGCGAGACCCAAAAACCCAGTAAATGGCTTAGATTCCCCAGGGTCATGGTTTCGCCGACCATAGGCATCTCTTGCAAGTCGAGGATATCCAAGCAAAAAAATTACATATTTATACAAACTCATTATACTTTTTGGTAACTGTATTTTTCTTCGAGTAAAAAGCTATTACAAACATGATGACTAAAGTGCCATCAAATTACTATCATCCAATCAATCCATCATGTTTCACTAGCGACGTTCCAAACCTGCACCTAAACCTCTGAACTACTGCAAAGTGTGACACTGTGATTGGATTTCGGACCTTACCTATCGAACCTTCTCATTGATGATTTATTTATGTCTCCAACATGCAAAATCCACTGCAAAAATCTGCATTGCTAACACTTGTCCTCTTCCATGCTCCAACACACTTCATTGATTTGCTGACACTTGTCACATCGAGACTCTCCATTGGACCTATATGTAGTCCCTTGCCTAACTGGATCCTTAATGCAGCTCCGATATGCTAACTCTGTTATACTCGCACATATCCTTTTCCGATATGTTATTAGACCTCATCCATAAGAATTTTAAACTAATGCCTCGACTGCTACCTGTGATATTTAAGACCGACAATTTATTTCAAATCAATTCCAATGGGGCTTCTCCCGAGTGGCTCTATTCCACCTCTTATATTGGATTTTCGATATCCTATCAGAATCGACCACTTGTCCACATGTCGGGTTCTCTAGTCAGACCTTTTCAAGGGACACTTTGTTTTCAACTCCGATGAATTACTAGCAACGCCTCCTTAGCTTCCACCAAGTGTCATCTTCCAATTTGTTGTCGCGATTATTCTATCGAACCTTTCCAGGCTACTGCGTAGTTAGGAAATTTTTCACATCTTCTCGATGCTTCTTTTGAGCAACTCTAATGTGACTCCATATGGTGGCATTCAATTCAGTATATACAAAAATTAAATATTGGTTAAGAATGGAAGAGACGTCATTCCTCTTGTTGTCATACTAACCTTAATTAAATCTTTTACAAATTTGTAGAATTTTTTTGATGGAATTCAACTTTTAATTATCTAGCTCAAAGACATCAACATCTTCGATATCTATGTAAAACAACCCCTTGAATGGATTTGTAAATTTAAAAATTGGCCAAGTTTCATAAATTAAAGTAAATAATAATGGGTCAATTTTCTTAATGTAAATAATAATTGTTCAACTCTCATAATTTTATTAATTTTAAAATCATATCTTAGTGAAAATTGAAAATTTTAGTTTTTTTTAGGCAATCTAAATATATTTCAAAAATAGGCTTTAAAAAAACTGTGAAATGATGAATTCAATTAATTTTAGAACTACAATTTACTAAAAAATTGGTTTACCTAATGCAAGTCTCTTTGTTTGGTGGGATCCTTTTGTCTTTGTGTTTGATAATGTCAAAAAGAATTTTGGAAATGATAAGGAAGAAGCGAAATTAAGTCACTCAATTTGCATTGGATAAGGACACTCAATTTGCATTGGATAAGGAGTGATAAGGAGGAAGAAAATTCAACTAGTATGTAGGAAGGTGTCTAGCATTAGGAGGAAGGAAATTTAGATGACAAGTAGGAAGGTGATGTGTATTAAGATTTATACCCCACGTGGAAATACATTAATTTGAAAACACCATTTGGAGTTAGATGCATGGAGATACATCTTTATTGACCGTGAAGATAAGTATAAGTTAATAGATGAAGACAAAAATGGTAAATGAATGGATGATCGATATAAATTTAACCTTAACATTCCTCTTTTTGGATTTAAAAAAGTATATCTTAACATAATTAATATTATAATAAATTTATTAAACATTATATTTAAATTAAGTTATGGGACGATATATTTGTCAAATTTATAAAAGATCATACAAACTTAATAAAAATTTCTATATATGAAATTCATACTCCATAAAATAGAAACAACGACATTAATAACATTATATTTAAATTCCCTCGATGGGGTGGCAACCTGGCAATGTAATGTCCCTCAAAATACACCCTAAAAAAATAATTTCTTAAGAGTCTTTGTAACGTCGTAACTTACGTGTTGGACATCAATTAACTTCAATCACTGAATAACTTCTTTGATGTTCTCTTTATATTTATTTAAGTTAACTTCAACACTGAGAATTTGTTCGATATTCTTCTCTGGCACCACTTATAACATATTACTTTTAATAATAGAACCTTATATATTTTTGTCTAACATGTATTATGTTTCTGCAACTCTTTTAAACATGTTGTGTTTAAGGTATATAACCTCTTAAGTAGTTAATTCTTTTTTTCATAAGAGTTTAACTATAAAGCATATAAAATCGACAACCTCAAAACCTAGCAAGGTTTGCTTGCCTCATGTAATTTTCACACAACAATTTTTAAGGATTAACTTCTAATCTATCTGATCATCTAGTATATTTATACTTAGAGTCTAATCAATATAAAGAGAAAATTTATATGAAAGTATAAGTCATTTAAAAAAAAGAGAATAGTCACTCACAGATTGATCACTAACATAGAAAGTTGATCTTCAATCATTTGTTGGGTTTTTCTTTCACACATAGGGCGTGAACTTCCCAATACATCTTTTTTTCACAGGAATACTACTTACACACCACGGGTAAATTTGCACGCAATCAACTCATAGTACCATGGTATATTTAACATGCAATACACAGCGCGGACTTAACAATGACCTGACATACCCTAACAGAGAGACAGAGACATTGCTCCCCTAGAAGGAGGGGCCACTCTAGTGAGAGGCATGGAAGGGGCTTAGGAGAGGTTGGCATTGTGCGGCACCTTGGATCCATGATAGATACTCTGCTCGACATCAAAAAAGAAATCAGAGGTTTGGACTAGGACACCCAAACCCATTTGAAGGAATTGGATTAGGGTTCAAATCATGATCGACTTGTGCATTGATATTGCAGAACTCTCTAGTCTTCTGTCACCAGTCCTCGCAGTGGTTATGTAGTGGGAGATGGTCATTGAGGCTTGAGATGAGACAATGAAACAGGATCTGGATGTAAATCGAGAGGAGCACTGCAACGATGGGAAAGCTAGAAACAACAATGGAATTGGGAAGAGAGAGGCCTCAGAAGGCAGTCGTGAGCAAGAAATAAAGGACAAACCAAATCCATAGAAGCGATGTCTGGATTCTGAAGACTTAAAGTAGTCTCAACCATGATGGTCATTCCGTGTTTACCTAGTCTGAATTGGTTTCCGTGTTTACCTAGCCTGAATTGGTCTACTCGTTTGGCATTTGCTCCAAATTATGAATATATAGTGTCTATAACAGCCTTAGATGATGTCAACATTTTATTGGCTTTATATCGCCCGTGTGCATAGAGTAGTGTAGTAGATTTTAGTTTAGTAGGCTTAGCAGTGACTCGTGGAGGTTTTGTTGACTATAAGCCTTAGTGTTTCTCTGTCTAGGAGGCCGAATGCAAACTTATATTTGTCTGAACAATCACATATGGTTTTTGTATTGACTATAAGCATGGGTGTTTCTCCATATGGGAGGTCCAATGTAGACTTATTTTTGTCTCCAAGCTTTAGTGTTTCTCCTTGGGAGAGGATCAATGCAAACTTGGCAAGTATCTCTTTGTAAATTTTATGTAATATTAATGTAATACTAAATTAAAATAAACATTATATTTAAATTAACTTATTGGACAATATATTTGTCAAATTTATAAAAAGTCATACAAACTTATTAAAATTTTATATATTTATGAAATTCATTCTTCATAAACTAGCAACAAACAAATTAATAATTTTCCTTATAGTATGTATCAAATTTAAACTTATTGGCACATTAAAATTATTAATGTGATTGTTACTAGTAGACTGTGAAAACATAGACATATCCATAAAATATTAAAAAATATTATTATTTAAATATTTATAATATAATATCTAATTAAAAATAATTTGATTTAATAATAAGATTATATTATAATACATACATAAGATATAAGAGTATGTAATAATATTTCAAATTAACTAAAATGTATTTTTGAATTGAATATATTTTAATTACTAATTAAAATGTAATCTTACTAAATTATATTATTATATTTAGTTTAGTTAAAATAATTAATACATAATCATATTAATATTTAAAGTATGAAATGTTTAAAATATTAAATATCTTAAAAGTATTAATAAATTAATATTTTAAATTAATTAAATGTATTTTTAAATTGATTATAGTTTAATTACTAATTAAAAAATAATTTGAGTAAATTATATTATTATATTTAACTACATAAAAAAATTAATACATTGTAATACTACTATGTATTGCTGGCTTGTAGCTAAATTCTGTTGGCAAGTTGGCAATGGGACTAAAGTTGTTGTTGGTGTTGACCCGATTGCTGGCTTGTCTAATAATTTTAAATTGTCTGACCCATTACTGCATAAACTTAGATTTGCTGGTCATTACACTTTGAACTCCAACTTAAAAAATAGTACTCAAAGTTATTGGATCGATGCTGATGAGTTCCAGCTTTCTGAACATTTAGCTCTTGAATGGGTAAGTTATATACATGCATTAAATAAGGCTGGTATCCGACTTGGTTGTGTGGAAGACTTGGTGCAGGCCACCGGCAAGCTAACAGCTAGGTCAGCATATAATTATATGATTATGAGGAGGTTTATCTTTCCCATCCACTGGTGGTACAAAGTCATCTAGCATTGGCATATACCACTAAAACTTAAGTGTTTTTTATGGTTTGTATTACAGGATAGGCTCAAAACCTGGGATAATCTTTCATTAAAAGGATGGATCGGACCAAGTCAGTGTGTCTTTTGTAAGAATGGCTCTGAATCTGTCACACACCTCTTTATTGAGTGCACTTTTTCAATTAGCCTGTGGGAGAAGTTCGCTCTGAATTTTTGCTTATCTATGAAATCGACTGGTATCAATGTGGGAGCATGTTTACATTCTTGGATCAGCACTGAAAGATCTCACTCTACACTTCCGGTTTTCATTTGGTGGGCGAGGAACAAAGCGATTTCTTAGAATACTTGTCCTCATCTTGATACTGTTTACAACTCTGCCTTGAGTCATTATTTGAAATTTCAAAGGCAAGAAGTTGAACCTGTTAGGTGCAATATAGCGCAGTTCCACCTTACTATTGACAACCCAGTACTATTTTTTATGGAGCTGCAAACCTGGGGAATTGTGGTGCAGGTGGGGTTATCTTTCTTAATCGGGAACACTTTTATACTCTTCGTATGAACTATGGGAAAGGGACCAATATGAAATCAGAGCTATTAGCTCTCTGGTGTGTTCTTTAGGCTGCAAATCTCTTTGGACTGGCACATGTAAAAAAAATTGGCGACTCAAGGGTGACTATTAAGTGGGCAAAGGGGGAATATGCACTGAAGGTCATACATCTCGAAAATTGGTACAACAAGATTTAATCTGAGTGAAGTATTTTCAGATATGCTACACTTGAGCATATTTATAGAGAGCACAACACACAGGCTGATCTGCTTTCGAAGCAGGCTTTGGAGGGAGAAGAAGATGTCTTATTATGGGAAGAGATATGTGAGAACTCGGTTCTAGACTCTGGTTCTTTATATTTTTTGGGCTAGGGACATCCGGTTTTATGTCATTGTTGGGCTAGGGACATCCGGTTTTATGTCATTGTTGGGCTTTTTGGACTTTGTCATATGTCAGTTGTTGTATTTGGGGGATACCGGTTACCATACTTTATGGTTTTTTGGATTGTCTGTATATCATTTGATTCAGTTAATTGAATAGCAATAATATGCTTTTTTGGGGAAAAAAAAGTATTAAATATTAAAGGTGTTAAGAGTATTAATAAAATAATATTTTTTAATTATAATATTATAATAATTAAACATTGGATTTTAATTAAAATAATGTAAAATAAGCTATGAATGTGATGGTATTCATTGTTTATATATTGTAGCAGGGATGACACCAAATGAGTTTTTATCTCCATGATTACAGTCTAATCAATGAAATGAAATGAATGCTAATGCCACTGCTGCTGGAACAGTGTAGTGAAATGAGCTGCCAGATAGTTTGAGATTTTTCTTAAAAGTAACAATCTATGCATTAAAAAAATGCCAGCTTAAACGTTTGAACGCTCTAAAATACACATCATCAGGATCAGAACTTGAACTAACCTGCGGATATGGCAGCGGTATTTCATGCAGTATTTCATCACTGTTCCAAATGGCTTTAATACTATCATTAAGTTCCGACCAGCAGGCAGAAATTAATGGCCAGTCAAACTTAAAACTGTTACATAATACAAAAATCTTGTTCAAATTTCCAGGCCTTAAGTTTGCCTCCAATACATTCACGGCGAGACGAAATTCGCAATGTGGAAGGTAAAATAGGGTGGGCCTGTCGACTGTTCGTATGCAATGGAACAATTTATTACAATTAAACTAAAATCCATGGCTCAGATGGCCTTACCGAAGACAATGGCTGGCCCCTATTTGTCTCTGTCTATCTATTAGCTGCGTCGGTCTCCTCTGGGCACACCGAAGACAATGGCTGGCCCCTATTTGTCTCTGTCTATCTATTAGAATGTAATGGCCGTCTCCTCTGGGCACACCGATCTCCTCTGCTCCTCATACGATGTGCTCTTGAAATTCCTCAAACCGTCTCCTCTTGGCGCACTGTTCTCCTCTGTTCCTCACACGCTGCGCTCTTGAAATGCCTCAAACTCACTATGTTCTATATGCTCTAATATCTCTCAATCATTCTCCCTCTACCATGGCTCTTGGCATGCGCTCTCGACCAATAGTGCTTTGAAGGGTGATTTCATTGCATCAACTATCAAGGCATGTTATTCTTTACGAGAGAATAATGGTTTAGACCAAGGTTGTGTTGGTGTATGTCTAAACGGTTGGGCATTTGCATGTTTCAATATTATTATTATTGATGGATGTAAATACATATGCTCAACTAACCATTTAAACTTCCAAGTTCCCACAATGATATTTCTAGACAACTTATTTCTATTTAATGTTTGGGCTTACCTTTTTATGTAGATAGACACGAGAGCACATTACATTAGTATCTTCTTTAATTTAATACATGTTTTTCTATTTGAAGGGTGCTTTCCAATTTTATCTTCCAATAGTTTAGTTAAGAAAGAACATCTTTTCCCCATATTGATTATGTCTTATGGGTACATTACCTACCTAATAATAGCCTCACATATTTTCTCTATGTTAATTATATCCTAGGAGTACATTACCTACCTAATAATAGTTTCACTTTTATTGGAAGGAATCTCAAGCTATAAAAAGAGAACTAGATATGGCTTATTCTTACTAAATTTAAGAGCATAAGCTATAATGATGCTTCCCATCTAGATTTCATAAATTTTGTTTATAGCAAAATACTCAACATACACTCATCTGGGTCACCCTCCATCACCCAACGACAAACAATTTTCGCAACATTACCTCCCACTAAAACCATTAACCATTATCATAAGAATTGAACCTAGTTAGTAGGAGGAGGTGTGTGTGTGTGTTTTAAGGAAAAAACTATAGGATACCTCACCCTCTCTAAGATACCTAGACAGAAGGTGGATCAACCATAAAAAATATTAATTGCTAGTAACCTCAAAGGGAATCAATAAAATTTGAACATGAAACATATATTCTCCCTATTAAAAATACCTTGGATAGATGGCTCAACTTATTGAGATAACCCTAGGGTCTTCTTATATATAGATATATAGATATAGATATAGATATATATATACAGAGAGAGAGAGAGAGAGAGAGAGAGAGAGAGAGAGAGAGAGAGAGAGATTTATTCTCATTTTGCTCCCATCTAGTCATTATTCATATTTTTTATTCCATCCATCGTTTTTTTAGTGTTTATACCAAACCCTAGCTTGATGGATGGAGAAATTTTCATGATATATTTACTGTGTGCTCAACATGTCTTTCTCTTTAGTGAGGGTGTTGAAATTTTCCATTCTCATTTGCATTTTATTTTATCTACATTTTTTAGATTATACTTATTTTAGTTTGAATTTAATAATCATTTTGGTGGTTTCATTCTTATAACGAGCCAAGGGACCACGATGATAAAAACCATATCTACTACTCTCACACCATCCAAGGTCGTTAAATATCAATGGATTGATGTTATCTTCATAGCCATGACCACATTTCTATATAAAAATTCCGTACCCTTATGGCCTATCATGTTCATGATATTGTTGTGCTTCTAAGTGGTTTCAACCTCATGGATACTCTTAATAATGATTTATTAGCACAAATGTGTGTCCACTCTTAACAATAACTTCAAGCTTGGATTATTCTTCTATTCTTATTACGCGCCTAATCCCACGAGCGCTCCATATGACCATCTTTACATATTCTGCACCTGCCACTTGGTTCTCAATGTCATTTTGGTTTAGAGAAAAGTATTCCCTACCACTATTGAAGATTTTTTTAAGATGGTTAAATTTCATACTTATCTAGTTGCACACCATCTTCGTTATCTTATGGGTATTATTATTATTTTTTGTTCAATGGTACATTGTTAACATTGACCTCTCTTGTCATTTCAACAATGATGATATAATATAATATATAAATTTAAACTTTTTGAAAAAGTTAAAATTTGCTTTAAAATTATAATATATAAATTCAATATTCTCTAAAAAAAAAAAATGTGAGATATATATATATATATATATATATATATATATATATCCCTCCATAATATTTAAAACTATATTTTTTAAACTATAAAAATATTAAAAAAAAATTATCAAAGAGAGACACATCCCAAATCTCATTTAAAACATGTTGTAATAAGAAAATTTTCAAAGAGTATTCTTCACCCAATAATTTATGCGCCTAAGCCCATGAGTGCTCCATATGACCATCGTGTCAAAAGAATCCAATGGATGAGATCATCTCAATGGTAAATCGACGGATGTTGTCACGCTTTCCAAAAAGGTAGGGGGCCTGACAGGTCATCCCGGGCTCCGGGCTGGTGACTTCTCGTGGAGTCCAAGCACCCAGGGCCCCCACCATACCTTTTGCACTATGCATTGATTAACATTAGTGAGGCCTTCCCTTATAAAAATATGAAACTTGAAACTATTTTCCAATGTGGGATAAATCCCAAAGACAAAATAATCGCCACCGTCGATCTCTTGGATCAGACGGTTATTGAGTCTCCTCCTACAACCCTTCAAATTTCACTCACCTTCAAGCTCTCTTGATTCCCTCTCGAATCACATTCTTCCTGCAGCTAATCCAAATCATTGTCATCATCATTCTCTTCCTCCTCAACCGCAACGTTAGTGTAATCATCAAACTGCTCCCCCTGTTCTTGCGCCAGCACCTTATGACAGTATATCTAGATCGATGCCTCCACTATCTATGATTTTGACATTCAACTGACACTCTCTAACCATTTAGAAAGATCATCAATCACTTCTGATGAATTTGGCTTCTCACTATAAAAGCTAACTTTGTGGGGTCGTTTCTCTATTTTAGGCTGAGGGAATCTAGATGCCTCTTCCACCACAATGGCTCAATCAGTTCCTACTTATCAACCACCATGGCCTTCATATTCGTGTGATCATATAACAGGCATGATAGGTGATACCCAACGTTGGAGGCCACTTACATTTCCTAATCGCCAAGCTTGTTCACAAGCATTGAAAGGAGCTTGCATTTTTGTCAAGAGAGAAACAACATTGTTGAAATAGTATGGCTCTCCAAAGGTTTAAAACTGGCCATCACTCACTAAATTACCCAACTGGTGATGGAAGGTGACTTGTAATATCCCAATTTTGACCCCATTGTATTAAAATGTAAATAATGTAATATTGTTATAAAATCGTGGTGAGGAGCTCAAGGCCAAGGCCCAACCATCGATTTATTGATGCATATGGTTTACCTGCTAGCCAGGCACATTGGAATTGTAAATATCATGTAAATATGCATTTTAATAAAATACCCAGAACTAGCTATGCAATGCAACAAGAGATGGGGGCATGATTTTACAAGGAATTGGGAGGGAAAACATTCAAACCCTTGAGCCAATCAAGTCAAGCCAAGTGTCAATGAGATAACCCATCAAACACTCAACTACCCATGTTGACTTTGTACCCAATCATTCATTTCTCACAAGAGTTGGTTGAGGTAGTTAATGCCTTGGGGAATGGGAGGTATGGTTGTCCAAATTCGAGTATGGGCAAGCCACCCTTCATAGAATAACGTGGTTTGCTTCTTGAGCAAGAAAACAACCATGAATTGCTCCCCAAACCATTACCCATAAACCAGTTTCGCCTCTCTCACATTTTTGGAGTTGCCTAGGCGTTTTTCCTTCATGTGTTCCTGTGTTTTCCTGGTTTTTCAATTGGGAAGAGGGAATTTTTGTGTTGCAGAGCTACTGGAAGAAGAGGGAGCTCGATTGGGGTTTCAATGAGACCGTTTTGGGCAATTTGAAATGCTCACAAGCTGTGGGAGAAATCTGGTTGCTCCTTGTGGTTGAATCCCCCTTTCCACAGTCCGTTTGGTGTGCCCACGATTTGGGAAATTCCATGGCCATCTCATTTGTAAATCCCATTGCTGAAAACATGTATCCATGCCCAGTTTGAGTTGCTGTGTGTAAAAGAATGATGGGGTTGAGATGGGTTTCTATTGATTTGGCTGTGCATGAGCTTGAATGTCCCCTTTTCCTTGTAAGAATCATGCCCAGCTCGGGGGTGGCAGTTGTGTTGAGAGATTGATGAACACAACTGGCCTATGGTTGGGTGGAATGTTGCAGCGATATAGCTAGTTGTTTGGGTCCATTTCACCATAAGGATAAGTGTTTATCTGTCTATGCATTTACTTTTGCAATGTTTAAATTGATGACTGTTTTGATATGCTGGATGCATACGAAATGTGTGTGTGGATGAGTTTTAATTCCGATGTGCATATTTGTTTGATTTGCATCTGCACACATTTATTTAATTACTGTGAATCTAATGAATGGGCTGAGTTTGATGAAAAGCCCCAGATTCTAGTGCCATGTTCCCTTCCTTGAATTGGGTCCACGAAGCATCATGTTCCCTTGCAGGAATAAACTAGATGGGAGGGTCTGTGACATGACTTTCAAATCATTATAATCCTAGTGCAACACTTGAAAAATGGTACCCCAGTAAAATAGTTGGCCAAAAATTGGTGACTAGGGAATGGCTTATATCACATGGCCACCGTTCTTCTACTCATTTCAGTGATCATACCCTCGCATGTTAGATGTGAAGCCAACAAAATGCACTCCCTACTAATTTCTTCTAATAATTGTTGCTAGTGCTTACCCTTCCCTTTATTCTCAAAACACTAAGAGGCATGAGGACTAAAATTGTGGCACTTAAATCACTTCACATGGCTCATTACTTTAAAATACCTCATTACTTGGGTAAACCTATTAATATTTGATTGAGGCTTTCAAAAACATGCTAGGAATGTGTCATTATTATTGTTGGTTCCCACATTAAAACTAAGATACTACTGAGGGGTTTACTATTGGGTCTAGCTATAAATATATGGCCCAATAGTTTCTTCCTTAAATCTACTGCAAATCTTCCTGAAGAATTATCCTTTAAAATACATCAAACACCAACATAATATTTTGGAAAATCAAGGGCATATGCTGATACTAGGAGCATTTTGTATCTCTTCTTTAGGGAGTGGTATAATAGAGATTGTAGAATAAATTTACTATTGTAAATTCCAAAACATTCACACATAACCATATTTTCTTTCTCGGTGGCTTGATATCACTCCGTAGTAGTTTATGGCATGTCAACTTCATAAATATGAAAATTATTCCTATCAAACTCAACCTCCTTTTCTGCAATTCCTTCTTAGGAAGGAAACATCTATGCTTTGATACAATATAAACCAAACACTCTATAGTGATTAGGGTTGTTCAACAGTAGGAATGCTTCCTCTTTAAAAGATGGATTTCAACTTATGGATCAAAATTAAATTCATTACATAGTGTGTTGATCTAAACATTTTTCTCTTTAGCCCCTTTTCTTATTTCATCATTTCTCTATTATTCCTTGAGTTGGGTCTAAGAATACGTATAGGGTGCTCATAAATAATGCATAGGATACCCACATAGAATTCTGGAACAATAAATTTGTTTGCAAGAGAAGTTGTAAGGGTTAAAATAGTCACAATTTCACTTCAATCAATAGATATTAGAACATCTACCTCAACCACTAAATATCATCAAATAGGCACCCTGATAAGTATATAAAATGTAAATACATGTGATCAATGATTGGCTTGAGTCCGACATAGTTAAGCATATGAAATCTGGTCGGTCTTAGTCACCAAATTTTTCTTTTGTAATCAAGTTGGAGTTGAGCTGATTTCAACATATTTTATCACAAATATGTAGCATGCGATATCATTAATCAAACTCTTGTTTAGGACTATGATCATTACTGGAAATTACAATTCTAAGAGAAGTAAAATACCCTTGAACTAACCTCTATACTGGGCATAATTCTTACATATGATGTTTGCATTCTTGAAACAACAAATAAAGACCCATTTTCTTTCCTAAGGTGACCTGACTCTATATGCACTAGCCCCCTAGTCCAATTAAGGGAAAATATTTGGCCAATTTTCCATAGTTCTCAATAAATTCCATGTTCAATAATGGAATTGTCATAGTGAGTGATTTATTTGATGAGGTCTCTCATACCTAGAAATCGAAGGAGTATTTGAAAAAAAAAATTGGTTTCCTAATTTAGATAAACCCATAATTGAGCATCTTCAAGAGTTGGTCACTGATGACATATTCCCTAAATTAGATATCCAATTCCATGGGTCGTGGTGGTAGATTGCTGGTATAATTGCTTCAAGTATTTTAAGAAGTTTAATCTTGTGGATGGATCTTTACGACTTAATGATAGATTTGTGTTTGGGGATAAATTGAACGATTTGTGGAGGGTGGTGTCTAAGCAATATACCTATTTTTTTCAACTTCACTTTATTTGGAAAATTTTCATTAAGTCAACAAGGATATCTTTGTTTAGTCCTTAATGCCCATTTAGTCCAAGAGCACTATATACATGCCTAGGCTTGGATAGAGGTTGTTAAGGAAAACCAATAATATGTTTGAGATCTTGAGAGAGTACCACTCTTAGGCTTGGTCAAGTTACATGATAATATGATTTAAATAACATATATAACCAAACCAACATATAAAATGTACCATTTATTGAAATTAAAAATATGTTGATCTTTTCATTCACTCTTTATTGTATTTTTTGCAACTCATAGTAATTTAAACAACTCACAAATTCTAGGGTTTAAATGCTTGTATCTATTTCTCAAACATTCTTCGTAGAAAAAGGACATTGGGAATTGTAATAGAAGCACAAATTGTACCCCTCATAAGCCAAGTATTCATTTTTTAGTGTTTTTGTAGCAATTTATTCGCCCATTTATGGGCCATGATCGCAAAATGCAATGACTTAAAGTTTAATCCCTAGATTTTAACCCCAAACCCCAACTTGGGCTATGAGAGATATCATTGTTATTCAGAAACCTCAAATTTGAGATTGTATGCTCCTTATTAGAGAAATAGTCATTTTTTATAGGGGAAATGTAGTAGTTTGGAACCATGATCCCTAAAATTATTAGTTTGCATCTAATCCCTTTGTTTTTTTCCTTAATACATGGTTTAGGCCATGATATATATCGTTGTTGTGGGATAACCTCCAATTTAGGTGCATATAGCCTTCTTAGGGTATGAATTTTTTTGTAAGACATGTTTAGTGGTATGGGATATTGATTAGGTCCAGGTTAATGCTAACACTGTTTATTAAGCAATTATTAATCAATATAACACAGTTACCATTCTTCTTTGATTTAGTTTCCTCTTTTAATGCATGAATAATTTAATGATTTTTAATCTAACTGTTTCTTTGTATTTCTGTAGGGTTTTACTGAATTTAGTAATTACAGTATGTAATCCTTTCAACAGTTATGGTAACGTTTTAATAGCCTCTTCTATCTTCTTCGTGTTATCACTCTTCGCCATAATCCTTTGTCATTTTACAGAAATCGTGACAATGTGAAATTTTTGTTTGTACAGGGTTTTACTAAACATGGCGAGCCTCCAGTTTTATCATTTTCTTTATATCTTATCAATTTTCTAGGCTTTCGTTAAACACACTTAATGCAAACTAAAATAACTAACTCTTAAACCCACGATCACCCATATGATCGTTGTGCCAATAGTTTTAAAAAAAAATCAATGGACGAGATCATTTTCTCGATAAATCGACGAATGTTGTTATTTTTCCAAAAGGGTGGGGAGCCTGACAGGTTGTACTGGGCTCCAGGCTGGTGACTTCTCGTGGATTCCAAGCACCTGGAGCCCCCACCACACCCTTAGCATTACGTGTCGAATATAAATATGAGGATGAGATTTATAAATACATGAAAGAAAAACATTGTTTTCAATGTGGGATAAATCCCAGTCACTGAATCGATCACCACAGTCGATCACTATGATCGGATGATTCCTAAGTATTTCGCAATGGATTCTTCATCTTCTTTTCTTCTTGCATCAATCGACCGCTCCTCCATCTAGATTCCATTGTTTCTCCCCCTGTTCCTGCACCAACCTCGCCACCAGCTTCTTGGAACCCCTGATCCTGACTTCCAAATGAAAATAGGAAGTTATGTGGTAAAGCATACAATGCGCTTCCTCTGTCCAGTAAATATCTTGACACCTTTCACAAGGAATTAGTATTTATGGATTACACTTTATAACCTTGAGCATTTGAAATAAGTCACTCCAAACCCATTTGTCAAAATCTCTATAATATTCCCAATTGTGTTGCTTTACCTCATTCCCCCAAAATTGAAGTGAAATGGCTCTCGACAAGACAGATGATTCATTCTTAGGCTCAAAAACTGTGTCATTTTTATTATTCTCTATAATTGATGCCCAAGAAGAACTGTCACCAGACACAATTTCCCTTCCATAGTTTTATGATTCTTGGTTTACCCCAGATTTAGGCTTTCATCAATAAATTCACAAAGTCCTCGTTTGTACAAAGGAATTGCTTCTCAATCACCATTTTTGCATATGATCATTCATATCTCAAAATCCTTTCAGAATAAGAATGTTTTATATTCTTGATCTTTCAGAGACAAAGTATAAGAAAATTCTTTCCAAATCAATTTCAACATTGAAGATCATACCTCAATTTGTGCATAGCAAATGCAATTACAAAAGCCACATCTCAGCAGTCCTATGCCTATCCAAAACTTCGTCGATACCAACTTTTTTCAAATAAAAATTCACATCCTCACATTATCTGATGGCATTGATTCCAATCTCCCTTCTCCTTGGATTGATAGGATCGGTAGAGTTAGAGGTGTTTCTTCTTGTTTGTATATGATGAGTAGACTTGGTGTAAGACAACGCATTTCCAGTTCAAATGAATGCGTCCTTGCTAAAATGGAGAACCACAATCTTAAGAACTGGTTAACGATATTATGCATGCATTTAGCGCTTGATTCAGACCTGGAGGATGAGCGAATGTTTAAAACATTTCACCCCTTTGTTCTCAGATGAAAATGGGTATGCTGCAATTTCTTATTCTAGACGTTTTTGCACGGATTTATTCTTAAGAAGACCAAACACTATCTTCAAGGTTTTGTCTTTCAAGAAAGGTAGTGTATATTTGGAAACATCCTCCAATGCAACCACAAAGTGCTCATACCTGTCATTTAGACAGTCTTCCCAATACCAAAACAGA